>OY755243.1:36308786-36771542 GCA_963576725.1 Azorinus chamasolen
CACTATTTTGTCAGGCCGGCGACGGTACCATGGGTTAATCTGTGGAACGCCACCTTTGTATTCTATTGCTTCGCAAAGAATACAAACAGGCAAACTGATAAACATTTATATCTTGAACTGAATAGTTTTCTTCGCCTTTTCGTCCGAAAATCAAAAAGTTATCACGTAGTAGTGTTCTGTAATGGTAATGTGACATATCCCCATTTACACTGATTGGCTACATTCTCTACAAGGTAATGCATATTATTAAACCTATAGAGTAATGACACATCCAATCCAATAGGATACGAAAACAACCCACATGGTCTTATAAAAATTATAAATGTAAATTTGAGGCATTTTGAAACATAAGATTATTGAAACGTTGTTTTGCAAGACGAACAAACCATACCGAAAACACGTAGCTGCACAACAGACAGTTGCGTATATTAACAGTCGGGCAAGTAATATATAAGAGCTACCTTTCCGAGCCTGCCGGAAACTGCCGTATGGTTGCTGCTGCATTAGGTCATAAAGAGACAGTATGTTGCAGATATGACCGAAGAAGACATACAATGTACCTTCAAACAGATTTTGTTTATTCATGAAATATGACTAAACCGACGTCTTTGCATGCAAAGACAACATAAGTAGCCTAGATAAACAGTAAAATCTCTATCAACTATTTTGTGTTTAAGGCAGGTTGCAGCTTAAAGCAAGGTGAAAGTAAAACAAAACGTACCTATATTTAAGCAGCCACCTGCCCTAAATACCAACTAATCAACACAATTAAGTGGCCGTTATAGAGAGGTTTACTGTACGTCGACTAAATAGTGTGTGTTTTTTACTTTTGGGGGAATGGTGGCGGGACCCTTTGATAGGGGAATAAAGCGTCATGGGATCAAACTAGGAGAAATAGGGGGAATTATATAAAACAATATGCAGTGAAACCCCGCTAATGCGACCACCAAAAAGGAGCATACTTCTGGGTGACAGAGGCAGGTGGTAGCTTAATGCAGGACGAAAGTTATGCAGAAAGCTCCTATAGGAGCTTTCTGCATAACTTTCGTCCTGCATTAAGCAACCACCTGCTTTAAACGGCGCCAGTGGCTGTTTATTCAGTGGTCACATTAGCGGGGTTTCACTGTACATAAGAGATATTTCAATTGTTTACTGCAATACGGTGAAGCCCTGATCATAGAAATCTTATAGGCTAGGTTTACAAGTCAATATCTCTGTTTTCCCCCAAATATTGCAATTATTCTGTTGACATCAGTGTCTCTGAAATTGGAGGGGATTTTTTTCAATTAGGGTTAAAATATGTACTTTTTCAGGAGGGGAATGGGGCCCAATTTCGACCCCAAAAGGTCCGAAAAACCCACTGGATTAACTTACAGTTAAGTTATGCCATTTCATACGTTGAAAATCATGATGGGTGTATCTTGTTTCGGATTTGCGCTCGTTTCGTCGTAGAAGACTAGTTAACATGCAAAAAATATACAAAATTAATGACAGTTTGAGTACTGAAGTACGTTTGGCGTAGGGTTTCCGAGCCAGATTTGTATCAACGCAATTGCAATTGGAGCTACTTAGGAACAATTGAGAGTATGACGTACTGTCGTCTTGAGCTTGTTAACACAACACGCTGAATTCATACTGATCATCGGCGATAAAGCCTATTAAATGGTATAATAAAGAGAAAGTCGACAAGAGGTGAAAGATTGATGAAAACGATAAAAAAAATTAAACAGTTAGGCCTAAGTATTTATAATGAGACAATGGTTGTCTTATATTGATTAGCGATAACGATAAGTACAAGGTCAAGTGTGTCCGGGTCATGATTTCATTTGTAGTCATGAACGATAAGCTAAAATAACATACGCCATCACTTCAATAAGCGTATTTCGTTTTAATTACTTTTTTGTTTATCCGGATTTTCAGTTTTCAATTTTTTTCACTAGACTTTGGAATTAACTAGGGGGGCACGGCTTTTTCAAATAATTGATATCCTGATAGAACTTGAATAATATGAAGTTTGCATCGTCCAGCAATCAGTTACCCACTGCCATTAACCCCCTTCCCTCATATAAACGCCTTTCACGCATTTGCAAACAGTGTAGACCCAGATGACAGAGCTCCTAGAGCTCATTCTTTAACATATCACTCCATATAAACACCTTTGCAAACAGCGTAAACCCAGACCTGTAGAAGCCGTCTGAGCAGGGTGTGCTCTGTGTGTTTATGGACTGATCTACATATAATTCTACATTTTATGCCACCGTCAAAGTGTCCTGCGTTCACCAGCCATTATAAAAATGCATCTACATGAATAATATCCTTGTTGACATTATTTCCTATATGAATATTCATGATGTAAAGGGTTTATTTCATGAAGTGAATATTGATATGTATATGAAGGTTATTTCATGAAGTGAATATTTGGATGTATATGAAGGCTATTTCATGAAGTGAATATTGGGATGTATGTGAAGGTTATTTCATGAAGTGAATATTGGGATGTATATGAAGGTTATTCCATGAAGGGAATAGTGGGATGTATACATATGAGGGTATTCGTGCAAGTAAGCTTAAGGTTTGCATGTACTTGTGGATTTATTCTATAGAAGAAACGTATGTTATACACTGAAACTTATTTCAAAATTGGGGCTTAGTTTCGTATACGTTTAAAATGAAACTTAAATCTTTCACCGTCAGAGTCGCTAGAAAGTCACTCGGGGGCTTGTTGCAATGGGTGAATATGTGATTACCTTTGCAAACAATTTGTATCCAGATCTACTCTGCGTTCCATCAAGATCCAGACCGTTTGACACACTTCTTGAAAGATAGTTCACTCTGAAACTATTTAAAGCAAGCGACATTGTTCGTATACGGACATTACTTGGCGGCAAACGAGTTTAACTTTCCAAACATCTGTTTTCAAATTTAAACTGACACGAACTATTAAGTTTCATAACGAAATGCGTTCTGAATCCGGAAGTAATATGTTGCGTAAATTGATGACACAAATAAATTTTAAAGAACGATTTCAGGACTTTTATATCACCTGTATCTAGCCTTTATCACGCTAAGTGCGACTTGACTCGTATTTCCAAACAGCTAGAGGATCCACTTGAAACGCTGAGTAACTCGTCGTCTCATCAGGATCCAAACTGTTTGACATCCGGTCAATAATTTCTCAAACGCTTGTACGAGTCAGAAGTTAGTAAAATATGCAACATACCAGGGCCCATGCTTATAAAGCGTTTAGTTGAGTCTGAGTTTCGTCCTCAAGATTTTGATTGGTCAGATATGAGTTCTCAAGCTTTTGATTGGTCAGATTGGCTCAAATCTGACCAATCAAAAACTTGAGAACGAACTCAGACTCAACTAAACGTTTTATAAGCATGGACCCAGAGTTTTGGCAGATTCAGCACGATACGAGTTAGGCCTAGATCTTTTTTCAGTAAGTTTCATTTGAATACCCATCAAACTACGACCCTTCCGTGCTGTTGATAGCAAATAACAATGTTCATCTATGTATTGAATCACGGCCCCCGAGTAACACCACCAGTCTCAGTAATCTCCTACATTTAGTGTGCAATGAAAATTGTTACAGCCGTATTTATTGACAACCAACACGATTCGATGCGCACAGAAAATCTCTCATTATTTGCACGAAAGCTTTTGATCTTTTTATATTTTATAGAAATAAACAACAAGAGAAAATTGTAGTGTCTGGTGAACGAGCTGCTGATACAGATCGCAATGGACTTGTCACGTGATTGGCCATTAGGGCGCTGAGCCAACTCAAGTCTGCAGCAGCTGCCGCCTGTTTCTATATTCAGAGTATAGATCTATACAATTAATTTTTGAAACGTGACGACAATGTTTGGATGCTGATTAGATGGCGAGTTATCCAACGTTCAATAGTCCAATATGTATATACCGTTTGCAAAGGTAGTTTCGAATTCGGTAAATGGCAAGCTGGAGTTTATTGGTCACGCCACAGCAGCGAGACATCACAGAATGCCACAGGTGAGAGACATCATAGAATGCCACGTACAGGACAAATTTCACAGATCTTGACCTCACTATTAGCGAATGTGTGAAACTCCTGTATGGTGTAATGTCAGAACAGAACAGAACAGATAATTTATTAAAGACTTAGTACATCGTCATAATATACATACAGAATATCAAAACATTTTGAAAAGATAAGTATGTATATCAAAACATTTTGATTGCAAAAAAACACACACGCAATCTTCGAACTTGGCTTTATTCTTTGTATCGATAGGAGAGTAAATAGTATAGATAAATAACATTTTTGTTTAATATGTGCATAGAAAGAAACTGACTTGAACCTGTTCAGAATTAATCGATATATTAATAAGATGTTTATCTCTTTTGTCTGTTGCACACTTTAAATATATTGCTAATTTACACAAGATATCTTTATTTGCAGTTTTCATTAAACCGTTAAATTTAAAAACAGATGGTCTTTCATAATAACAGCTTTGTAGATATTTTTCTCATACTTCTCGTATGTCAAGCTACACATACAGTAACAGACAAGTATTTTTCAGCTTTTAGATTTTCCACCAATATTTATATTTCACCAATCAAACTTGTCTTAATTAGTTGGTATCTAGGGCAGGTGGCTGCTTAAAGCAAGTTGAAAGTAAAAGAGAACGCTCCGAGCGTTCTGTTTTACCTTCATCTTTGCTTTAAGCAGTCACCTGCCTTTAATTACCTGATGTAATTTAGTGGCCGTTATAGAGAGGTTTTACTGTATGTCATGCAGAAAATGTTCCTGCCAGAGCTTTCTGAAAAACATTCTCCCCGTTTTATGCAATCAGCTGCTTTTAACCCATTCCCTCATATTGACGACTTTTGACTACTCTGTAAAAGTCACTTTGTGAAACTATTGTGATAAATAGAGCATAGGAGCAAATGCTCCATTTATCACAATGGTTTCAAACTACAAAATTCTAAAAATAATTCGCGCATTTGTAAATAGATTAGACCCAGATCAGACGTCTGATCAGGGTCTGTTCTGTTTGCTAATTATGTGGTTGTTATAGAGAGGTTCTAGTGTGTATTCCATGTGGTATTTCTGCTTGTATAGGTGTTGTAAACAAGACCAGCACTGTCGTAATATGGACGGATGCCAAGTGTGGTAGGTCATCACTGTATTCTCGGTCAGTTTGCCCTGACAGGTTAATTTACCAAATGTATCCTCTAAGTGTGCCAATCTTCTCAGCAAGGTCGCTATATTACTGGACATTGGTGTTAATACAAATAGTTCAGGTGCACGAATGAATGTAGCGCAACACCTACGCAGAGTTGTTGTCACTTTAGCAATGTTACCAGAAGTTGGTTCGTTAATGACAGTGAACTGCACAAAGTTCAAGACGGCTTCCATATTAAAACACATTGGGCCTCTGACAGGCCAAAATCACTACGTAATTATTATCGACACATTTCTTCAAGAATTGTCGTAATTAACAGTTTCTTCTATAAGTACACAGAGCTGCTTACTAATGATAACATCAGTGATGACGAAAAAAGTATCAGAGATGATAATAAATCAGGATGTAATGATGGTGTCCATTTTATCATGAAAGTCAGCTATTCTTTACAACAGGTGTATACTAATGAAACTAATTATATTCATGCAAAACTGCAATAACCCTTTCCTCCATAAATACACATTTCTACGCCTCAGTAAAATTCACTTCTTGAAACCATTGTGATAAATAGAGTATTTGCTCCACATGAGCAAATGCTCTATTTATCACAATGGTTTCAATACTACAGTTCTATTTTTTCCTTTTCTCTAGTAAATGCTCCTTTTCGGTAGATTTATTGAAAGAGGTTGATTCTAAAAATAGCCTAAATACCATGTGGTTGCACACGCAAAGCTCACGAGAGACAACTATGACTATTAAACCATCATGAATAATTGTATATGAATTAATGACTATGGATATTAATTGGCAAAATTTGAAAAAAAGAATGGCAAACACCTTATAAGCAGACCTTTATTCTATACGCAAATTGAACTGACCCTAATCAACCATCTGATCTGGGTCTACCCAGTTTGCAAATGCGGCAAAAAAGGTTTATCAGGTAAAGGGATAAAGAATGGAAGAATCTCCGAAACCATAACTATGTTACTGGAAATGAAGCATGGGTCTAGGAACCATCTCTCTGTCATCATTATCATCATCGTCGACGTCATCATTATCCTGATCACAATCTACTAGACTTAAATGAAATAACATATTAAGGTTGTTAACTAGAGTTGCACACTCTCTGTAGGCCGTATTTACTCCATGATTATGTGGACATGTACATGCATTAATCACATCGTGAATATCAACCTATTCCCTCATATAAATGTGTTTTCGCGCATTGCAAACAGAGAAGAGCCATATCAGACGGCTCTCTTAGGAGCCGTCTGACCAGGGTCAGTTCGATTTGCAAATGGAATTTGATAAACCTGTTTCTAAAATGGCTACAATGCTCCACCTTCCATATTTTATTATAACTATTTTTCCCATGAATATGCAGTAGGTATTGAAATTTGGTATAAATATAGAACAGAGAAAGGGTTAATGAGATGAAATACTATAATGGCACATGAGCACATATTTGTTTGTTCATGGCAGAAACTGAAGAATTAAGATCTATATCATGGCATAAGCGAACATAGCAGACCCTGATCAGACGGCTCCCACAGGAATGAGATGGTTTCTGCAGGAGTCACTTGATCTGGATCTACGCTGTCACAAGTTATCTGTTCTTATAAATATTTTGTCAATATAAGTTCTAAGAAGTAAAGAGAACAATAACAGATCACGTGACCAGTGGTCGTTATTATCTCGAAACAAACATGCCCCTATTTTGCTATTATAACATATTGCTACAGTGCGAAAATAAGCACACAAAATGTCCCCCTCTTCTTGCAGTTCATTTCATGATATTATTATTCCTACTCAAAACGTCCCCGTTTCTTGCAGTTTATTTCTATTCCAACAAATGTTTCCTAGCTTTCGTTTCCGTAACAAAACCCTGATATTAAACATCTGTGTCGGCGAATCATGATTGAATCACCGAAAGCATGACTGAAACGTACCCAAGTCTGCATAAAAACTGAGGTACATACAATAGACGACATGTATTTAATTGTAGAATTCTGACGACTGAACTGAATATGAGAGGACTCGTTTTCAGACATACTTGGGCCCATTTTCTTTGCTACGTCGATTAGTTTTGGATATATCGAATGTGTATCAAGGGTACAGAACAGACCAAAGGTTTATAAATATTATGTTATAAACCTAATTTATAAACACTATCATATCTAGTTATAAAATATTTCACTGCGTTGGCCTTTGCATTGCCCCCCCCCCCCTTTAAAAGAGAGAACAATGGAAAACCACTACCAACAACAAAACAGTGCTGGTAGGTAGTCTACATTTAAGCATCTCCATGAGCTATTAGATAATGCATAGGTGTATTCTATTTCAAGTCATTATCAGTAATGTAGTTATATCAAACTAAGCAAAGATATTTCCAAAAACATACATGTATGTCAACTAGTTTCAGCTGAATTTGACATTTATAAGCCTCTGTGAGTCAGTATGGTGTCCAACAATACTTTGAGGTAGTATGGTCAATCACTGTTGATGAAAGGATAAATGTCCGTTTAGCGTAAACTAGAATAATGTACGATATGATTCTGAATGACAAACAGTGTAGACCAAGATCAGACCGACTTCTCTAGAAGCTCTCTGATCTTGGACTGCGCTGTTAACAAACAATAGTACACTGGTTTCGCGCTTTCAAAGATCAAAAGTTCCAGTTGGTAAAATAATGATGTAATCACAAGTAAAGTATTGCTCTTTTCGATATGTTGTATCTAAGAGCATGTCATCGTCTTAATAAATAGAAATGCAGAGAGCCAAACTCATAATTATATTGTCATACGATATGTTGCATCCAAGAGCGCGTGTCACCGTCTTAGTATATAGAAAGTCGTAATTATATTGTCATCAGACGTATTGTTTTAAGAGCATGTATCGTCGTCTAAATAAATAGAAATGCAGAGTGCCAAACTCGTAATTATATTGTTATCTGTTATGTTGTATCTTAGGACGTGTCATTGTCTTGACAAATAGAAATGCAGGGTGCCAAACTCGTTATTATATTGTTATCTGTTATGTTGCATCTAAGGGTGAGTGCCAAACTCGTAATTATATTGCTATCTGTTATGTTGTATCTTAGGACGTGTCATTGTCTTGACAAATAGAAATGCAGGGTGCCAAACTCGTTATTATATTGTTATCTGTTATGTTGTATCTAAGGGCGTGTCATTGTCTTGACAAATAGAAATGCAGGGTGACAAACTCGTCATTATATTGTTATCTGTTATGTTGTATCTAAGGGCGTGTAATTGTATTGACAAATAGAAATGCAGGGTGCCAAACTCGTTATTATATTGTCGTTCGTTATGTTGCATGCAAGGGCACGTGTCTTTGTCTTAATAAACAGAACTGCAAGGTGGCAAACTCGTAATCGTAATTATAATGCCAACCGATATCATATGTTGAATTTCCATCTTAGAGCATGTGTCATCATCATCTTAATAAACTGAAATGAAATGTGTCAAACTCGTAATTATATTTTCATCCGATTATATGTTCTATCTAAGAGCACGCACGCGTCATTGTCTTAATAAATAGACATGCATTGTGGATTTCTGTGCGACTTAAAACAGTGTGACGAAATAACTAATTGATACACGGACACTCATGCTCGTCAGTATCAATTAGGATGATTGAATGCCAAAGTTGAACTTTTTACGAAGGATACTTTGATTAAGATTATCGTAAGTCCTAATATACCACAGTCGATACTATTCGCACAGCCAACATCAGTACATTTTCTATCGTGCAACAAGTAAGCCTGGCCTCGTGCGACAGACAAACATAAGACGATCGCAACTAGATTGTCGTATGTTAAAACTAAGACGGTCCCCAGCACACTCGTACTAGATGTACAGTAAAAAACCCCGCTAATGCGACCGCTTAAAAGAGGTATACTTCTGGGTGATTTATGCAGGTGGTAGCTTAATGAAGGACAAAAGTAATGCAGAAAGCTCCTATAGGGGCATTAAGCAACCACCTGCTTATAAAGGCACACTTGTTTATTCATAAAGTGGTTGCATTAGAGGGGTTCTACTGTATTACTAATGGACACGCTACTAATACCAGTGTCAGTAAAGTACACAAACACCACATAGTGCTATGTAATTACTTCACTATCACCCCTTTGTAAATTACAAGAAATGATGATGACATGTGACACACTAGAAGTATATTTATGTTATTCTTTGAAAACAGTTCGGGACAAGTTTTGACGTTTCATTAGGATTGAAACTGCTTGACACACTGGTCGCAACACTTTAACAGAAGAAATCACTTCTTTGGAAAAAAAACCTACAGATTAAACAGACCATAAAATAAACAAACTGATGTTGCTTATCTGTGCAAAGACGTTTTTCGAAAAGGTAAAAATGAAGAAAAAAAGAACAACACAAAAAAAACATATTAGCTTGTAATGGACACACGTGTGAATTAAGGTAGGGCCTACTATCAAGGTATACGATAGCTACAAAAAATAGATGTTAATAATTACTACAACAGAATATAAATGTCATTGTTATATGTAATAGCTTTCTCCGTAACGAAATCGTGGTGAAAAAAAGCTTCTTTGAAATTTAGAATATTACAAAAAAGACGTGTGTGCTGCAATGGGGTTTCTTACGATTTCTTTGTCTCCATTTTTCGCCAGCTCTTTATAACTATTTACCACTTTCACGTTGTAAGTTTTTCAAAATGTTTGTATTCAGATAAGGCGTCAAATTTACCACTCTAGTGCCAGAGATTGTCGAGATGAAAGGTTTGTGAAAGATGACGTCACGTACCCGTGTCCCCATCTATTGTAGAAATTCACGTTAACATGTTATGCACTAAAATTCGAATTGATGTTAATTAGATTACTTTTTACAATTGCACATAAACACATGGACATTTTGACTCAAACAGGAGCTGTACTATCAGTTATATCATACCATAATCAAACAGAGCAGACCCTGGTCAGACGGATCCTATAGGAGCAGTCTGTTCTGGATCTATTTGTTTGCAATATTTTTAGATTCAACCACTTTGTATAAATCTACTGAAAAGGAGCATTAACTAGAGAAAGGGAAAATTTTAGAATTTTGCAATTTTGAAACTATTGTGATAAATAGAGCATTTGCAAATGCTTTATTTATCACAATGGTTTCAATAGGTGACTTTTGCAGAGGCGTCAAAATGAGGGAATGGGTTAATAGGGGTGTAAGGAATGCAGAAATCTCCCAAATGGATCTTTCTGCGTGACTTTCACCCTGCATGAAACAGTCAGCTGCCTAAAAGATTCTTCTTTGCTGAAATTCTTGATAAGTCCGCCTTCTACAAACAAAATAGACCTATATATGTCAGACAGGTCCTATATGAGCTGTATGATCAGGGCCTTCTCTGGTTGCCTGTACGTTACAGATCCGATTCTCTTCTCGTCTTGGCAATACATTTACGCATTATATATACTAATACAATAACTCCACAGATTATATAATAGACATGGTCTTACAACAATACTCTAGTAAACGTTTGTGTATTATATGAAATCACTTTGAGGATAGTCAGCTTTTCTCACGGTCTTTTTATAGATGTAAGTGATATTACTATATAATACACACGCAACAGTTACGGTGTTTTTCAAATGTTAAACATTCTACATGTACATAGCACCATGCAAAAATAATGCCTGCTTAAACATCGTGCTGCATTTTTACTGAATTCGTTTACGTTTATGAGAAGCTATTTACTATTGACCGAGTGTCAAATAGCTTTGATCCTGATGAGACGCCGAGAAACATGGCATCTCATCTGGAGCCAAGCTGCCTACACATGTAAGTCGCGGACAACATGATAAGTGCTTATTTACAGTGTTCTAGATTAACCCTTACAACGCTGAATTTTCAAATGAACTATTCCAAAATTCAAACAGGTCAAGGTCATGGTGGATATTTAGGGATTTTTCTAAAGAATAGTGTAACATGACAAGCAATGCAGACCCTGATGAGAGGGCTCCTCTAGGAACCCTCCCATCTGGGTCTACACTGTTTGCAAAGGACATTAGTGACTCGTGTCTCTTACGGTAAGGGTTAAGTAATGAAAATAGATATAAAATTTGGGCCCCGAGTCAATAAAATGCACCAAGCATGAACCTGGGATGGGTAAATTTGAATGAAATTGAAATTAAAAATTTTGTGATGCGCACATGCTCGGGGTGTGCGGGATTCAACTTTGGCCTCGCATTTACCCTTGCACTGCTGTATTACAAATTGTCTGTTCAAATGTGGATCTGGTGCAATTTTGGCTACTTCCGGTACGATAAAGGTTTTAAAATCTATTGACCAAGGGTCAAACAGCTTGGATCCAGATAGGGCGCCGAGTTACTCGACGTCTCATCTGAATCGAAGCCATTTTTATGAGAGTCACGTCGTGGATAGCCGGATAAGGGTTAACTCGTTCATTGCCAATTGTGAATCAGGGATCATGTTGTAAACAGTTTGGATCCAGATAAGACGCCGAGCAAACTGCAAAGATCATCCCAATCACAAACTGGTCCACAGTGTAGACGAAGATCATTATGAATATCAGATCAGATGATTGTATTTAAATGACGTATGAATACAAGAGCGTTCAGTCATGGTAGTATGTATAGTATTCCATAAGGTACAGGGCATACCTGCAGCAGCCGTCTAATCTGGGGCTACTCTATTTGAACCATTTCCCTGTTCTATGCTTATTTCATATTTCGATACCTACTGAATATTCATAGGCAAAATAGTTATAACGAAATAGAACAGGTGGAACATTGTAGACATTTTAGAAAGTAAAGAAACAGATCTATCAAATTCAATCACCAAACAGAGCAGGCCCTGATCAGACGGCTCCTATAGGAGCCGTCTGATCTGGGTCTACTCTGTTTGCAAGTACGTGAAAACACGTTTATATGAGGGAAAGGGTAAACTTCGTCACTTCCAGCTATTATTTGCAATTTATCGACTGCTTCAATTTTCAATACTGTGTTGCTTCTAATACATAATTTGGATCCGGGTGAGACAGCGAGTATTGAGAAGATTGAGAAGATTGAGAAGATTGCATTTTACATTTTTGTGCAGAAGATAATTACTTCGCCTACAGACGTTAACACTTCCTCTGGTAGTGACGTTTTTGTCCCTTTGCAAACAGAGTAGACCCTGATCTGACGGCTCCTTCAGGGTATGCTCTGTTTACTTTTGAAATTATATAAACCGAATTCTACAGCTTCTGTTATAGCAAAAGCAAATCATATAACGTTACAAAGGTTCAGCTTCGAATATTCATCATGTCGGTATTTATTTTTACACATGTATGTTTATGGGGTATATATAGTGTATCGTCAATTTTAACCAGTTAACTCATTCCCTCATATTGACGACTTTTGGCGACTTTGTAAAAGTCACTTTGTGAAACCATTGCGATAAAGAGCAAATGCTCTATTTATCGCAATGGTTTCAAACTAAAAAATTCTAAAATTTTCCTTTTCTCTATTTAATGCTCCTTTTCGGTAGATTTATTCAAAGAGGTTATATCTAAAAATAGCCTATGAGGGAAAGGGTTAAACTGCGAAGAATGCAGACTGGTACACTGCTATGGTGTACCAAACCGGACTTTGAATGAAATCGAGCTACCTTCGATATGAACGTACATGCTGTATTAATTGATGAAAATACCTAATACATGTAGCTGGTCCAATTGGTTCTGGATTATCCCGTGTTCCGTTACTTCCAGAATGTAGGAGTAACTATAATTGGTGAGAATAGATAGCTGGTCCAATTGATTTTGAATTAACCCATGTTCCGTTACTCCCAGATTGTAAGAGTAAAATATACCTAACTGGTCCCATTAATTCGTCTTACAACCATAAATTAACATCAACTCGAGTAGACTAGCAGTCAATTTGTAATCACTTCCTTACAGATGCTAAATTTTGTGAAAAAAAAACATTCAAAGAAAATACTACGACGTCGAAATATTAGTAAGGTATGTTGTCACGATCCAGTCTCTGTTAGACACTCTAGAACGTACTTTTAAATAATATAAGTCAATAATTCAACCCTGATTTCATGAATATTCATAAAAGAAATAATGACACCATGACTATTAATTAGCTGATTTTCAAATAAGGCATATAAACACAGAAATTTTAGGCCATGGCAGAAATTAGATTCAGATCTACAGTACTTCCTGATCCGATGGACCCTGCAGGAGCTGTCTGGTCCAGCTCTATTCGGTTTGCAAAGGCGTTTATGAGATAAAGGATAAAGTGCTCATTTGTGCAAACAAAATTTACATAACCCTTCACTCCATACACCTTTCTTCGCCTTTGCAAACAGAGTAAACCCAGATCAGACGGCTCCTATAGGAGCCGTCTGATCAGGGTCTGCTCTGTTTGCTTATGGAATAATAAATATCTGATTCTGTAGTTTCTGTTTTGGCATGTTCATGTGTTCATAACTTTATATGCCATTTTAAAAAATAATCTGATTAATATCCGTGATGATATTTGTTCTCACATAAGTATTCATACAGTAAAGAGTTAAGTCTTCAAGGGGTTACCAATTTTCTCACAAGATGCAGTTTGCATCCAGATAAAACACCGAGTAACTGCTTCTAATCAGAATCCAAACTATTTGACACGGTGACCGCATGTTTTAAAAAGACCTAAATATAGAGTTTAAATTTGTAGCAGACGACGTTTTAGCAGACGACATGTACTGAGCGTGCAGAGTTAAGAATGTCAAACATGAACTTGTGTAATCACTGATTAATTTCGCATCGGAATGGTCTTTATCTACACTATCGAAGAACTCAGAAGGCATTTTTTTGTCTTTGCTCGTTTTATATAATTACCGATTACAGTAAATCCTCTCTAATGCGACCACCAAAAAGGAGCATAATTCACAGTGGCAAAGGCAGGTGGTAGCTTAATGCAGGACGAAAGTTATGCAGAAAGCTCCTATAGGAGCTTTCTGCATAACTTTCGTCCTGCATTAAGCAACCACCTGCTTATGAAGACAGTCATTTTTGTTCATTATGTGGTCGCATTAATGGGGCTTTACTGTATAAAAAAAAGTAAAGTACCTAGTTATAGTCTACTTTCAGTCCGAATGACCGCTCAGCCGACTGAACATTTATAGGCAGTGAGGTGATATTGGCGCTATTATACCATTTGAATGTGGGAAACGAACGTACCGGCCTAATGTAAACCGTGAAGACGCATATTAGAGTGCTGCTAGAGGAGTCCTCTGATCAGAGTCTGCACTATTTCTTATTCAACCATCTCGCACATTATATCAGTTCGTACTAACTATACTTTTATCATCACACACTGATGACCCATTCCAGATAACCCTTTACTTCATGAATATTCATGTAAGAAATAATGACATCATGAATATTAATTTGACAATTTTTTACAATGGCACATGAACATGGGAACCTTTGGCCATAGACGAAACTAGGATCATATCTATATTATTTCATAAGTAAACATATAGGAACCGTCTTATCTGGATCAACTCGGTTTGCAAATGCGTATTCATGGAGTATAAAGGGTCTTAACTCATTCCCTTCTACACTATATTTAGACCAAACCTCTTTGAATTAATCTACCGAAAAGGAACATTAACTATAGAAAGGGGGAATTTTAGAATTGTGGTTTTGAAATCATTGTGATAAATAGAGCATTTGCTCCTATGGAGCAAATGCTCTATTTATCACAATGGTTTCAATAAATGAGTTTTACAGAGGCACAACAATGCGTCAGTAGGAGAGAATGTGTTTTAATATTCTGACAAGTTTCTTGTTTATGGCTCCCCTGCATCAACCATGAAAGTACTTATAGCTTGAACTGCTTTTGGTGGGAAAGTACATACAGCAGTAATAGTGTACTATAGTTGATGTTGACACATTGAAATGTTTGGCAATGTGCTGTTCACATAGAGCCCGTATCCGTAGAGTTAAATGAAACGTTAGGTAGATCACATTTGACGCTAAACTCGCATGGAGGAGCCGTTTGATCACGGTCTTCACTATTTGCCATTATGTCAGTCTTAGTAAAAGTTATCAAAATTGTGCCAAACAAAATTATTTAGCTTTACAAACCAATGGCACTAGATCGCAAAGACTATAGTTTATTTATAACACCTGGTACATTAGACATATGTATACTTGGTGCTATAAATAAACTATAGTCTTTTTCGATTTAGTGCCAGTGTTACAAACGAATGAAGTCAGGTGCTTGGTTGTCTGAATACTTACAGTAATTGAGTATGCATGTACATGTATTAGGTTATACCATCTTATGTGCTACTTCCTCATAAACTCCTTAGATACGCATTTATGCATATGCAAACAGGGTGCACCCAGATTCCACATGTCTCTTGTTGGAAATAATATGAAATATGCTTACGAAATAATATATATGCTTCTAGCCATGGCTTAACTTCCCGTGTTCACGTCATTACAAACTAGAAAATTGTGTCTGTAAGACACAGTGATGCCCCTGTGTAGGTGCTTGCCTAGCTGCACGTAAAATTTCCAAGTTATTTGAACTTGGGCTTGGGCTTGCAGGCAGCATGGGCTGGGTGTACAATGAAAGTATGGATGGTGTTTAATGTGTATGTGCAATATCATGGCAATAGCTACAGTGGTTAGGGAGATATAAGACAATGAAAACAATGTGACAAAAAACTGCACGTACATGTGACAACCAACTGCACGTAACATTTCCAAGTCATTTGTACTCGACCTTGGGCTTGCGGACAGCATGGGTGGGTTGTCAAATGATAGCACAGATGATAATTGATGTGTATGTGAGGTTTCATGTGTATAAGTGTAGAAATTACTGACTTATAACACTTGAAAAACTGTGACAACCAACTGCACCTAAAAGCGTGACAGACGGACGGACGGACATGCGCAAAACATAATGCCCCCTGACTATCGTCAACGGGGGCATAAAAAATATCTAATTGATATATATGATGTAATTATTTCTTACATGAGTTATAACGTAACGGTTTAATCATATTTTATTTATTAAACTAGAAAATTGTGTCTGTAAGAAACAGCAATGTCCCCGTGGTGGTGCTTGCCTAGCTGTTTCTAAGTCATTTGACCTTGACCTTGGATTTGCGGGTAGCATGGGCTGGGTGCGCAATGAAAGTTAATGGTGGTTTATGTATATATGCAATTCCATGCCAATAGCTATAGTGGTTAGTGAGATATAAGACAATAAAAAACCGTGACAACCAACTGCACGTAAAAGCGTGACGGACGAACGGACAGACAGGTGCAAAACATAATGCCCCCTGACTATCGTCAACGGGGCATAAAAATCTTTCTATACACCTTTACATATACTGATAATTATTGTTGTTCAAAACGTCTGTGCTTCTACAAATAATTATAAAAGAAGGCAGCGTAAGGTGTGTCGACTCTCACATTCTACTACGGCCCTCGCACATTAACAAGCTATGACGACCCTAACACATTCTACGACGACCTTCGCACATTCTATGACGACCCTAACACATTCTACGACGACCTTCGCACATTCTATGACGACCCTAACATATTCTATGACGATCCTAACACATTCTACGACAACACTGCACATTCTATGACAGCCCTAACACATTATATGACGACACTGCACATTCTACGAGGACACGCACGTACGGCATGCACGTGTTTAAAGTCAATCCCAGTAGGGATTACAGTGTGGCGGGAAAATAAGTGAAAGCGTGACAGATGGACAGACAGACGATGGGGAAGTGGTCCCAGAGTATCACCATGCTAAAGTATGTAACACTACAATACTCAAATATATCCCTGAAAATGTGACACTACATTTACAGTAAATCCCTCTTAACCCATTCCCACATAGGCTATTTTTAGATACAACCTCTTTGAATAAATCTACCGAAAAGGAGCATTTACTAGAGAAAAGGAAAATTTTAAAATTTTGTAGTTTGAAACCATTGTGATAAAAAGAGCATTTGCTCCTACAGGAGCAAATGCTCTATTTATCACAATGGTTTCACAAAGTGACTTCTACAGAGTCGTCAATACCAGGGAATGGGTTAAAAAGGATGTATGTCCGTTTAACACATGGCTGCTAAATGCAGGGAGATTTTTGCATGACTTTTACCCTGCATTAAACTGCCATCTGTCTCTGAACGTACGTTTTCGAACGGTTTTATTACATGTACATAAACAATCATAAAAATTCGCAAGGTTTCTAATCTCATCATCGAATGGGGGCAGTCTGGCCTCTTACACTGTACCACGTATACAAGTTGGTAGCACAAATAGGTCAAATGACACGAGTCTGTGATTGGCGATTGATACAAAAGATAATATGGAACAGAACAGAACATGTTTTATTTAATTTTTGTACATGGTATATCATCATATACACTCATATTACAAACATACCATTTATGCCAAATATATCATAAATACTGTTGAACTTGTACCACGAGTTCACAGAGGTCAATGTCAACATTTGTACGAACTGACTATAGCATTGTTTTAAAACGTAGCAAATATCGATCACGAACAGAAGCCGTGTTCATCCAGCCCAATACTCTTCGATTAAGAAAGTGCCAAAATTTGTCTAAACTCTATTGATTGTATCTAAAACCAAACATAACTGGTTTTATTGTGCACGTTTCTGTACAGCAGACGATAATCACAGGGCTCTATTAACTCATTACCTCATAGGCTATTTTTAGATACAACCTCTTTGAATAACTCTACCGAAAAGGAGCATTAACTATAGAAAAATATTTTTTTTTATAATTTTGTAGTTTGAAACCATTGTGATAAATAGAGCATTTGCTCCTATAGGAGCAAATGCTCTATTTATCACAATGGTTTCACAAAGTAACTATTGCAGAGTCGTCAATATGAGGGAATGGGGTTAAGAGCCCTCTGATCTGGATCTACACTGTTTTAGCAACACTAAACAAAAATTGGCAAAATTAAGCACTCTAAACAACTGTTGTCTGCAAATATTATTTTCCATAAAAATGCTCAAAGTAGTCTTTCTGAAAATTCTTGTCTGAAATATTACCAGAATCAGTTTCGGCCCTGTTGAGATACTGACCGGGTTACGCGGCATCTAATCTGGGTCCAAACTGTTTGCAACATTTGTCCGTGACCCTTTGAAGAGTTTTTCAAACATGAATATTTGATAGTTATCTTAGTCCCAAAGCTAACCCATTTCTATCGCAACAGACCATTTTACTGTACCCTAGTTACTCAAAATATTCGGGAAAACTTAGCAAACAGTGCAAGCCTGGACCAGTATACTCCTGACGGAGCAGTTTGATCAAGGTCTTCACTATTTGCTACTTTTGGCTGTGGTATAATATAGATCTGATCCTACACTGTCTGCCCGAGCCAAAATGTCCTGTGCTCATATGCCATTATAAAAAATAATCTAATTAATATTCATGATGTCATTATTCCTATATGAGGGAATGGGTTAACGCTCACTTGTAAAAAGCAAGTGGTTGCTTAATGCAGTGCAAAAGTAATGTAGAAAGCTCCTATTACTTTTGAACTGCATTAAGCTTCCACTTGCCTTACAGATCCATAATTTGGACAAGCAGTGCAGGCTAAGATCAAACTTCTATTCATGGAGAAGGTTGATCATGGTCTACACTACAGTTAAACTTCGACATCTCGAACTCGGATAACTCGAACTTCTGGATAACTCGAAATAAACGTTCGGTCCATCCAAAATTTACAATACAGTAATGTTCTCCAATGTTTTACTCCGCATATGTGACAGCTCCTATAGGAACTTTCAGCATTACTTTAGACCTGCATTAAGCTGAGAAACTGTCCAGATTAGAAATAGGATGACTCGAACTTGTTATCCTGAAGTATGGTCCCTTAAGTTCCGAGATATCGAAGTTCAGCAGTATATGTTATTATTCAGTTATCAAAAGTGTGCTGAATGGAATTATTATGCTCTATAAACAGGTAGAATGGAGATATTGGGTATCCGAATATTTAGGGTAATACGGACATTTGGTGAGATTCATGATCCATTGGTGACACAGTTTTCAATGGTAGATAAGAGGACTCATGTCCCACATACAAAAGTAGAACTGTTATCATGTTCCTTTATCGGTTACTTGATGGAGGCAAGATCATGCGCAACTCACGTGAGACTGAAATACTTGATAAAATATGTCAAGATCACAAATGTCAAGAGATAACATCTAAGACAAGAGGACCATGATGGCCCTATATCGCTCGTCTGTTAATTGTAGCAACTGATAGAGATGAACTAGATATAGTGGTCATCAGAGGACTACCAAATGCCATTCAAATTGGACCACCAGTTTTAGAGAATATGTTTAAAGGTTTTCTATATAGTCATATAAGGAAATCTAGCCATGCCCCTGGTGGCCATGTGTTTTGAGATATCAACATGAGTTTAACAATTTTGATAAAGGGCCACCAGGCGACTATTCCTACCAAATACCACTGACATTGGACCACCGGTTTTGGAGAAGATTTTTAGAAGATTTTTAGTTATACATGTACATGTACAAGGAAATCTAGCATCGCCCCATGTTGTTTTTTAGATAAAGGGTCACCAGGAGACTCCCTACCAAATGCTATTCAAATAGGACCATCGGTTTTGAGACTAAGATTTTAAGGGTTTTCTATATAGTTATATAAGGAAATCTAGCAATGCCCCTGGCGTCCATGTTTTTTTGAGATATAATTATGTTTTTTAACAATTTTGATAAAGGCAAATACCTATGTTATCATAGGTCTTTGATAAAGCGTCACCAGACAACTATTAATTTTCTACCAAATGCCATTCAAATTAGACCATCGGTTTTGGAGAAGATAAGGAAATCTAGCAGTGCCCCTTGCGGACATGGTTTTTTTTAGATAAAAATATAATTTTAACAATTTTGGTAAAGGGTCACATGAAGACTTTTCCTATCAAATATCATTCAGTTCTGACCAATGGTTTTGGAGATGTTTAAAGATTTTTCTTTTGGTTGCCATGGCAACCAGTTTTACATGGATCCAGATTATTTTAACATTTTTATAGAGCATGATACAAAGATCATTTCTGTAAAGTTGGGTTACATTCTGCGTTGCGGTTTCAGGGGAGATATCGTTCAAAACAATTGTTGATGGACGGACGTTCTTACATATGGACAAGGGCACAACAATACCCAACAATGCAAACAGAATGAGTAGAATTTACCGTTATCCATTGTTCTCCATACCCTACAAGTGTCCATATGTTAGCCTGGACGGACGGACACCAGACGATCACAAAAGCTCACCTGAGCATACTCAGGTGAACTAAAAAGAAAGACCATATATTTAAATGCTGTGACATACAGGTTAATTGTTTTTGCATACCAATTTTGGGAGATACTATGTCTATAATACAATTCTCCATTTTTTTTTTTTTACAGCATTTCTAACAATTATCCCTTTAATTGGTAGTGTAGACCCAGATCAGAGAGAGAGTCTACAGGATTCCTCTGATCAGGGTCTGCACTGCTTGTCAAACATCTGGTACATTTATGCCTTTCATACTGAATGGACTCTATAATTAAACACCGATAGGCCATGACATTTCCAATTTTAACTCTTCTTATTTCACATTCATTATGAGATAAGTTAAAACAGCTTAACCCATTCCCTCATATTGACGACTCTGTAAAAGTCACTTTGTGAAACCATTGTGATAAGTAGAGCATTTGCTCCTTTAGGAGCAAATGCTCTATTTATCGAAATGGTTTCAAACTACAAAATTCTAAAATTTTCCTTTTCTCTAGTTAGTTCTCCTTTTCGGTAGGTTTATTCGAAGAGGTTGGGTCTAAAAATAGCCTATGATGGAATGGGTTAAACATATCACCTTTGCAAGTATATGCCATATTGTATAGTATGACGTCTATATTAAAGCGATCATTAACTGATTCAACATAGGAATCTTCTTTTTATTAAAGGTTTCAGCTTTATTGGCGAAAAGGATTTATTTCATAACTTCAGTGGATAGTGTTCTCTCTCTTTGGTCCAAACAAACTGGATAAATGGCAACATTTTGTAGCAGTGTGTTGGTTTTACTTCATTTCGCTGAATTTTAACTCATTTGTGCCTAGTGTAAGCAGAAAGGCTCTGCTTTATTGCTACATGTATATATATTTTTTTATATTGTACATGTATTAAGCAACCACCTGCTCTTAACTGCCTATTCCATATATATATATATATATGCCTTTTCACACATTTGTAAGCAGAGTAGACCCAAATCAAAATGGATCCTGTAGAAGCCGTCTGGTAAGTCTTCCTCTGTTTGTTAATGAATTCTTCCATGGTAACAATTTGGGCTTTTTGCGAGCATAGCATGAGAAAGGTTAAAGGAGATCGTCAAACATATGAATCTTTATAAACAATATTGACAATACATGTATGGCTTTCGTCTTGCAATTAGTATGTGTATTATTTTAAGTGCGGGTCATTGCCCGTTTTTAATTATCGCAATTAAGAGTTGTATGAACCCACCCTTTATGAAAATTAATTATTTTAGTTCTCGTATAGGAAATATAAAATCCAATGCCATGGAAACTGTAAAGAATATTTTATGTAGATGTATAAGCAAACAGAGGAAACCTTGACAAGATGGCTCCAACAGGAACCGCCTGATCTTGGTCTACTCTGTTTGTAAAGCCATTACAATGCGTCTCTGTGAGGTAATGGGTTTAATAGGTCTTTATTCTTGTGAATTTGAAATGTTTTTGTCACTATAGACATTTTAATGTATTCTGTGATTTATTGTGAATATAAAAAACCAAAATATAATGTGTGGTGTATTATGTTGCTTCATTTTATATTGTCCAGATGTCACCAGTGTCAGTTGGTGCCATTATTATGGCTCCTATTGTACAATTCGGACACCCAATCTCGCCTCTCCACCAGTTTGTATATTTCGGACACCAAATCTCTCATCTCCACCAGTTTGTGTAATTGGGACACCAAATCTCTCATCTCCACCAGTTTGTGTAATTGGGACACCAAATCTCTCATCTCCACCAGTTTGTATAATTCGGACACCAAATCTCTCATCTCCACCAGTTTGTGTAATTGGGACACCAAATCTCTCATCTCCACCAGTTTGTGTAATTGGGACACCAAATCTCTCATCTCCACCAGTTTGTGTAATTGGGACACCCAATCTCTCATCTCCTACAGTTTGTATAATTCGGACACCAAATCTCTCATCTCCACCAGTTTGTGTAATTGGGACACCAACTCTCTTCTCTCACCAGTTTGTGTAATTGGGACACCAACTCTCTTCTCTCCACCAGTTTGTATAATCGGGAAACCCAATCTCCCATCTCCACCAGTTTGTACAATTCGGACACCCAATATCTCCTCTCCACCAGTTTGTACAGCCTATAAGCCAGTTTGGCACCATATTGATAGCTTTATATCAGACTGACATAGTATAGCAAAAAGTGTAAGCCCTCATCAACCTGACCTTGCAGGAACAATCTGATCCGAGTCTGCACTATTTGCCTAAATATTTCTGTCTGAATAACTATGGTAATGCGGGTATGGGTTATTTTTAGGCGCATGCTGTATTGAATGTGGACATTCATTATATGAGGAATAGTGGCACGGCAGTCATCCCTAGTGCAAAAAGACACTGGTTAGATTCTCAATGTGGCAAGCCGACACCAACCATCATACATCAGCAAATAATCTAAAGGGACATAACTCTTCTCATTATGCAGCATAATGTTATAAGCCCTTCATCAGTATGGTGAAGAGGTAGGTGAACTTTGACAGCCCTAGTTACAAATATATTAAAGATAAAATTAATTGTTTACGACAACAATGCCAGATATCAGCAAATTCACTGCATTTATATCACCCGCCAAACAAGTGCTGGCCTCAGTATTTAATTGAGAACTTTATTGACCAGATGGTTTTTCACAAACGAAGAGCCATAACTCTGGTGTTCCAAGGTAAATATATATGATACAACGTACTTACAGGGGGGTATTTCATCATAATACTAAACAATTACATGCAATTTCAAACTCCAAATAGTTTCTGAGATACGGCTCTGGACAGACAAAATGTTACATTTTTTGGTAAAGAGCCATAAGTCTGGTGTTTCAAGGTCAATATAAATAAACGATAATTGTAGAGCTGCATTTCCCTATGCTACTTAACATTTTTACAAAGTGTCAAAGAAAAATTCCTAATGGTTTCTGAGAAAAAAAACTCCGGACACACAAACAGGTTATATTTTTCACAAACATGGGCCATAACTCTAGTGTTCCAAGGGCAATCTGGGTAATATTTAAAGGCCTAAATTCTGTTATGGCACTAAACATTTACACAAAGTTTCAATGAAAAACAGGTCCCAATTAATATCATGTAAATTGTAAAAAGTTGTTGCATCTTCTGTCATGTAAGTTCCCAGTGTGGCCCTTTGAATGCTGAAGTTTTCAACATGCAGTAGTCCATCATTGTTTAACTGTAGAGTCCATTCAGTATGAAAGCGTATAATCTACGAGAGGATCTTGAATGACAAACAGTGCAGATTCTGATCAGAGAGCTTCTCTCGGGGCCCTTTGATTTAGTTTAACATTGGTTGCAAATGTAAGAATACTTGATTGTTGCATTCAAAGGGTTAATTACCCTGTGTCGTCCATCTCCAGGGACGTCCACTCCTTCAGCTGAAATTAAAATCAAATCAATTATACACCTCTTTGCATCCTGCACATGTAATCTGTTGTATGGTCTGAAAGAAAAGCAACATGCAATGGAACCACTCCCCACATGAAAACGAGTCAAGACAACCACACAAGAAAAAGAGGCAAGACAATGTCTTCAACATTTTGCAATAACAGTAGAACCTCTCTGAAGTGATCATTTAACTCATTCCCTCAAATGCTATTTTTAGACCCAACCTCTTTGAATAAATCTACCAAAAAGGAGTATTTACTAGAGAAAAGGAAAAAAATAGAATTGTGTAGTATTGAAACCATTGTGATAAATAGAGCAATTTGCTCCTATGGAGCAAATGCTCTTTTTATCACAATGGTTTCAAAAATTGACTTTTACAAGGGCGTAGAAAGGCGTATTTATGGGGGAAAGGGTTAATAAATAGATATTTTTGTCTTTAAAAGCAGGTGGTTGCTTCATGCAGGATTAAAGTAATACAAAAAGCTCCTGTAGGATCTGTCTTCATCCTGCATTAAGTTACCACCTGACTTTAACCCATTAGTGCCTTTAAAAGGGATTGATTGGTTTTAACCCTTTCCTCGATAAATACGCCTTTCTACGCCTCTGTAAAAATCACTTTATGAAACCATTGTGATAAATAGAGCATTTGCTTCTATAGGAGCAAATGCTCTATTTATCACATTGGTTTCAAACTACAAAATTCTAAAAATTTCCTTCTCTCTAGTTAATGCTCCTTTTTGGTAGATTTATTCAAAGTGGTTGGATCTAAAAATAGCCTATGAGGGAATGGGTTAAGGCAGCAGAACTCATATCTAGGATCTATTAATGGTTTTAATACACACAAATGCCCTTGATGCACTGAACGCTAGGGTCAAACAATAAAATACCAGTACAGTTGAACCTGTCTTAAGAGACCTTAAAAAAAGTGGTGTTATTGTGGGTCTGTATGACAGGTGGTAGCTTAATGCAGTAGAAAACTCCTATAGATGTTTTCTGCATTACTTTTACCCTATATCAAACAACCATCTGCTGAATTTTAAAATGCATTTCGTCTTCTTTACCCATGCCCTGTGGTATAATTACATATATATTCACTGTTTGCAAGTATTTCTCTGTGCAATCACTGCTGTGGAGAGCACTGGTTGCACAATCAATTTGTAAATAGTGCAGACCCTGATGAAATAGCTCCTGCAGGAGCTGTCTCATCTGGGTCTACACTATTTACAGGTAGGTATATTGACGTGAACAGCAAGCGAAGGGTTAAGATTCCTTTGTACAATCAATATAAGGTCGCTAAGACAGGTTTTACTGTACTTATGGAATGTGTATTTTAAGCCTTAGAAAATATAGTAAAACCTGTTCTAAGCAACCATTAAAAAAACCTAATTCTAGGACATAAAGGCAGGTGATGGCTTAATATATGCTGAAAGTAATGCAGAAAGCCTTTGCAGTGCATTAAACCACCAACCTTTGATGAAATTCCTAAATTGATCAGTCAATAAAAGGTCACTTAACCATTTCCTTCCTGTAAGTGACTTTTCATGCCATTGCAAAAAGAGTAGACTCAGATCATATGGCTCCTATAGTAGCTGTCTGAAAAGGGTCTGCTTTGTTTGCTTATGGAATTATAAAGATGTGATTCCACAGTTTCTGCCAAGTTAAGAAAGCCCTGTGTTCATGTACCAGAGCTACAAATAAGAGACGGTTTTAAAGAGTGGTCACAATATAGGGTTTGGTGGAGAAATAAAGGAGTTATTCTTGAAAATGTTTAAATTTATGCATCTTATCTGGAGCTCTGATGTAACATTTCAAAATTCATCTAAAAATATTCACTGTGTCATTACCTGTCATTGTTCACCTGTTCAAACATTGAACAGGTAAAATGTTAAAATTTAAAAGACACATTCTACTGTACATGAATAATATACAGTAAAACCTCTCTATAACGGCCACTAAATTACATCAAGTATTTTGTGTAAAAGGCAGGTGGCTGCTTAAAGCAAGGTGAAAGTAAAACAGAACGCTCCTATAGGAGCGTTCTGTTTTACATTCACCTTGCTTTAAGCAGCCACCTGCCCTAAATACCAACTAATTTATTATTAACACAAATTAGTGGCCGTTATAGAGAGGTTTTACTGTACTGAACTTCTGTTAGAACGCTTTACTCTATAGATATACCTTTAAATGCCTTTGCAAACAGAGAAGACCTTGATCAAGATCATTAACGAGTAATCTGATCAGGGTCTGTTCTGTTCGCTCTTGAAATAATATAGATCTAATTCTACAGTTTCTGCCATAACTAAACATTCCTATTTTTAAACTTCATTAATGCAGCAAATAAATAGTAATGTCATTATTTCTTACAAGAATATTCATGAACTAAAGGGTTAACATGAATACAATTAGAGTCTGATTTAGATTAGATCCTGATGAGACTCTGAAGTACTCTGCTTTTTAACCCTTTCTTCTATGAACATTCAAGTAAGATAATGATGACGTCATGCATATTACTTTAATTATTAAAAATGGTATATTAAAACATGATTTTTTTTTTCAAAAGCAGAAAATGTCGAATCAAATGTACATGTATATCATTACATAAGCAAACAGAGCAGACTGCGACAAGACAGCTCCTGTAGGAGCCATCTGTTCTAGGTCTACTCTGTTTGTAAAGGCATAGAAATGCATATTTATGGAGTAAATTCCCTGTTCAATATTCGTGGAAGATATAATGTCATCATGAATATTTATAAGCTGAAATGTTATAATACTAACTTTTCAAGGAAATTTTTTTTTGACAAAATTGTAGAATTTGCTCCTATAGGAGCAAAAAAATTTAATGCTCTATTTATCACAATGGTTTCAAACTACAAAATTCTAAAAGTTTCCTTTTCTCTAGTTAATGCTCCTTTTCAGTAGATTGATTCAAAGAGGTTGTATCTAAAAATAGGCTATGAGGTAAAGGGTTAAATGGACTGTTTACAATATCATATTGACCCTAGCACTCTATACGATAAATCAAATATGTCAGATGATTATAAAAACACTTTAATAAATAATGAATATGCTCTAGGTTTATTTTCACATCAAAACAACCTAATTCACTTGTTAGTCTGCCTCAGGGAACTTTGGTTGCAGTAATCATCATCTTACCACACATGTTCTACAACACAAAATATTGCCCTATAGGTAAATCTGTATTTGTCACTGCTATCACTCTTCTTCGTTTGTTAATCTCTTCCTCCATGAATATTCCTGTAAGAAATAATGATGTTATGAATACTATTTTATTTCATGCTTTCCGGTGGCTTACCAAGATATAACAGTGGATTATCACTTGATAAACTCACTGTTTTGAACAGTGAAATTATCAATTTGATAATTTCACGGTTACCGGACTACCGGTACTTGTTCCCCCCATGGGGATTTTAACCTGCACTAAGCAGTCAGATATTTAGAAAAGCAATAAAATTCTTCTTTTATTGGGTCGTTTTGCAGTGTTTTGTTATATTTTTGAAAAAAGTTTCACAGGGAATACATTAATTTTGATAACAAATGAAATAACAGCAGTACAAAATGAAATCCAAACTGGGACTCGAACCCAGACCTTCTGCCAATAAATGACAAGACGTCCTCACATTAGACTATTTGGACGTATGTACTGCTATTTGCACTCGTAATTTAGTTTAAAATGATGAAATTGTCCACCAATCGATTTTACATTAAGATTCATGAATTAAACCAAACGTCTACCAGTACAGTACCTGTATCGAATCTACTCTACCAGTCTTCAAGTACAGCAAATTCAAGCCGCTTACTCAATGCCATCATCAACTGACACTAGGCGGAACAAACCAACCATGATTATCTATAGGATTCAAAAGCGGATTTCAAACCAGCGTCTTCCCTGGCTGTCATTTCCATGTTCATGTCACTAGTTACTAGATCTGTAACAAGTTATCAACCCCGTTACAGAAACACAAACTCTTTCTCAGTGAATCTAAAATTCTCCGGTGTGCAGACTGTTCAAAAGAATTCTATTGTTTTCCGACAGTGACAGTGAATATTCAACACGTGGCATTATCCATTCATATTTCCTGATAACGTTGGCTCAGTTAAAGCCCACAACCTACAAATTGACGCGCAGTAATACCAACAAAGTTTTCTTTTAGTTTTGTTGTCAGATATACAAAATTATGTTAACCCCTCTGTGTTAATCATTTTGAACTTATAAAAGATATTTTTATGGACATTTTAAAATTTCGAAGACAATTATATAGAACTATATCTTCTGTCGTGAAGCGACATGTGAACTGCAGTCTATCACTGGGGCTCCCCACGGGGAGCGAATCGTACTTTCGATTTCGTTAGGACATAAATCTGTTGGAAAAATGATTATAAAGTTGAATAAAAGCATGAAATAGAATATTTGTTATTTTCGGTGGAAGATTGAAATTTATTTCATCTCGTGAACAGCCTTGGCAGGAATTGTACAATAATAATCTATATCATATCATAACGGAGCAGACCCTGATCAGACAGCTCCTATAGTCTATATTATACCATAAGCAAACAAAGAAGACCCATCATCCTGATCAGATGGCTCCTAGGAGGTGTATTATCTGGGTCTACACTGTTTGCAAAGGCTGGAAAAGGTGTTTGTATGATAGAAATGGAAACAGTGAAAATAATTTAAATCCCGATGTAATCTCAAGTTTCTCATTTTGATAAAAACAATTTGCAAAGAATCACTATTAGCATACAAAAGACTTCACCCTTACAGTGTGGGACACAAGTCACTAATGTTCTTTCACTAATGTTCTTTGCAAACAGTGTAGACCCAGATGAGAGGACTCGTAGAGGAGCAGTGTAGACCCAGATGAGAGGACTCGTAGAGGAGCAGTGTAGACCCAGATGAGAGGACTCCTAGAGGAGCAGTGTAGACCCAGATGAGAGGACTCGTAGAGGAGCAGTGTAGACCCAGATGAGAGGACTCGTAGAGGAGCAGTGTAGACCCAGATGAGAGGACTCGTAGAGGAGCAGTGTAGACCCAGATGAGAGGACTCGTAGAGGAGCGCTCTCATCAGGATCTGCACTGTTTGTCATGTTACATTAATCTTTAGAAAACATCCCTAAATATTCACCATAAGGCATAAGCTTGACTTGTTTGAAATTTCATGGATTGATACCTGCCTATGAGTTAATTAGTATACACTTTCCATGGATTGATACCTCCCTGTGAGTTAATTAATACACACTTTCCATGGATTGATACCTGTCGAGGTTAATTAATACACACTTTCCATGGATTGATACCTGCCTATGAGTTAATTAATACACACTTTCCATGGATTGATACCTGTCTATGCATTAACCAATACACACTTTCCATGGATTGATACCTGTCTATGAGTTAATTAGTATAAATTTTCCATGGATTGATAGCTGTCTATGAGTTATCTAATACACACTTTCAAAACTGTAATAATTTCATATATTTGGCCAGATTAAGTAAGGCATATAGAGCAGACCAAGATGACACTGTTCTTGCAGGAGAGCAGTTTGATCAAGGTCTTAACTGTTCGCTACTCATTTGTTTCATTAATCCCTTACCCCATGAATATCCATGTAAGAAATAATGACATCATGATTATTAATTACATTCAATTCATAATGGCACATGAACACAAGAATTCAACAGTTTCTGTCATGACTAAATAATCCTGTGTTCATATGCCTTTATTTCTTACATGAATACTAGTATTCAACAGGTAAAGGGTAAAAAAATAAAGATAGAATGAAACGGCTAATTGTGACCCGATAAGATCATGATCAGACAGATAGATAGGAATAATACTGCCCCACCCCCAAACCTCATCTCATGACATCATAGATGTTATTTGGCTGATTATTTATAATGGCATATGAACACAGGAAGTTTTGGCCAAGGTAGAATCAGATCAATATTCCTCCATAAGCAAACTGAGCATAGCCTAAACAGATGTCTTCTACAGGAGCCATCTAATCTGTGTCTATACTGCTTGCAATGGTGTACAAAAATGTATACAATAATGGTCTGCTTCATTTGAAAGGGCATGAAAAGGTGTCTGTACCAGGTAACCCTTTCCTTCATATAAACACATTTTCAAGCATTTTCAAACAGAGTAGACCCAGATCAGACGGCTCCTGTATGTGCCATCTGATCAGCCTCTGCTCTGTTTACTAATGGAATATGATAGATCTGATTTTTTAGTTTTTAAAATGCATGGCTACAACGTTCCACCTTCCATATTTCATTATACCCATTTTGTCCATGAATATTCAGTAGGTATTGAAATATGGAATATACAGGAAAAGGGTTATGTGAAAAGACATTATCTTTGAACATGTATTTTCATTTAATTGGCGTGACTTACCAGTTAAGAAACAAAATGAATGTGAAGGTTGATAAAAAAAATGTGAAGGTTGTTATCATGTTTGTTTCATGATAATTACATTGGAGAAATCTTCCAACCATGTAATACACTGAGTGGTTTGTAGCAGAGTGTACTTGATGAACTCAGTTCATGAGTGAAAGATGAAAACTTTTTAAATCCCTTTTTTACCAGACATCGTTGACAAAACAACCTTTCCTTGTAATCATATTTCTAATTCATTGATCCTTCTTTCTCACTATGGTGTGGGTTTCATGCTCTGTTTGCTCTCTACGGTGAGACATGAAGTTTGCATTTTTAAGAATGAAATATGTTACACTTCAAATAAACAAGCCAATCAATCTGCCTGTCACAGATGTTGGTTACATAACTACGCTGCAAAATATCTCTCTTTACCATACTGCATATTTACGCACATGCTCACACGTCACTAAATAACCTCCTGGTTTCACACCTTGACATCCTGGAAAGATAAAAAAAATGGTAAAAAAGTATGCATACATTAACAAAATAAGTTATGTGGAAATTGTACTGCTTGCCATTTTAATTTTAACATTTAAACCCTATACAATGACATTCATGATATCATCATTCCCCTTTACTCCATGAATATTCATATCAGAAATACTGACTGTATATGACTACAAATTAAATTAATTTTTATAGTAGCAAATGAACAAGGAAAGTTTTGACAATAAAAGAAAGCGCTGAATCATATCTATCATACTTCATAAGCGAACAGAGCAGACCAGGATTAGACAGCTCCATCAGCAACTTGAACCATCTAATCAGGATCTACTCTTTTCACAAAGGCATTAAACGGCATATCAGTGGGAATAAATGGTTCACCTTTCCCTCATAGGCTATTTTTAGATCCAACCACTTTGAATAAATCTACCGAACAGGAGCATTAACTAGAGAAAAGGAGAAAAAGTTTAGAATTGTGTAGTTTTGAAACTATTGTGATAAATAGAGCATTTGCTCCTATAGGAGCAAATTGAGGGCTTGGTGCAAAACTATTCTAACTCCCTCACTTTGTGAAGGAGTTAGAATAGTTTTGCACCAAGCCCTCGAAATGCTCTATTTATCACAATGGTTTCAAAAGGATATTTTTACAGAGGCGTAGAAAGGCGTATTTATGGAGGAAAGGGTTAAAAGAAAAGACTTTTCATGCCTTTGCAATATGAGTAGAATTAACATTTTACTCCATAAATATGCCTTTGCAAACAGAGCAGACCCAGATCAGACGGCTCCTGCTATAAATGAAATAATATACATGTAGATACAATTCTACAGTTGCTACCATGTCCAAAATGTCTTGTGTTCATGTGACATTATATAAAATCAATCTAATTCATATTCATGATGTCACTATTTCTTACATGAATACTCATGGAGTACATGATGAACCCTTTCCTCCATAAATACGCCTTTATACGCCCCTGTAAAAGTCACTTTATGAAACCATTGTGATAAATAGAGCATTTGCTCCTATAAGAGCAAATGCTCTATTTATCACAATGGTTTCAAACTACAAAATTCTAAAATATTCCTTTTCTTTAGTTAATGCTCCTTTTCGGTAGATTTATTCAAAGAGGTTGGGATTTGAAAGATCTGTTTCTTTAGTTTCTAAAATGACTACATTGTTCCATTTTCATTATCTACTGAATATTCATGGGCAAAATATGGAAATATGGAAGGTGGAACAATGTAGCAAATTTAAAAATTAAAGAAGCAGAACTATCAAATTCCATTAGCAAACAGAGCAGACCCTGATCAGATGGCTCCTATAGGAGCCATCTGATCTGGGTCTTCTCTGTTTGCAAATGCGTGAAAAGGCATTTTATATGAGTGATAGGATTAATCATTAACCCTTTCCTCCATAAATACTCCTTTCTATGCCTCTGTAAAAGGCATTTTTTGAAACCATTGTGATAAATAGAGCATTTGCTCCTAACGAGCAAATGCTCTATTTATCACAATGGTTTCATAACTACAAAATTCTAAAAATTTCCTGCAGGCAAATTTGTGATAACCTTTAAAAGCTGTTTGGATAGAAATAAGACGCTGAGTAACTTGGTGTCACATCAGGATCCAAACTGCTTGACATCCTGACACTGTTTTTTCTTTGTTCTACAGAAATGGAAGACAATGTACTTTCAGAATTGAAGCAGACAATATTTTTAGTTTTTTTTTACAGACTTCATTTGCTTAGAGTGCAGAAGATTAATGATAACCCTTTACTCCATCAATACGCTTTTTTATGATGTTGCAAACATAGTAGACCCAGATCAGAAAGGTTCTGTTGGAGCTTTCTGATCAGGGTCAGCTCCATTTATTTATGAAATAATATAGATATGATTCTACAATCTTCCATGGTCAAAAGATTCCTTTAACATTATATGCCACTATGAAAGTTCAGTTAAGTATTTTCCTCAAGCTGTTATTTCTTACATGAATATCAATGAACTAAAGAGTTGACTCATTCCCTTATAAAAATGCCTTGTCACTCCTTAGCAAACAGTAGACCCAGATCAGATAGCTCCTGTAGGAGCCATCTGATCAGGTTCTGCTCTGTTTGCTTATGAAATAATATACAGTAAAACCTCTCTATAACGACCACTAAATTACATCAAGTATTTTGTGTTAAAGGCAGGTGGATGCTTAAAGCAAGGTGAAAGTAAAACAGAACGCTCCTATAGGAGCGTTCTGTTTTACTTTCACCTTGCTTTAAGCAACCACCTGCCCAAAATACCAACTAATTAACACAAGTTAGTGGTCATTATTGAGAGGTTTTACTGTAGATATGATTCTGAAGTATTTGTCAAAAAAAAAATTCTCATGACAATTGTACATGATAAAATTTCAGCAAATAAATATTCATGACATCATTATTTCTTACATGAATACTGAACAGGTAACGAGTTAAAAGGGTTTAGCTATCATGGATTTTGTTTACTCTGTTGATGTGAAAAGCACAGCAGGCATAAAAATATCTACAAGTCATATACTTTATGAAAGAATAATAAATGTCCTCCCTACACTTGCTCACCTTTTTAAGGCTCCCTCATAAGAGTGAGTTATCACGCTCCCCACTCCCACACCAATTTGCTCTCATTGACTCCTGACTTTACTGCATCTTGATGCCATCTTTCCCTACAAAAAAAAAAAGCAAACAAAAAAAAAGTATTCCCATTAAAGTTTGGTAAGCACTGAATCTGTTACCATATCATCAATCAATTCAGACCCAAACTTGACAAGAATGAAATTGACAGCAACATGTGTTCTGGGTCTACACCAATTGGTAATAGTTACATACATGTATTTAGATACATATACAAAAACAAACCTTAATTACCATAGATATAAGTACATCTAATCTTTCCTTTCCACTGATTTGTAAAGCTGAATACTACAGTTTGACATCATTTTGTTAACTTAAAACTCAGACTGACAAAATACCAAATAGTGTAGACCCTGATCATACTGCTCCTGAAGTATCAGTGTGGTTTGGGTCTGCACTATTAGGGAGTGTTTGCCTATGTTTGTCTGTCCAAATAATAAAGGTAACTAGGGTACAATAATAGGTTTCCAGCTGGCACATTGAAATCTGAAGTGCTATTTTTTATAATTCACTGTTCAAAAGTACTAAGTTTTTGTCACCTGCTTCAAAGAAGCCATTTTTCCATTTCTTTTAAAATTATTTGATGCCACACAATTTAGAGTCCTGATGAGACAAGTTTCTTTGCATCTCATCTGGATCCAGATTGTGCTGCCCAGAATTGATCACCATCACTAGCATGTTAAGAGTTCAGTGCAACTTTATTACTAAGAGGCTTTTTCAGTAAAAAAAATGTGTTTATCATGAATTCATGAATACTGCCCTGGCACAGCTTGCAATCTCTGTACCAATGGTTACATAATTATTGTTCAGCTGTTCCAGGTAGTTGCTAGGTAGCCATGTATCTCATCTGGATCCACGTGTTTGTCACTCTGATGGTGGGTTTGAACAATCTAACTGAAGGAGACGACACGTTTTGCTGACGACAATTCTTTAGCATGCTAAAAGTGAACTCTTTGCGTGCCCAGACGGCATATTAGTGACAACCTACGTAAACAGATTGGAGCCTGATGTAATGCTGAGTCATTCTGCATCTCATCAGGATCGAAACTCTTTGTCACTCTGATAGTATTTTCAAAGAGAATCAATAAAAAAAAACACTGAGAATTATAGCAGATGACGTTTTTATACAGTTGTCAACTGTTAGCGGCCAGCTGTAAAGTACAGAGATCTGCTGCCTGATATTATACACTGAGCATAAATCAACTATTTACTCTAAGCAATAATTGGTGTCTGCAATAACTGTCTTCTGTGACAAATTCTAAATATCAATTATTCCATTTTTTTTCCTAACAAAAACCATGATCAGGATTTAAAACAGTTTAGATCCTGATGAGATATTGTATGACTGTGTGTCTCCTTTTGGATGAAAAGTTTTTGCAGAGATTATTACAAACTGTCCACTGGCATGCAAAGAGTGAAAGTGCAATGGGATAATTGTTTACAATGAGGATTTCAGTTTTTGTGCACGCTCCCTGATACTGAAACTTTAATAGGACTGATACCAGACTGCAATGTTCTACACCTTAACCTAGTCAACACTGAGTAACTTCCATCTGCGAATTGATGTCTGCTATAATTCTAAAAGTACATCTTTTCTTCCATCTCTTTTAACCCTTTACTCCATATATGAAATAATGACATCATTGATATTAATTAGATCAACCCTTTCCCTCATATAAACATGTTTTCACGCATCTGCAAACAGAGTAGACCCAGATCAGACGGCTCCTAGAGGAGCCGTCTGATCAGGGTCTGCTCTATTTGCTAGTAAAATTTCAAAGATCTGTGTCTTTACTTTCTAAAATGGCTACAATGCTCCATCTTCCATATTTCATAATAACCTTTTTGTTCATGAATATTCAGTAGGTATTGAAATCTGTAATAAACATAGAACAGGGAAAGGGTTAATTGTTATAATAGTATATGGACACATGAATGTTTGAAACAGTGGTATTATATCCATATCAAAACAGAGCAGACCCATATCAGACGGTTCCTACAGTAGCTTTCTGATCTAGGTCTACTCTGTCTGCAAAGGTGTTCAGGTGAAGGGTTACATTTGCCAGAGGTTACAAATGTCCTACAGCAACAGGAACCGACCTTACGTAAACATGAAATGGATACAAACATTACCCATTACGATAACTGTGAAAAGAAACCACACATACGGAAAAGGAAATAATAATGAAGAAAGCTTCACATGACATCTTCACAGCAAAAAATAAACAAAAAATAAATAAATATCAAAGTTCATGAAAATGGTCTCTGATCCCATTTACATGGAACAAAATTATACATGTACCAAGTCTTATAATACTGTGAATTGTAAGGCATCTGTATAGCATTAAGGGTTCAACTTAACCTACTTATCTCTTTACCTCATGAATATTCATAAAATAATCCATGACACTCTATGACCATTAATTAGATTACTTCATAAAATGGCATACTAACACTTGATGTTTTGGCCATGAGAGAAACCGTTCAATCATATCTATATAATTCAATAAGCAAACAGACTAGACCCTAATCAGACGGGTCCTACAGGAGTTATCTGATCTGGTTCTACTCTGTTTGTAAAGGTGTAAAAACGCATAAACAGTAAAATCCCTCTAATACAACAGCAGATGGTGGTTGCTGAATGCAGGGGGAAAGGGGATTTACTGTAAATTTACTGTAAACTCTTACAGAATCTTAATTTTTCAGTTTCATGTGTGACCATTGGAGAAAAGTTTGTAAAGAGTAAGCAGTAGAGACACTAACAGAGTGCTCCTTAGGAAGTGTTCTGATCTAGATTTACACTGTTTTCAAATGACCCTTAAATAACACAAGGTATATTAATGGACTACTGTGAATGATGAAGACTGTTTAACTCCTTCCCACTTATGAATACCGTTTCTCGCCTTTGCAAAATGGCTCCTCCTGATCAGGGTCTGCTCTGTTTGCTTATGGAATAATATAGATCTCATTCTAAAGTTTCTGTGCACACATCAACAAAATTCAGCTAATGGGTATTCGTGATGTCATTATTTCTTACATGAATATTCAACAGGGAAAGGGTTAAACTGTATAAAGACAAAATAAATTGTCAAAAAATGATAAGAAGAAATCTGGTATTTATTGCATACCGGCTGTTTGGACTGATGGTTATTTTATTGGCAGTCTTTGTTTCAGGAGAGCTTCTATATCCCTAATTCCCTGATATCAGCAAGTAATGACCCCAGAAATATAGTAAAAACTGAAATACAGTTGTATAGGCTTTTTTCTCACAAGAAATTGGAACACTGTTGTAAGATGTTTATGAGGTCTTAATGGATTTAACAGAGGTCATTTTCTCATTTTTTATGTCGTATTACAAGCTGACTCCTGGCCGACTACTGACAGCTGCCACGGTACTCCGGTTCAAACAAATTAAACTGCAATCTGCCGCACAGGAACCAAGGAGAAATGCAAAAGATTTGCAGTGTTTTGGATTAAATCATCAGTATGGATCACAACACTGCAAATTATAGGAAAGAAAATGTGAGACAAGATGTATCATCTTAATGATGATGAAGCTGCCATCCAGTTATAATGATATATGCTGGTAGCTTCAACCATGAGGTATTTAAATGTCATTAAATTTAGGGAATAATTGCCTTACTGTAAGACATGAATGCACTACAAGCAAATATTTTAAAATATACAGTAGAACCTGTCTCAAGCAACCATCTATTCATTTAACATAGAAGTCTTCTAAAGGCAGTGGTTACTTAACCCTTTCCCTCATATAAACACCTTTTCACACATTTGCAAACAGAGTAGACCCAGATCAGATGGCTCCTTCAGGACATGATATACATATTTTACAATTTTGTCAAAGCAAAACATTTTCTTTAAAAGTTTACTTTATGAAAATTCAGGTAATAAATATTCAATTATTCAAGATATCATTATTCTTGACATGAATACTGGACAGCAACAGAGTTAATGCTGGGTTACAATGCAGGCTCTCTATATGAGCTTTCTGCATCACCTTTTTGACCTGCATTAAGCTATAACCTGCTTGAAAGACCCAAATATAGTCTTTTTTTAGTGGTTGCTTAAGACAAGATTTACTGTACAGTCTAATCTGTGTGGGAAGAAGATCTTAGTTTTTAAAGGGACATAACTCTGTCAGTGTACATGACAGAGTAATGACTCTTATTCAGAGTGTGGTCTATGTTTGGGACCACCATATTAGTAATAATTCTTTGGTCACCTATTCTCCCATTTCTTACCATTTGTAAAGCTAAAATAAGTGAATTCTGCACGGTTTTGATGACTTTTATCCCTTTACTTTTTAACCCTTTCCTTGTTCTATGTTTATTACAAATTTCAATACCTACTGAATATTCATGGACAAAACAGTTATAATGAAATATGAAAGGCGGAACATTGTAGCCATTTCAGAAAGTAAAGAAACTGAACTGTCAAATTTCATTAGCAAACAGAGCAGACCCTGATCAGACGGCTCCTATGCGTGAAAACACGTTTATATGAAGGAAAGGGTTAAAATGACATTATGAACACTGGATGTTTTGGTCATGGCAGAAACTGCAGAATCAGTTCTTTATTACATGTATTTTGAGAGCAACCAGAGGAGACCCTGATCAGATGGTTCCTACAGGAGCAATCAGGGTCCATGCTTATAAAGCTTTTAGTTGAGTCTGAGTTTCGTTCTCAAGCTTTTGATTGGTCAGATTTGAGTTCTCAAGCTTTTGATTGGTCAGATTTGAGAACTTGAGAACGAACTCAGACTCAACCAAACGTTTTATAAGCATGGACCCTGATTTAGGTCTGCTCTGTTTTCAAAGGCATTACATGGTGGATTAAAATCATAAACAACCTACAAATAGTGTAGACCCTGATCGAACTATTCATGTAGAATAAGTTTTATCTGGGTCTGCATTTGTCTTACAATATATTTAAGGATATTACGGTAGATTCCACAAAAAGTGTACAGTACAAGAATTTTAATTGGGGCAGATTTATTTTAACTATTTTCTAGTTCATATTTGATCTCTCTTCAAACTTTCATGCCAATCATCAGATTTAAACATGGGAACAGTGCCACTGATAATACTTCACATTAATATTTAAAGGCAAGCCCCATGCACTGATACTTATTAGCCGTTTGTTGATTTGTTTGCCTAAATATCTAGGGTAATTGTTGTAATGTATTTGTCTCTCTTTACAAGTTACACACAACAAAGACAAACTTAGGCAAATTGTGCAGACCAAGATCAGATAGCTCCTGAGGGTGCTGTTTTAACAGGCTCTCCACTTTTTAAAGTGATCAAAATGGTACCAAATTGAATTATTCTGTTTTACAAACAGGTTGAAAGGGAATGGAAGTACTTAGAGCAATTAACTATTTCCTTCATATAAACACTGTTTCATGCATTTGCAAACAGAGTAGACCCAGATCAGATAGTTCCTGTAGTAACCATCTGATCAAGGTCTGCTCTGTTTGCTTTTGGTGTTATATAGATCTGATTCCAAAGTTTTCGTCAAAGCCAAACATTTCAGTGAAAAGTTAACACTAAATAACTATTCATGATGTCATTATGATATTTTTTTACCTAAAAAAGACAAAAAAGAATATCAAATAGTTTGAAACCTGATGAGACACCTAGTTACTGAATTTCCTATTTTGATAAACCCTTTCCATCATATAAACATGTTTTCACGCATTTGCAAACAGAGTAGACCAAGATTAGATGGCTCCTATAGGAGCCATCTCATTAGGGTCTGCTCTGTTTGCTTATGGGACTGGATAAGATCTGTTTCTTTACTTTCTAAAATGGCTACAATGTTCAACCTTCCATATTTCTTAATAACTATTTTGTCAATGAATATTCAGTAGGTATTGAAATTTGGAATAAATATAGAACAGGCAATGGGTTAACTCTTTGCACGCTAGCGGTGAAACTGTGATGCAATTTAGAGTTTGGATCCAGATGAGACGCCACATAATGCGGCTTCTCATCAGGATCCAAACTGTTTGTCTTCTTGATAATATTATTGCAAAGAAATAAGAGAAAAGTTATTTTAAGAATTGTAGCAGACGACAATTATTGAAGACGAAAAATTACTTAGCGTGCAAAGAAATCAAAATGTTTGCATAGATTATCACAAGTTTACAGAGTATATAATGCATGGAGTTATATCTAGGGGCTATGCCCAATGCCCTGTCTTTAATGCATGGAGTTATATCTAGGGGCTATGCCCAATGCCCTGTCTTTGATCCAGTACAACATCAATTTTTAGATCCCCACATCTTGTAAGTAACATTATCAACAAGGTTGTCCAAAATGCTATTTTAGTTCCTCTGCTTATTGCAGCTAACCCACATTCATGTTTTACAAATTCTACTCGGCTCCCCGTGTTTGCAGTATCATTTACATGCTACGATGAGATCATTGTGAACATCTGTCTGAAGAATTTCTACGCACACATGCCAGGAATAGTCTCGAGAAGAAAGTCTCTTCACAGTAAAAGTAAATTTAAAATAACTTAAGCGTATTGATTGGAACCAGATAAGCCATAAAGTAACTCCATACTTATCAGTATCTAATCTATTCCATTTAAGCTATGTTCATGTTTTTAAACACAGAAATGAGAGAGATACTCACTTTGGCAAATAAAGCAGACAGCAGTTCTTGCAGACAATAAATTTACTTTGCGGGCTAAGAGATATAGACGTGTAACAATATTGCACAACTGCCTCAGTAGCTGCATAACCATCCTCTAAGTGACACAACTCTAATTGACAGATAAATTAAATTAATTATATCTGTAGAGGACAGAGACTAACACTCTTATGTGCACTCAATTTACCCTGGGATCATTTGAACAAGATTAAAAAGAGTAAAATAGTAGAGTAAAATATTACAAATGTAACTGCTACAAGAAACAGGCATATCTGTCAGACGTCTGAAGGATATGCAGAACAGCTTACCTCTCTGCCAAACTTACGCTATGACAACATGCAGATGGAATTTCTGTAGTTCATAAAAAAGACTCTTTACACTATCCATCTTCTTGTCATATCTCCAAGAATAGACTGGTCTTGCATTTGATCTAGAGGGTTCCATCGTTCACAGGCAGCAAGATTTACGTTCACAGGCAGCAAGATTTACGGACAAAAAATGCAGGGATATAGAGTCGTAACACTTGCAGCATACATGCAGAGCAAGGCATATCTGGAAATGTCATTGCCTTCCCTGTATAGGAGCGGTTTGTGCAGAGCATCGGGTAGTTATCATGTGAAACTATTCAGAGTCAAGGGCTTGAAACATCGGTCACAGAAGCTGGCAGTAAACACTATCTTTTTTTGTAATCACAGTTGGTGCTTCAGCATTCTGCAAAAATAAAATTGATACAACCTTAACCCTTTAAACGCTGAATTTTCAAATGGACTATTCCAAAATTCAAATAGGTCAAGCTTGTGGTGAATGTTTAGTGATTTGTTGTAATATGACTAACAGTGCAGACCCTGATGAGAGGCCTCCTCTAGGGGCCCTCTTATCTGGGTCTACACTGTTTGCAAAGGACAATAGTGACTCGTGTCCCGCACTGTAAGGATTAAAATAGTGCTTCATTTAAGGTTTTCAACATTTTCTTTCATATAAACACTTGTTCACATATATGCAAATACAATAGACCAGTACAGGACATGAAGGAGCCATCTCATCAGTGTCTGCTCTGTTTGCCAATGAAATTATACATGTCAGATTTTGCAGTAAATGAAATGGCCAAAATATCTTTTGTTCATCAGTCAGTCTACATTGTATGCAAAAAGGTGAAAAAAAAAGGATATAATATACACAAATCAGTCTATTAACCCTTTCCCTGATCTGTGTTATTACAAATTTCTTCACCTAGTGAATATTCATGGAGCGGTGGTCTAGTGGTAACACGCTTGACTGCCAATCCGGAGTTCAAATCCTGGTCCGCTCGGAAAATTTCAGAGATGCTTTTCTGTGTCTCCCACTCACATGGAGTCTGAGAAAAACTGTCTGTGAAGCTTGAAGTGCCCGAAAAGTAGTCATTAGCCCACATTGACTTGTGACACGGCTTGTCACAGTGAGTCCGAAAGAGCATAGCCCGATTGGAAAAGAGCTGTGTATGTGCGATAAGTGCTGAGTAGATTCCACCAGCATATGAAGAGGCAGTCTCTCCGAACATGGGTGTGAAAGCACTCGGAGAACCATGACTAGGACGGACAACTCGGAGAGAAAACCGTGGAGACGAAATCACGAGTAACCGTGTATGGCACTGAGTACGAGGATGCAAGGAACGAGTACGACGCACAGCGGCGAGCCAGCGGAGGTGATTGTGGGCGATGGGCGAAATTCGGGCATGAATACGCCGCAGACAGGGAAAAAAAAAAAAAAAATATTCATGGACACATTACCAGTAGTTAAAATATAATATGGAAGGTAGAACATTGTATCCATTTAAGAAAGTATAGAAACAGATCTAGTGAATTCCATTAGCAAACAGAGCAGACCCTGATCAGACGGCTCCTCTAGGAGCCGTCTGATCTGGGTCTACTCTGTTTGCAAATGCGTGAAAAAATGTTAATAAAAAGGAAAGGGTTAGCTGGTGCTTATTACTCTAGGTATGGTAATTTCCAAAGGATAAAAAAAGAAATCATCTGTTTTCACTGAAAATGATTAATACACCCTTGCAAAACAGCCTTGACTTTCTAATTTTTGTGTTGAAGTTCCTTGACAATGCAGCAAAAACTTTCTGCCACAAGGAAATTGTAAAATAAAACAAGAGCCGTGTGCGACACCAACGCTCATCTGATTTGGTGCTTGTCCAGCTAAATTAAAACATTTTGAAAAAAATAAAGGACCATAACTTCAAAATTGTGAAATCAAGAGTTATGGTTCTTATGTAGGGACCTTCTCATCATCGCCTATGACGACGCCTACAACAGTTACTATGACCCAGTGATCACAATAGCTCAACATTTCTTTGAAACAGAAGAGCAGACAAGAGTGCCAAACTGACACAAAATACACTTGTCTGGGGTCATTTGCCTGGTTATCGAGCTGACACAAAATACACTTGTCTGGGGCCATTTGCCTGGTTATCGAACTGACACAAAATACACTTGTCTGGGGCCATTTGCCTGGTTATCGAACTTACCCAAGATGTTTTAGCCACACACAAAACACACTTGTCTGGGGCCATTTGCCTTGTTATCGAACTTACCCAAAATGTTTTAGCCACACACAAAATACACTTGTCTGGGGCCATTTGCCTTGTTATCGAACTTACCCAAGATGTTTTAGCCACACACAAAATACACTTGTCTGGGGCCATTTGCCTTGTTATCGAACTTACCCAAGATGTTTTAGCCACACACAATTTCATGAAGTTTCGTGAAGATCAGGTTAAAACTGGTTGACATAGTTTGGCTAATTCAAGGGCCATAACTCTAAAGTGCCTTGGGTCATTTGACTGGTTATCAAACTTGGTTGAGATAATGTGGCTACTTACAATTTCATGATGTTTGGTGAAGATCACATTAAAACTGATTGACTAAGAGAGCACACAATACTAAAATACGCAACTTTAGCTAATTCAAGGGCCATAACTCTAAAGTGCCTGGGGGCATTTAGCTGGTTATCGAACTTAGCAGAGATTTTAGTACCACAACTATTGAATCAGACATTATTTCAAAAGCAAACAGAGAGCAGACCCTGATCAGATGACTACTACAGGAGCTGTTTGATATGGGTCTACTCTTTTTGCAAAGGCGTGAAAAAAGGGATATCTATGAGGGACAGGGTTAAACTAATGGTTAAGAAAGTATTTTTTTTACCCCTGATCCGGTTCTACACTTGTTGTGTAAGCTTGTCTAGACACATATTAAGGGTAATTATGTGACTTGTACTTATTTCAGGTATTTTGGTACAGGTGCAGTAAACCCCCTCAAACCAGAATTCTAGTAGAGAAGAATTTAGATACTTTTAGGCAGGTGGCTGCTTAATGCAGGGTGAAAGTCATGCAGAAAGCTCCTCGAGGAGCTTTCTGCATGATTTTCACCCACTGCATGAAACTGCCACCTGTCCCCAAGACCGATATTTATACTATTAATTTAATATCCAGTGTAGAGGGGTTTTACTGTACTTGTACTATTTCAGGTATTTTGGTACAGGTACTGCACTTTTATTATCAGCATCAAACATTCCAAAATAGAACAACCTGTAACAATAAAAATATTAAACAACAGGGGGCCATACCCCAACAGATGGAAATCCTTTCAACACAAAGTCTACATGTAATTAAAGTCAAGTTAAGTGAGCTGTTTCTGTAAAACTTGTTTTCAAAACAATCCTGTTTAATTGGATGGATCAATGTTTTTTTAAAAAAAAATGTCATGCCTCGAATCACTTAAGTTTTAACCTTTCTCATGCTAAATATACAAATATGAATCCATCAACTATGAATATTAATTAGCTGAATTATAATGGCAAATAGTGCAGACCTGTATGAGACAGCTCCTGTAGGAGCTGTCTCATACAGGTCTACACTGTTTGTAAATGCAGGTATGTACGCTTATATAATGAGGAGGGTAAAAGGGTTTCACCAATGAATTCCATGTATCAGCACTTCACAACTTATTGATATTTTGTGCTACTTAGTAGCCGTTGTTCTGAGGCAATCCATTAACCCATTCCCTCACAGGCTATATTTAGACCCAACCTCTTTGAAGAAATCTACCGAAAATGTATATGAAGTAAAGGGTTAACTACAGAGTGCATTCAGTAAGAAGGGCTATAATTTGTGAGAGGACTTGGAATGAAAAACAGAAAAACAGTGCAGACCTGAACCCTCTCATCATTAATGATTACCTAAACTGTTTGCAAAAGACAGATAAATTGTTTGCAAAGGACAGCTAAAATTGCAAAGGACAGCTAAATTGTTTGCAAAGGACAGCTAAATTGTTTGACAAGAACTGCTTAATTGTTTGCAAAGGACAGCTAAATTGTTTGCAAGGGCAGCTAAATTGTTTTCAAAGGACAGCTAAATTGTTTGCAAGGAACAGCTTAATTGTTTGCAATGGACAGCTAAATTGTTTGCAAAGGACCGCTAAATTGTTTGCAAAGGACAGCTAAATGGTTTCCTGCATTCAAAGGGTTAGAGTACTTTGATTCCCAATGACAAGTAAAAACCTAGCAACTGCAAACAGTGAAGACCCAGATCACAGGACTCCTATAGAAGGTGTTTGATCAAAGTCTGCTCGGTTTACCATTCAAAACTATTTCCAGTGAAGGATAAACAATATCGAGATATTCTTCTGTGAAAATCAGCATTCCAAGGCTATTCATTAGTGCATGCAATGAATGGTTGAACCTTGCTAGTCCCAACATTAAGTAAAGGAGAAGTGAGAATCTTGAAGGCAAGTGGCTCCTTAGTACAGGGTGAAAGTCATACTGAAAACTCCAAAATGAGCATTCTGCATGACTTTCACCCTGCATTAAGTTGCCACCTGTCTAAAAGACGGACAATGTTTCTTATTTGTGTCTTACAATAGTGAGGATAAAATGTAGAAGTGTTTGGTCCTTACCTTATTATTTCAGTGTTGGAATGTATTACCCAATGGCTTCCAGAGTCTTATCCATTTAAGATAGAGTAACAAGATTCAAATCAGCATTATGAAGGGAGGAACCTGAAATGATATAATTGAAACTTACAACAAAATGTTTCCACCACTCATTTTACCTTATGAATGATTATTTATGTAAGAAACAATGACATCATAAATATCAACTAACTGAATTTTTATAATGGAATATGATTTTTATGTCATAGCAGAAACTGTAAAATCAGAGCTATATAGTTCCATAAGCAAACAGAGCAGACCGTAATCAGAGTTCTTATAAAAGCTGTCAGAAGTGGGTGTACAGTAAAAACCTCTCTATAACGGCCACTAAATTGTGTTAATTAGTTGGTATTTAGGGCAGGTGGCAGCTTAAAGCAAGGTGAAAGTAAATCAGAACACTGCTATAGGAGCGTTCTGTTTTACTTTCACATTGCTTTAAGCAGCCACCTGCCTTTAACATATTGATGTAATTAAGTGGTCGTTATAGAGAGGTGTTACTGTACTGCGTTTGCAAAGGCGTAAAATGTCATAACTCTGGTAAAGGGCTAACTCTTTGAATGCGGGACATGTATGCACTGTCATCTGCAAACAGTGTAGACCCAAATCAGAGAGGGTCCCCGCTGTCTGTCATTCAATAGCCTCTAGCAAGATAAAGCCTTTCATTCCAAATGGACACTATAGTTAACCCATTCCCTCAGAGGTTATTTTTAGATCCAAACTCTTTGAATAAATCTACCGAAAAGGAGCATTGGTTAGAGAAAAGGAAATTTTTAGAACTTTGTAGTTATGAAACCATTGTGATAAATAGAGCATTTCGAGGGCTTGGTGGAAAACTATTCTAACTCCTTCACTTTAGTGAAGGAGTTAGAATAGTTTTGCACCAAGCCCTCGATTTGCTCCTATAGGAGCAAATGCTCTATTTATCACAATGGTTTCAATAGGTGATTTTTACAGAGGCGTAGAAAGGCGTATTTATGGAGGAAGGGGTTAAATACATAGGGGATGTTCTACTCAATTTCATTTATCACATGAACATTTAGCCTGCTGAATAAATTCTCACTTTCTGTTGAGATATTGAGTTACTTGTCAACAGCTAGATCCTTACTGTTTACAAAGTTAACATAATCATAAACTCACTCATAAAACTGTGGTTCCTATAGTTTGGCAATAACCTTGGAAAGTACTAATTTAACCCATTCCCTCATATTGACGCCTTTTGACACTTCTGAAAGTCACTTTGTGAAACCATTGTGATAATTTATCACAATGGTTTCAAAACTACACAATTCTGAAAATTTCCTTTTCTCTAGTTAATGCTCCTTTTTGGTAGATTTAATCAAAGAGGTTCTATCTAAAGATAGCCTATGCGGGAATGGGTTAACCTCCTTGGCTAGAGACTCTCTTACCAAAACAAAGTGAGCTATAGACAGTTGACTCTAACGTTAAACAAGAGGGCCATGATGGCCCTGATATCGCTCACTAGACAATCACAGGAGAAGATTTTCAAAGTTTTCACTATATGTTTCTATTGAAAGCTGGCCACCTCTGGGGAGGGGACAATTTTGACCCCAGGGGCATGATTTCTATAACTTTTGTAGAGGACTTGAACATGATGCTATGTGCCAAATATGAAAGCTGAGACCCTTCCAGTTTCAGGACAAAATTTTCAAAGTTTTCGATGTTTCTATTGAAAACTAGACACCCCTGGGGCGGGGCCAAATTTGATCCCAGGGGCATAATTTATACAACCTTTGTAGAGGACCTGAACATGATGCTACAGTAAAACCTCTCTATAATGGCCACTAAATTACATCAAGTATTTTGTGTTAAAGGCAGGTGGCAGCTTAAAGCAATGTGAACGTAAAACAGAACGCTCTTGTAGGAGCATTGTTTTACATTCACCTTGCTTTCAGCAACGACCTGCCCTAAATACCAACTAATGTACACACTTTAGTAGCCGTTGTTTTCAAAGTTTTCACTATATGTTTCTATAGAAAACAAGGTGGTGCGGGGCCAATTTTAACCCCAGGGACATAATTTATATAACTTTTGTATAGGACCTACAGATGATGCTATGTGCCAAAGATGAAATATGAGAACTCTGTAGATTCAGAGGAGAAGAGTTTTAAATGTTCAAATTGTTGACTACGCTGAACTTGGTCAGACTTCTTTGTTCATATTTCATTGTTATGACAGAGGCCTCAAACCTCCAAGAATCAATTACCTCCTATCACAGCTGATATCTCCTGATGTAATGATAGTATTTATTGCACCTGTGGTATCTTCATTAGTTATACACCTTACAGACATTCCAGCCAACCTTTCTGCACTTCATGGGATTTTTCGTGATTGTTTTCCTTCTTATTCTCTCATAGGAAACGAATTTGTTTGCCACACTGAAAGGAAATCAACTTTAAGAGAACTGATGCTGGACAGATAACAGGAGTATAATTGGTATAGCGCTAAACGTTAACAGGGGAACAATAACTTGTACTGCGGTAAAGGTTGACAGGGGTACAATAATAAGTACATGTATAGTACTAAGGGTCGATAGGGGTACAATGATTAGTACAGTGCTAATGGTTAACTGGGGTACAATAATTAGTTATAATGCTAAAGGTTAACAGAGTTACAATTAGTGCTAAAGGTTAACAGGGGTACAATAATGTGTACAGTGCTAAAGGTTGACAGGAATACAGTAATTAGTACAGTGCTTTAGGTAAACAGGGGTACAATAATTAGTATAATGCTAAAGGTTAACAGAGTTACAATAATTAGTGCGAAAGGTTAACAGGGGTACAATAATTTGTACAGTGCTTAAGGTTAACTGGGGTAAAATAATTAGTATAATGCTAAAGTTTAACAGAGTTACAACAATTAGTGCAAAAGGTTAACAGGGGTACAATAATTTGTACAGTGCTAAAGGTTGACAGGAATACAGCAATTAGTACAGTGCTTAAGGTTAATAGGGGTACAATAATTAGTACAGTGCTAAATTAAGGTTAAAGTGCTAAAGGTTGACAGGGGTACAGTAATTAGTGCAGTGCTTAAGGATAACAGGGGTACAATAATTAGTATATTGCTAAAGGTCGACAGGGGTACAATAATTAGTACAGTGCTTAAGGTTGACAGGGGTACAATAATTATTATAGTGCTTAAGCTTAACAGGGTTACAATAGTTAGAGCAGTGCTAAAGGTTAACAGGGGTACAATAATTAGTAAATTGCTAAATGTTTACAAAGTATAATTAGTATATTTCTAAAGGTTGACAGGGATACAATAATTATCTATATACCGGTATACTATAAATAGTGTAGTGCTAAAGGCTCACAGGGATACAATAATTGGTAAAGTGCTAAATTTTAGCAGGGGTACAATACATTTAATTTGTGCTGAAGGTTAACATGAGTACAATTGGTATAGTACTAAAGCATTTACATGGACAACATTTGTATAGTCCTAAAGGTTTACAGGGGTACAGTAACTGGTATAGTGTTGACAGTTTACTGGGGTACAATAATTAGTATAATGCTAAAGGTTTACAGGGGTACAGTAACTGGTATAGTTTTGACAGTTTACTGGGGTACAATAATTAGTATAATGCTAAAGGTTTACAGGGATATGCTAATTGGAATAGTGTTAAAGGCACCACTTAATAAATTAACACAAGTGTTCTTATAAGCACAAAGACATTTTCTAGGTACAAAGAAAGATTCCCTATCATATCTACCTAGCAGGCTAGCTAAGTAGTGGCTATTTTTCCTATGTCTAGAGAACATACCTCTGGCAAAGTTCAGGATTTACCTTAACCCTTTCCTCCATGAATATTCATGAAAGAAATGATGATCCCATGAATATTTATTAAATTAATCTTTAAAATGACATTAACTAAAGAACTTTTTGCCAATAGAGAAACTGTAGATTCAGATTTATATAATTCCATAAGCAAACAGAGTAAATCCTGATCAGATGGCCCCTATAGGAGCCATCTGATCTGGGTCTACTTTGTTTGCAAAGGCATAGAAAGGCATACATGTATTTATGGAGTAAAGAGTTAACAAAACTTGCCCCAAGTCAATGGGTGCTGGGACAATGTAAATGGATAATATTTTAATGTGATTATACACAACTGGCTTTTTTTGGTTGTTGTTTTTTAAAATGTAAGTGTCTTCCTTCCATCCAAACATTTTCATACCTTCAATTCAGACAAAGTAGTAAATAAATTTAAACAACTCAACCTGTCAACCATCCCTATTCTCTGACGTCCATTTCATCAACTGATATAAGTTTTCTTCACACATGACTTGCTCAACATTATGCATGTACAGATGAAACAAAAAATTTACACTGTATAATAAACTACATAAATTGGATTGCGTAATAAACTACATAGATTGAATAATTTAGATTTATGATATTTGTATACAGGCATACATGCAAAAAGTTATCAAAACCACAAAAGGCTTGTTATGTAACAGGATAGTTTCTGTCAAATTACAACCAGCTTGTTATGTAACAGGATAGCCTGTGCCAAGTGGGGGTGATGATCAGATATCATTTTAGTATGTACAGTAAAACCTCTCTATAATGGCCACTAAATTGTGTTAATTAGTTGGTATTTAGGGCAGGTTGCTGCTTAAAGATGAGAACCTTCCAGTTTCAGAGGAGAAGATTTACAAAGTTTTCACTACATGTATATGTTTCTATAGAAAACTGGCCACATCTGGGGCTGGGCAATTTTAACCCCAGGGGCATCATTTATATAACTTTTGTAGAGGACCTGAACATGATGCTTTGTTCCAAATATGAGAGCTAAGAACCTTCCAGTTTCAGGAGAAGATTTTCAAAGTTTTCACTATAAATTATGTTTTATTGAAAACTGGCCACCCCTGGGGCAGGGCCAAGTTTGACCCTAGGGGCATAATTTATATAACTTTTGTAGAATGAATGAATGAATTGTTTACGACTGATGACGCATGTCGAAGGACAACTGACATCAGGCGATTATAAAAAACATTAACTAGATATTTTGACCAACTTTATGAATTATGGGTCAAATTACTGCTTTCCATGGCAATCTTTAATAATAGTGTACATGTTTTGATACTGAATGAGTCAAGGTGATATCAAATATTCATGTTGAGTTTCATTGAATTCTGTAAATCCGTTACAGAGATTATCAGATATGGCATTGGGCAGAAAAAAATATGTGACTTTTGCATATCAGAGGGCAATAACTCATAAATTGCACAATTGATCTTGAAAAGTAATACATTGGAATGACGCCCCAGTTTCATTGAATTCTGTAAATCCGTCACAGAGATATGGCATATTGGATGGAAAAAATGTGATTCTTGCATATAAAAGGGCAATAACTGCTAAATACCGCAAGTGATCTGGAAAGGTAATACATGGGAACGATGCCCCTGTGATAACAAATATTTATGTCAAGTTTCATTGAATTCTGTAAATCTGTTACAGAGATATGGCAACGGACGGAAAAATTATGTGATTTTTGCGTATAAAAGGGCAATAACTCCTAAATGCCTCAAGCGATCTGGAAAAGTAATACATGGGAACGATGTGCCAGTGATAACAAATATTCATGTTGAGTTTCATTAAATTCTGTCAATAAGTTACAGAGATATGGCATCGGACAGAAACTGGACATTAGGATGGACAGAAGGACAGATGGATGGACAGAAGGACAGACAGACAAACCCAAAACAATATCCCTCTGCCTTTGGCAAGGAATAACAAAGTGTTGGAAAGTTAGAAGTGGGTTTGAACAGATAAAAGGATGAAAAATAGAAAGATTGGTCAGCTGCATTTTGGCCTTCCTTCTCCAAGGCCTCTCAAGTTATGGTGGCCACGGCCGGCACAGCCCCAGGATTTATTGATGGTTTACTTACAGCAAACCCTATAGACTTAGATATAGATTTAGATGCTGGATAGCCCCAGCATAAAGGATACTAAGCTGGAGGCCTCTGCAATGGTTGCAGACAAATTATTCCGTGCTATGTGCTATGACAGTCCGTGGGAAGAAGGAATTTCTGTAGTATGATGTTGTTGTGATAGGGTGGTGAAACTTTTCAGAGTGAAATGACCTTGTTGAAGATGATGTTGATGTGAGATGTTGATGTAATGGTATGTCAACCAGGCCATTTGTAATTTTGTAGAGCAGGATGAGCTATGCCCGAAATCAAATCTTCGTTCCTGCAATGTTTCTCAGCCCAGCTGGTCCAGCATTGAAGTGACACTACTAGTGTTATGGTAGCGGCTGGTGGCTCATTATGATGGTAATAACACAAATTAATGTAAGGTAAACATGTTGTAACCCATGTGCACTAAGATTCTGAATGTGGGAAATAAGATCACCGGGATTTGCAGTGTAGACCCAGATCAGAGGGTTGCTAGGAGTCCTCTGATCAGGTTCTTCACTGTTTGTTATTCAATTCCCCTTTCATATTCAATGGACTCTATTATTAAACAAGAGCACCGCGAGACGGGGCAATATACGCCCGAAGGCTGTTCTATAAAATTATGTTGAAAAATAAAGGAGGAGTTAGTTGCACAAGAAAGTGCTACCCGAAACTATCAAAGGGCAATAACTCCAGAATGAAAAATGATATGAGAGTTATCTCACTGATATGCACAACTACACATCAATATCTATCATTCCTGAAAGTTTGAAGAAATTATGTTGAAAAATACAGGAGGAGTTAGTTGCACAAGAAATTGCTACCCGAAACTATCAAAGGGCAATAACTCCAGAATGAAAAATGATATGAGAGTTATCTCACTGATATGCACAACTACACATCAGTATCTATCATTCCTGAAAGTTTGAAGAAATTATGTTGAAAAATAAAGGAGGAGTTAGTTGCACAAGAAATTGCTACCCGAAACTATCAAAGGGCAATAACTCCAGAATGAAAAATGATATGAGAGTTATCTCTTTGATATGCACAACTACACATCAATATCTATCATTCCTGAAAGTTTGAAGAAATTATGTTGAAAAATAAAGGAGGAGTTAGTTGCACAAGAAATTGCTACCCGAAACTATCAAAGGGCTATAACTCCAGAATGAAAAATGATATGAGAGTTATCTCACTGATATGCACAACTACACATCAGTATCTATCATTCCTGAAAGTTTGAAGAAATTATGTTGAAAAATAAAGGAGGAGTTAGTTGCACAAGAAATTGCTACCCGAAACTATCAAAGGGCAATAACTCCAGAATGAAAAATGATATGAGAGTTATCTCACTGATATGCACAACTACACATCAGTATCTATCATTCCTGAAAGTTTGAAAAAATTATGTTGAAAAATAAAGGAGGAGTTAGTTGCACAAGAAATTGCTACCCGAAACTATCAAAGGGCAATAACTCCAGAATGAAAAATGATATGAGAGTTATCTCACTGATATGCACAACTACACATCAGTATCTATCATTCCTGAAAGTTTGAAAAAATTATGTTGAAAAATAAAGGAGGAGTTAGTTGCACAAGAAATTGCTACCCGAAACTATCAAAGGGCAATAACTCCAGAATGAAAAATGATATGAGAGTTATCTCACTGATATGCACAACTACACATCAGTATCTATCATTCCTGAAAGTTTGAAGAAATTATGTTGAAAAATAAAGGAGGAGTTAGTTGCACAAGAAATTGCTACCCGAAACTATCAAAGGGCTATAACTCCAGAATGAAAAATGATATGAGAGTTATCTCACTGATATGCACAACTACACATCAGTATCTATCATTCCTGAAAGTTTGAAGAAATTATGTTGAAAAATAAAGGAGGAGTTAGTTGCACAAGAAATTGCTACCCGAAACTATCAAAGGGCAATAACTCCAGAATGAAAAATGATATGAGAGTTATCTCACTGATATGCACAACTACACATCAGTATCTATCATTCCTGAAAGTTTGAAAAAATTATGTTGAAAAATAAAGGAGGAGTTAGTTGCACAAGAAATTGCTAACGGACGGACGGACGGACGGACGGACGGACAGACGGACGGACGACATGCGCCATACCATAATACGTCCCTTCGGGCGTATAAAAATGATGTGCCATTCCACTTTGAAAATTCAGTGTTCAAAGGGTTTTATTACTGCATTTTCAATACAAAATCTATTAACACATGTATTCATGCATGGCTTAAACTAATGCCCTTACAGACACTGCTGTAAAATTCAAATGGGCTTTCTGTCTACCTCTTTAAACATAATGCCTGGCCTAGAGAATGATCTGGATACAAATATGTCACCAATCAATTTTGCAATCCTGTAGTTTTCTTACAAAGATGTGGTTTTCTGTATGACAAAAACTAACTGTAAGTAGAACTACAGATAAAGGTGCATACCCAAATACTAAACTTGTTATTACCTCATCAAATCCTATACTGTGACCACTCTTTAAAATTGTCTCTTGGAAGGTTTGGTGAAGAAATAAAGGAGCTTATCTTGAAAATGTTTACATTAACGTATCTTTTCTGGACCTCTGTGTGAAGTTATACTTCACAAGGGTAACAGATGGAGTCATTTCCAGCCTAAGGAAGTCCTGGATCACAAGAGCGAGTGCTTGGGTACTTTTGAGCCATTACAATGCATGCATGCATTAGATAATTGCAGCATGCAGCCATTAACTGTGCAGCAGCAGGCAAAACGGGGTAATCACAATATCGCCCTAAGTATTCAGACCAATAAACTTAGGCAAACTAAAAATGGACTGCTTCAACTTTACAAACCAGTGTCTGAATACTTAAGAGTAATTACAGGGGAGAGAGGACAGGCATTGGGTGTCTGAAAACTTAGAGTAATTACAGTGGAGAGAGGACATTGGGTGTCTGAATACTTAGAGTAATTACAGTGAAGAGAGGAGAATTGGGTGTCTGAATACTTGGGTAATTACAGTGGAGAGAGGACATTGGGCGTCTTAATACTTAAGAGTAATTACAGTGGAGAGAGAGGGTGTCTGAATACTTAGAGTAATTACAGTGGAGAGAGGACATTGGGTGTCTGAATACTTGGAGTAATTACAGTGAAGAGAGGAGATTGGGTGTCTGAATACTTGGGTAATTACAGTGGAGAGAGGACATTGAGTGTCTGAATACTTGGAGTAATTACAATGGGGAGAGGAGATTGGTGTCTGAATACTTGGGTAATTACAGTGGAGAGAGGACAGACATTGGGTGTCTGAATACTTAGAGTAATCACAATGGATAGAGGACATTGGGTGTCTGAATACTTAGAGTAATTACAGTGAAGAGAGAAGAATTGGGTGTCTGAATATTTAGAGTAATTACAGTGGAGAGAGAAGAATTGGGTGTCTGAACACTTAGAGTAATTACAGTGGAGTGGGGAGACTGGGTGTCTGAATACTTAAGAGTAATTACAGTGGAGAGAGGAAATTGTGTGTCTGAATACTTGAGTAATTACAGTGAAGAGAGGAGATTGGGTGTCTTAATACTTGAGTAATTACAGTGGAGAGAGGAAATTGGGTGTCTGAATACTTGAGTAATTACAGTGGAGAGGGCATTGGGTGTCTGAATACTTGAGTAATTACAGTGGAGAGAGGACATTGGGTGTCTGAATACTTGAGTAATTACAGTGGAGAGAGGGTGTCTGAATACTTGAGTAATTACAGTGAAGAGAGGAGATTGGGTGTCTGAGTACTTAGAGTAATTACAGTGGAGAGAGGAGATTGGGTGTCTGAGTACTTAGAGTAATTACAGTGGAGAGAGGAGATTGGGTGTCTGAACACTTAGAGTAATTACAGGGGAGAGAGGAGATTGGGTGTCTGAATACTTAGAGTAATTACAGTGGAGAGAGGAGATTGGGTGTCTGAATACTTAGAGTAATTACAATTTATTATATTAGTCATGATTTACCCTTTCAATACTAAAGCGACTGCAAAAAACACAATTGAAACAATGTTTTTTCATTTGATTTTATTTCAAAAAACAGTATAACAGTATCAAACAGTTCGTGACAAGAAACGGAGTTATTTTTTGTCTGATCAGTGAAGATAATCCCAAATCTGTCAAGTGTTGAACCAAGTAAATGAGCACACAACACACAACTCTGTACTAATTAATCAGGTCAGTGTTCGTTTCATTACCCAGCACAAGGTCATAGTCACAACAGTTGTGTGATTCAGTCATTCAACTCTTCATCTGCTTCAGACTCCTTTTCATACATTTACAATCAGAGTAAACCCAGATCAGACAACTCCTGTAGGAGCTGTCTGATCAGGAACTGCTGTTTGCTTATACATTATTTTGATTTAGTTCTACAGCTGAGCTGGGGCAAAAAAAACTCCCGTGTTCATATGTAAAACCCCGCTAAACGGAAATTCTAGTAGAGAAGAATTTAGATACTTTTAGGCAGGTGACAGCTTAATGTAGGACAAAAGTCATGCAGAAATCTACAGGAGCTTTCTCAATCTGTATGACTTTTATGAAACAATTTTGGACAGGTACTTTCTTTTCATAGAATCAAAATTTTGTTGACACAAATTTGGCCTCTTTGACCACAGGGGGCCATTTCGAGGGTCTATTATGGTCTAAAAAGTAAAAAAAAATTGATTGGGTCGATTAAGTGTTATATATATCACACTAAATTGACCCAATAATTTTTTTTTACTTTTTAGACCATCTAGACCCACGAAATAGCCCCCTGTGTTTCTGACAATATCAACCAATCCCCCATAAGGTATTTTAAGACCCAACCTCTTTGAATAAATCTACCGAAAAGGAGCATTTACTAGAGAAAAGGAATTTTTTTAGAATTGTGTAATATTGAAAGCTTTGTGATAAATAGAGCATTTGCTCCTATGGAGCAAATGCTCTATTCATCATAATGGTTTCAAGAAGTGGCTATTACAGAGGCTTAAAAGGCGTATTTATGGAGGAAAGGATTAAACATGGTACAACTTGTACTTCATTACCTTTACTGGTGTTCTAATCTTTGTGTTATATAGGGAATAAAGTAAGTTAAAATAACAGTGACTGTAACATGTTTGTCTCAGTATGTCACATTAAAAATATTTATAATTTTACTCATTATGAAAAATGAAATGTAAAAAAAAAAGTTTTGTAGCCATACAACTTTGTAATACAGCGAGAGGATTGCCATTTTGGGTCTGCATCAGAAACATAGCTCCAAAGAAATGCCAGTATTGCATTATCATATGGAACAGTAAGATAATTATTTCCTTGTATGTTTTTAAAATTTTGATTGCATTTTAAGACTGATACTGCTTGAGATTTCTATTGTTAAGGACTTCGTACCCAATTACTTATCCACTTTATCAAATCTGCAGAGCCTATGAATTTTCAAAGTCATAACTTGATGATCATACTGGCTTATTTTATATACCAAGAAAACAAATTTTAGTGTGAATTGTACCTGTTGAACAATCGCTCCTGTTCAACAATAATCATAAACAATTCAGAAAGTGTTGTCTTAAGTATTGCAGTAATTAAACCAGAAAAGTGTGTTTGTAAGATACAGCGATGCCCCCGTGGTGGTGCTTGCCTAGCTTCACGTAAAATTCCTAAGTCATTTGACCTTGACCTTGGGCTTGCAGGCAGCATGGGTTGGGTGTGCAATGAAAGTATGGATGGTGTTTAATTGGAATATGCAATTCCATGCCAATAGCTATAGTGGCTAGGGAGATATAAGACAATGAAACAAATGTGACAACCAAGTGCATGTAAAATTTCTAAGTCATCTGACCTTGACATTGGGTTTGTGGGCAGCATGGGTTGGGTGTGTAATGAAAGTATAGATGATATTTAATGTGTATATGCAATTCCATGCGAATACCTACAGTGGCTAGGGAGATATAAGACGAAAAAACTGTGGCAACCAACTGCACATAAAATTCCTAAGTCATTTAACATTGACCTTGGGCTTGCAGGCAGACTGGGCTAGGTGCACAAAGAAAGTATGGATGGTGTCTAATGTGTATATGTAATTCCATGGCAATAGCTTGTGGTTAGGGAGATATAAGACAATGAAAGTCATTTTACCTTGCCATTGGGCTTCAGACAGCTTCTTCAGGAGCCATCTGATCTCCTGATTCTTTTGTGTAAATTGCAAAGACAAAAAAGGTATATATATATTAGGGAAAGGGTTAAAGGTGTATATATCAGGGAAAGGGTTAAAGGTGTGTATATATATCAGGGAAAGGGTTAAAGGTGTATATATCAGGGAAAGGGTTAAAGGTGTATATATCAGGGAAAGAGTTAAAGATGTATATATCAGGTAAAGGGTTAAAGGTGTATATATCAGGGAAAGGGTTAAAGGTATATAAATCAGGGAAAGTGTTAATGGTTTAATGCCATATTAATAACTTTCCACCTATAAATTTAACATTTCAGGATATCAAAACTGTCATTAAAATTATACTTAACTGAAGTAGTGTCATTAAAAGTTCAATGACTGCAATTAGATCTTCCTGTTTTATAACACACTAGGTAACTTTCATTTAAAACACTTGTCGCTTTTTACAAGTTCATTTTTCTTCAATTTTCTTTAAAAGAAAAACTGTACCAGTTGTTAAACTGTTTGGTTCCTGATGAGATATGCCGTGTTACCTAATGTCTCATCTGAATCCAAACACTTTGTAAAGGTAAGTATGCTTTGGTTGATAATGCTGAGAGATCCTTGAAAATCAGGGCCAACCAGGCTCATAATTTTTTTTATATATGTTTATTGGGTATCTGCCCAATGAAATTTAATGTTCTGAAAAGTATGAAACTATTTGAAACATGTTCAGTTTTACTGCTAAACCCCTCACTCCATACGTAATGCCTTTTAACACCTTTGTAAACAGTGTAGGTCCAGATCAGACAACTCCTGTAACAGCCACCTGACCAGGGTCTGCTCTGTTTGCTTATGATATGATATACATTGTATACATGTATATGGATATTCATGGAGTAAAGGGTTAAGTGCAGAATGTCTGAGTGTATTGCAGAAATGACATTACCTCAGTATCACATCACATTTGTATAGAGACACTGCAACCAACTTAACCCTTTCCTCCATAAATACGCCTTTCTACGCCTCTGTAAAAATCACTTTAACCATTGTGATAAATAGAGCATTTGCTCCTATGGAGCAAAATTTTATGCTCTATTTATCACGTTTTCAAAACTACACAATTCTAACAATTTTCTTTTCTCTAGTAAATGCTCCTTTTTGGTAGATTTATTCAAAGAGGTTGGGTCTAAAAATAGTGTATGAGGTAATGGGTTAACTCAGGAATAGTCATGTAAGAAATAATGACACGAATATTTAGTAGTTGAATGTAGATAATGGTATATGAACAGCAATTACAACCCATTCTCATAACACACATGTATTTATAATATCATCCAAAGAACCAGTTTAACCCTTTCACTTATCCTTTGCAATATAGGAGCCATCTGATCATTGTCTGCTGTTTATGTATGAAATTATAATAATTCTGACTCTACAGTTTCTACCAATATGAAACAATCCTGTGTACATATGCCATTATTAAAAATTCAGCCAAAATATTCATGATGCCATTATTTTTTTTTCATGAATATTCAACAAGAGAATGGGAAAGGGATTTGTAGTGATAAAATCGAGGGCTTGGTGCAAAACTATTCTAACTCCTTCACAAAGTGAAGGAGTTAGAATAGTTTAGCACCAAGCCCTCGAAATACACTGTAAGAACTCTTAGCAAAGTAAAATTAATGACAACAATTATGTAGCTAAGCTTGCATAGAGTTAAGAGAGAAGCTCTCCCCTACATTAACCCTTCCCCTCATGAATATTCATGTAAGAAATAATGACATCATGAATAATTATGAACTTAATCTTTGTAACAGTGTATATGAACACTCAATTATTTTGCCACGGTAGAAACTGTAGAATCAGAACTCCATTCACAAACAGAGCAGACCCTGATCAGACAGCTCCTACAGACCCTGATCAGACAGCTCCTACAAACTCTGATCAAACAGCTCCTACAGACCCTGATCAGACAGCTCCTACAGACCCTGATCAGACAGCTCCTACTCTGCAGCATCCAAAGGCATATAAAGGCAGATAAAGGTATATAAGTGACCAACCCAAATACATTGTACAGTAGAACTCTTCTTATGAGACCACTTAAAAGTCTTAATGACTCAGTAGAAGCAGATGATAGCTCAGTGCAGGAAGTAATGCAGAAAGCTTCTATGGGAGCATTAAGCAACCACCTGCCTATACCACCCAGAAATATACATTTTTTTGTGATTCTAATAGAACTGTTTTACTGTATTTGTCTTTCACATAAAAGTAAATATTGAAAGATTTCTTAACCCCTTAAGCTACTTACAAGCTAAAACAAATGAACTGGAGAAAAACTACAATCTGAGCAACTGGTCCTTTCATAAAAGTCAAACTGCTTTTATCATTTAAAGAAAACACACAAAACAGTATGTATATTTGGATTTTCTTATAGGGAGCTTATTAACGTGCTATTAAAACCCTTATCCTGCCGATCATGACCTACCCGTTACTTACAAACAGCTTGGATCCAGATGAGATGCCAAGTCAATCCAAGCTGTTTGACACTCAGTCAGTAGTTTCTCAAGAGCTTGAACGAATCACAAGTAAGTATAGCTTGCCTCATAATTATCAGAGTTTGAGCAGACAGAATTCTTTTGGCAGGTCAAGGGTTAACCCGTTGCTTGCTGAATTCTAAAATACATTTCTCCTTCTTCACCCATGCCCTGTTGTATAATTACATATATCTTCACTGTGTACAAGTATTTCGCTGTGAAATCACTGCTGTGGAGTGCACTGGTTGCACAATCAACTTGTAAATAGTGCAGACCCTAATGGGACAGCTCCTGCAAGAGCTGTCTCATCTGGGTCTTCACTATTTACTGGTAGGTATATTGACGTGAACAGCAAGCGAACGGTTAATAGCCTAACCCACCCCATTCCCTCATCCTCTTTAAATTAATCTACCCAAAACGAGCATTTACTAGAGAAAAGGAAAATTTCAGAATTCCTCAGTTTTGAAACCATTGTGATAAATAGAGCAAATCCATTGTGATAAATAGAGCATTTGCTCATATGGGGCAAATGCTCTATTTATCACAATGGTTTCAAAAAGTGACTTTAACAGAGGCATCAATATGAGGGATTGGGTTAAGGACAGCAACTTGCAGCAGATAAAAGGTTAATGTTATTTATCAGAAAAATATGGTGAATCTGTTAGATCCAAATGAGACACTGATTTAACTCACTGATCAGGACACACACTGTGTGACAATCTGATTACATCATTGAAGAGAAAAAAAAAGGAATGTTTGTTTCAAAATCTGAATAAGACGACTTTCTATGGACAAAAACAAAGGCTCAAAAGGCTCTTATAGGAGCCCTCTGATCAGGGCCTGCTCTGTTTGCTAATGGAATTTGATAGATCTGTTTCTTTAGTTTCTAAAATGGCTACAATATTCCACCTTCCATATTTCATTATAACTATTTTGTCCATGAATCTTCAGTTTTTTTCTTCAGGTATTGAAATTTGGAATAAACATAGAACAGGGAACCAGGGTTAAGTATAACCCATAACCTGCTCAATAATTAAAACAAGCTCCTTCTTTTCTGAATATAGATTAATCTGTTCCTTCATAGAAACCCCTTTTCAAACAGAGAAGACCCATATCAGATGGCTCCTACAGATGGCTCCTGTAGGAGCTGTCTGATCAGGGTCTTCTCTGTTTGCTTATGGAATTATGAAGGAGACCGATTTAAGTTTCTATGTCAAAATATCCTGAGTACATAGTTTTCACTTTTCAGCATGCTATTATAAAAATTTAGCTAATAAATATTCACAGTCATGAATATTCAACAGGGAAAGGGTTAAAATATTGTATCAATATTTATCACTAATGAAAATATTTAAGACAAACAGTGCAGACCCGGGCCAAAGGCTGCCCCAGTATCCCCTTTATCTGGATCGACACTGTTTGCACAGGTCTAATATACTTGGTACCCACACTTTAAAGGTTAAAGAAGTAACTCTCCCTGTCACTATGTACTTTAAGATATCATCCGACAGCAGACTGATAAATTACCCCAGTTTAAAGTTTGATCTCACATTTTTTACCTTTCATGAATGCTGGCCATATCTTGAAAATTCAAAACTGGAACACCTTGCTTCACATAAAGTCATCTGGAAAGAAATATGGGACTGAATAAACAGAAGTCAATGTCCTTTTGAAGCATTTCTAAATAGTTTGTATGTCATGAGTTTGATACTTCAATCACTACGCAGGACGGAATATCTACCCTATTTTAACTTGTTCAGCATTAACCCTTACAACGCTGAATTTTCTAATGGACTATTCCAAAATTCAAACAGGTCAAGATTATGGTGAATAATTAGGGATTTTTCTTAAGAAAAGTGTAATATGACAAACAGTGCAGACCCTGATGAGAGGGCTCCTCTAGGAGCCCTCTCATCTGGGTCTACACTGTTTGTAAAGGACATTAGTGACTCGTGTCCCGCACTGTAAGGGTTAAGGGAGATATTGTGATCAATTTTGCGAACAATTTCGATCCATAATTCATGCTTAACCCATTCCCTTATAGGCTATTTTTTAAGATCCAACCTCCTTGAATAAATCTACCGAAAAGGAGCATTAACTAGAAAATAGGAACATTTTAGAATTTTGTAGTTTGAAACAATTGTGACATACAGAGCATTAATTTTGCTCCTATAGGAGCAAATGCTCTATTTATCACAATGGTTCTTTTTCAGAGGTGTCAACAGGCGTCAATATGAGGGAATGGGTTAAATGTTCATTAGGGAAAGGATTAAATGAATTCTGTCCTAATGAAAGGGTAAAATGAACTTTGCAGACAATAATCACATAGCAGGCTAAGATTCAACTCTTGGAATCTGAGACAACCTATGCAAATAGTTTGGATCCAGATAAAACATCAACTTGGCATCTCTACAGGGTTCAATCTGTTTGACACTCTGTCAGAAATGAAGGAAAAATTAATTTTCAGAATTGTAGCTGACACTTTTGCAGACGATTATTACTTAACCCTTTCCCTCATAGGCTATTTTTAGACCCAACCTCTGAATAAATCTACCGAAAAGGAGCACTAACTAGAGAAAAGGATTTTTTTAGAATTTTGTAATTTGAAACCATTGTGATAAGAGCGTGGTTTCATAAAGTGATTTTTACAGAGGCGTAGAATGGTGTATTTATGGAGTAATGGGTTAACATGCAAAGAGTATCACTGTAAATGACATTATGGTCTGAGTATAAGCCAATTCATGAATATCGGAAGACATTTAAAATGATCCAAAAGTTTGAAAAATAATTGCTTCATAAAACAGATATATTGAAGTGCTAAGTGTTATTTCCGCCTACTTTCAACTTTCACACATTGTTATCATTGTAAAAATCATGTTTAAATCTCTTAAATTGGTATGTAAAAATCTCTTATATCATTCTAATAAAGCAGAAATCTGCCCATCAAAATGCGATACGGAAAAAATACTTATAACGAACTTTCATTTTATGCAAGAGGCACTATGCCTGAACGCTCTTTTCACTGATAACACTATGATAGGCTGAGTATTGACAGCTTTATGATAATATTTTATGGTTCAGCTAAAAAGTAAAAACTGGGACATAAATGGCGGGCTTTTAACCCTTATCACACTACGGTATTTACAACCTGTATCACATTTACAAATGATTGGAATGGAGATGAGACACCGAGTAACTTGGCGTCTCATCAGTATCCCAGACACAAATGAGGTCAATAGTATCTGAAAAGCTTCATCAAAATGGAAGTAGTCAAAATTGTAGCAGATTCAAATTTGAGCCAAAAGTGTTTTTCACAATGGTGTAAGGGACATTTTTCATTCATGGTTATACTTAGAAAACCCAGGGAGTGTCCTGCCTCAAAAAGCTATACATCCTGAACAAATATTTGTTTTGACATAGTTTCAGTCATAGCTCAGGAGATTTTGGGGTGTCAATAGATCTCGCTTCTGTTGCCACGGCGATTGACAAGTAATGTAAGTCACAGAGACAGTGCTGATCCAGATCAGATCTGTACAGAACATGCTGTCCGATTCAAATCTTTAACCCTTTACTCCATAAGTACACTTTTCTATGCATTTGCAAACAGAGTAGTAACTCGAACTTCAAGGGACCGTACAAATTAGTTCGAGATAAGAGTAGTTCGAGTCATCCGGTTTCTAATCTTAATGTTTTCTCAAGGCCACAGCTTAATACAGGTCTAAAGTAATGCTGAAAGCTCCTGTAGGAGCTTTCAGCATTACTTTAGACCTGTATTAAGCTGTCATATGTGTTTCTAGATACCTGTAGCGATACATTTTAGAGCAATTCTGTATTGTAAGTTTTGCAGGAACTGAACTTTTTGTTCGAGTTATCCCGAAGTTCGAGTTATCCGAGTTTGAGATATCGAAGTTTAACTGTATACGATTCAACAGTTTCCACCATGGCCAAAAATACCTGTATGCATGTAGTCCCATGTACAGTAAAACCTCTCTATAACAGTCACTAAATTACATCAAGTAGTTTGTGTTAAAGGCAGGCGGCTGCTTAAAGCAAGGTAAAAGTAAAACAGAATGCTCCTCTAGGAGCACAAAATACACAAAATACTTGATGTAATTTAGTGGCCGTTATAGAGAGGTTTTACTGTACTATTATAACAATTGGTCTAATCAATATTCACAATATCATTATTTCTTACATGAATATTCATTGAATAAAGAGTTGAGCTTTACTGTATTTTAAAATTTTGCAACTAAGAGTCAGTATGTCCTACATCCAGGAGCAGAGACTTCAATTCATACAATGTCATGTTAGTTTCAGGAGCCCTTTACTCTATAGCATTACCCTTTACTCTATAGCATTACCCTTTTAATGTATTTGCAAGCAGTGTAGACCTAGATTAAACAACTTATGTAGCAGCTGTCTGATCAGGGTCTACTCTGTTTGCTTATGATATAGTATAGATCTAATTCTACAGTGTCTGTCATGGCTTAAAATTCGTGTTCATATTCCATTGTAAAATTAATCTAATCAATATTGACGATGCCATTATTTCTTTCATAAATATTCATGGAGCAAAGGGTAATTCTTAACAGACATTGTTTGTAAGTTATATTGAATTCACTGAATACTACTGGTATTCAAATAGTAGCACAAAATCATGTAAGAGATCTTAAGTTTAATTTTAGCCCAGTATTTAAGGAAAACTCACCGAGATCTTATTTTGGACACCATCCATTTTTTATGTTGAGGATGCACAGCAATAAAATATTTGACATCAATGGGTTCAGCAAACAGTGCAGACCCTGATCAGAAGGCTGGCAACCGGTATGTCCTTTTTAACCGGTATTGCCTCATAGGATATTTTTAGATCCAACCTCTTTGAATAAATCTACCAAAATGGCAGAGTTATTAGAGAAAAGGACATTTTTTAGAATTGTGTAGTTTTGAAATTATTGTTTCTGTCAACAGTTTCTGCCATGGTTCTAGTTTCTGCCATGGTTCTAGTTTTTGCCATGGTTCTAGTTTCTGCCATGGTTCTACAGTTTCTGCCATGGTTCTACAGTTTCCACCAGTTCTACAGTTTCTTCCATGGTTCTACAGTTTCTGCCATGATTCTAAGTTTATGTCATGGTTCTATAGTTTCTGCCATTGTTCTACAGTTTCTGCCATTACAGTTTCTGCCATGGTTCTACAGATTCTGCTATGGTTCTACAGTTTCTGCTATGGTTCTACAGTTTCTGCTATGGTTCTAGTTTCTGCCATGGTTCTGCAGTTTCTGCCATTGTTCTACAGTTTGTGCCATTGTTCTAGTTTCTGATATGGTTCTACAGTTTCTGCTATGGTTCTACAGTTTCTGCTATGGTTCTAGTTTCTGCCATGGTTCTGCCATTGTTCTACACAGTTTCTGCTATGGTTCTGCAGTTTCTGCCATTGTTCTACAGTTTCTGCAATTGTTCTAGTTTCTGCTATGGTTCTACAGTTTCTGCCATGGTTCTACAGTTTCTGCCATGGTAAGGAAATCATGTGTCCACAAACAATCATGTAGATGTAGGTAATAAATATTCATGATGTCATTATTTCTTACATGAATATCCATGGCGTAATAGGTTAACAATAATTATTCTTTATTGAAGAATCCCAAACTTTACTCTTTGCTCACCTAAGTTACAAATTCACAGTTTGAATCCAGTTGAAATGCCAAAAAACTCTGTGTCTCATCAATATCTACATTGAATGACACTCTGACTGCATATTTTACAATAAAATAAAAGAAAAAATTAAAACCATTGATGTGGACGATACTGATCATTGTCATCTGTAACATTTTATCATCTCATACTGTTATTTCAGTTGTTTAACATTCTCCCCTTTTCTTAAAAAAGAAAACCACAGTAACAAACAATTTGGATCGTGAGAGATGCCGAGTTATACATGTGTGTACATTAAACTGGAACTTAGAATTTAGATCTTTTTAGGCAGGTGGCTACTCATTGCAGGATGAAAGTCTCCCACATGACTTTCACCCTGCATTAAGCTGCTACCTGTCTTACTAGCGAGATTTGATACTTCAACATCCGGTTTAGAAGGATTTTACTGTAGAGGGATGTAAAGCAAAGATAAATAAATTGCACTATAGCTGTTTAATGTTTGGATAACTATTGACAAATCCGACTCATCAACCTTAACTACTCTAAGTATTCCAACAGACAAAATTTGGCAAATAGTGCAGATTTATTAGTCCTGTGACACACAGATCAAACAGCGCCAAAAAGAGCAACTTACTCAGGGTCTACACTATTTGCTACAATGTCACCCTAATTTAAAACTATTAAAATAGTTCAAATTTAAATTATTTAGCTTTTCAAACCAATGGAGATGGGAGAGACTTTCTCTCCAAATATTTGGGATCATTAGGGTAGTCTGCAAACAGAAGCATCCTGCTCTACTGTTTCTCAGGCCCTTCACAAAACAAAGTCTTAATCTCTTAACCATCATATTGCTGTTCAAGTTGTCTGTATAAATTCTAAGCTTTGACTTATTTTATCAATTTAAATAAACAAGAGACCTGTGATGGTCCTGTTTTGCTAACCAGATTAATAGGCCAATTGATCTTCCAAAATTGTTAAGGTCACTGTATTTCTGTTTGATACAGGACCATCTACTGATCATTCCTAAGAAGTTTCATCAAATTTCATCCTTCAGTTCAAGAAAAGATATTTAAACAAATTGTTCAATGAAATGTGACACATGTGACAAATACTTATACAGCCAATCAATAGCATTTATATAACCTTTCTAGGACCTTAACCCTTCTCTTGCTGATTTTTGAAATACATTTCTCCTTCTTTACCCATGCCCTGTTGTATAATTACATATATCTTCACTGTGTACAAGTATTTCGCTGTGCAATCACTGCTGTGGAGTGCACTGGTTGACAATCAACTTGTAAATAGTGCAGATCCTGATGAGACAGCTCCTGCAGGAGCTGTCTCATCTGGGTCTTCACTATTTACAGGTAGGTATATTGATGCGAATAGCAAGCGAAGGGTTAAGCATCATTCCTGTGAAATGTGATCATATCCAAATCTGATTGGTTTAGAAGAAGATATCATTTAACCCTTTCTCTGTTATATACTGAATATTCATGGTCAATAGTTAAAATAAAATATGAAAGGAGGAACATTGCAGTCATTTTAGAAACTAAGAAACGGAGCTATCAATTTTCATTAGCAAACAGAGCAGACCCTGATCAGACGGCTCATATAGAAGCTGTCTGATCTGGGTCTACTCTGTTTGCAGAGGCATGAAAAGGTGTTTGTATGAAGGAAAGGGCTAAAGATTTTTTCTTTAAAATCTACTAATTAGTTACTGTGACCTATGTATGCAGCAGATCGGAAGCAATTGGGCTACATCATTTCTATAGAGAGTCAGTCACCTGAAGATCATTCCTGTGAGATTTGACAGAAAGGTTCAAAAGTAAAAGTGAATGTTCACTATAAAGGACAGTAGATACGTTTAACATTTCAACCTGAAGTATCAAAGTGGAAAAGCCCTTCAGTACACTCAGTATGAAAAGCTTCAACTGGCTAGAGGATTTTGAATGACAAACAGTGCAGACCCTGATCAGAGGGCTCCTCTAGGAGGGCTCCTCTAGGGTCTACACTGTTTGCAAATGACAGTGCATGTATGTCTTGGGTTGAGAGGGCTAATTCATTTGGTAATCTAAATATCTGCATCCTGAAACAGGATATAATTTTTATGTAAAAATGTGAGCACTTTATACATTAGCTATGAACATATGACAACAGTTGCAAACAGCTTAGATCCAGATGATATGCAGAGTAACCCAGCCTCTCATCAGGATCCAAACTATAGTAACCCAGCCTCTCATCAGGATCCAAACTATAGTAACCCAGCCTCTCATCAGGATCCAAACTATAGTAACCCAGCCTCTCATCAGGATCCAAACTATAGTAACCCAGCCTCTCATCAGGATCCAAACTAGAGTAACCCAGCCTCTCATCAGGATCCAAACTATAGTAACCCAGCCTCTCATCAGGATCCAAACTATAGTAACCCAGCCAATCATCAGGATCCAAACTATAGTAACCCAGCCTCTCATCTGGATCCAAACTATATCATACTCTCACTATATTTTTAATGGAAATGGGGGAAAAAATCTTTTTTGCAAATGTTACAGATGACAAATGTTTAGTGTAAAAATTGTTAATAAGCATTAGTTCACCTTTTACCGGATGCCTTTTTACCAATTCTTAGAGGAAAGGAACGTTCTAGAATTGTGAAGTTTTTAAACCACTGTGATAATAGTGCATTTGTTCCTATGGAGCCAATGCTCTATTTGCTTATGATTTAATGTACATGTACATGTAGATATAATTCTACAATTTTTGCCAATGCCAAAACTTCTTGTGTTAATATACTAATTAATATTGATGATGTCATTATTTTTTACATGAATATTCATGGAGTAAAGGGTTAATAAGTCATATAGATGATCAAAGTCAGTTGGGGAAAAGACCGTCTACCAAAGCCTCAGGGTATGGTGAGGACAGTTAAGTTGTTTTTCTGCAGGTTTCACATACATGTCATTCACATTTGTGTCATTAACACCTTGTTAATAGCAAATACCTATGTCTGTTTACCCTTAGCCTCAAGAATACAATAGAACCTGTCTCAGGCGGCCATCAAAAGGAGGTTTAATTATGGGTCTGTAAGACAGGTGGTAGCTTAATGAAGATCAAAAGTAATGCAGAAAGCTCCTATAGGAGCTTTCTGCATTACTTTTGACCTGCATTAAGCAACCAAATGTATTTTAAGACTCCTATGTTCAATAAATAAATGGCTGCTTAACACATGTTCTACTGTAGACATATAGAAATCAATCACTGTATGAATGTTAATTAGATGAATTTGTATAATGGCACAAGAACAAGAGAATTTTAAACAAGAGTGTTCAGAGGAACACATGTGTCACCTGCTCGCAGGTGACAAAAACTTAATATGCTGGAGATAAATCATAACACAAAGGGGAATAACTAAAACAAAAGTATTGCATGCAGAGTGGTGGACCTTGGTTACATCAATGGTCCACAATGAGAGTAAGACATATGTGAAATTTGAAAGCTGTATAATTATTAGTTTTGAAATTACAGCCAAAAAAGGAAAGTGTGAACAAAGGGGAACTAAAACAAAAGTATTGCATGCAGAGTGATGGACCTTAGTTACATCAATGGTCCTCAATGAGAGGAAGACACGAGAAATTTGAAAGCTTTATAATGATTAGTTAAAAAATGTGAGCCCAAAAAGAAAGTGTGACGGACAGACAGACGACGTGACACAAAAATGAAAGAACAATATCTGTTTGTGAACACTATGCCCTGATCCCCCATCCCACCCCACCCCGGCCAATTTGACCTTTGACCCTGAAGGATGACCTTGAAATGTCACCCCTCAAAAATGTGCAGCTTCATGAGATACATATGCATGCCAAATAACAAGTCTCGACAAACAAACAAACAGAACGGCAAAAACAGGGATCAGACCCTGACCAGACTGGGATCAGATCGGACTGAGGGGGGGGCATAAAAACTGTACATCATTTCAAAGCAAACAAAGCAGGCCCTGGTTAGATTGCTCTTACAGCAGCCATCTTATAAGGGTCTACTCTGTTTGCAAAGATATAAAAAAGATATTATGGCGTTAACTGTCTTATTCTAATATTTTGTATATTTTTTCAATACTTAACAGAGAAAGGCAGTGTAATTCTTGATAGTGCTTTGACATCAACAAATTTCTACTGTAATAATCTACTATACCATTCTCTCATAGGCTATCTTTTAGACTGAATAAATCTACCAAAAAGGAGCATTTGCTAGAAAGGAGGAGAGCTCCTGTGGAGCAAATGCTCTATTTATCAGAATGGTTTCAAACAGTGACTTTTACAGAGGCATCAAAAGGTGTCAATATGAGGGAATGGATTATATAGGTATTGAATAAAACAAATTGTTTATTCATACTGGATCACCAGCATCTTAAGTTACTCCCCAGATAATGCCTTTTGATAACTTTGCATACAGAGTAGATCCAGATTAGATGGCTCCTGTAGGAACCATCTGATCAGGGTTTGCACAGATTGCTTATGGAATAGGTTAAGATGTACATTAGGGCAAACTGTGTAGACCTTGAACAGAAAGGTTCCTCATATATGGTCTGTGAAAGGTAGTGAACTTGTCTGGTATATGTAAGGGTTGATCTTTTATAAATTTGAATAAAAAATGATACATATGATTACATACTGGACAAAGTGTTACAAATCTCGGTAGAAACCAGATGTAATATGACTCAATCGATCTATCAAGCGTTCAGCCATTTATTAGACTTGCTGTGAAATTTGAATCTATCTATTTATCACACTTCAGAACAGAAACAACAAGAGTACCTGTCCTTAACCCTTTATTTCATAAATATTCATAAAGAAATAATGCCATCATGAATATTAATTCAGTTGCATGTTAACCCATTCCCGCATATAGACGCCTTTTGACACTTCTGTAAAAGTCACTTTGTGAAACCATTGTGATAAAAAGAGCATTTGCTCCTTAGGAGCAAATGCTCTATTTATCACAATGGTTTCAAAACTACACAATTCTGAAGATTTCCATTTCTCTAGTTAATGTTCCTTTTTTGGTAGTTTTAATCAAAGGGGTTAAGTCTAAAAAGTGGGAATTGGTTAATACAGGACAAGAAACAGTGCAGACCCTGATCAAACAGATCCTACAGAAGCTGTCTTTTAGGGTCTACTCTGCAAATGCATTAAAGTCTTTACTATGTAGTAAAGTGTTTAATAACTTTCATAAATGAACTCTTTTTTTTTCAGATAAATTGGTGGAGAAGAATTTAAGACCGAGGGACAATTACTGTTACAAACAGTACATATCCTGACCCTGATGTTTGGTTCAAATAACTGGCCTGGTTCAGGGGCATTCTTTATTTATTCATAACCAACTGATACAGATGATATTTACACTGTTTCTTAACCCTTTACTCAATAAATATGCTTTTCTATGCCTTTGCAAATAGAGTAGACCCAAATCAGACTCCTCTTATACAAGCCATCTGATCAGGGTCCGATGTTTGCTTGAATTGTGAAATAATATAGATAAGATTCTACAGTTTCTGCCATGACAAAAAATTCCTGTGATTATCTGCCATTATAAAAGTTAATCATAGTGTAATTAATATTCATGTTGTCATTATTTCTGACATGAATATTCATATGGAAAGGGTTAACTCTCTACTCCTTTTAACACCTTTGTAAACGGAGGAGATTACAGGAACCATTTGATCAGGGTCTGCTCTGTTTGCTTCTGCAATAATATTGACCAGATTGTGCCATGGCAAACGTGTCTTATATGTCATTCAAAACTTCATCTAATTCATGATGCCATTATTTCTTAGATCAACATTCATGGAGTAAAGGGTTAACCCATTCCCTCATAGGCTATTTTTAGATACAACCTCTTTGAATAAATCTACCAAAAAGGAGCATTAACTAGAGAAAAAGAAAATTTTAGAATTTTGTAGTTTGAAACCATTGTGATAAATAGAGCATTTGCTCCTATAGGAGCAAATGCTATATTTACCACAATGGTTTCACAAAGTGACTTTTACAGAGTTGTCAAAAGTCGTCAATATGAGGGAATGGGTTAAAACAGTAGACGCATACCAGTCAAATAGGATATTATTTGTTTCACTGCTAAAAACAATGTATGAGGAAAAGATGCTAGATACTGATGGAAGAGTAGAAGCTGCAGAGGAGATAAAATACAAGCACCTCAAATTCTTCATCCTCATGTTTAACCCTTTCCTCCATAGGCTATTTTAAGATACAACCTCTTTGAATTAATATACAGAAAAGGAGCATTTACTAGAGAAAAGGAAAAGTTTAGAATTGTGTAGTTTTGAAACCATTGTGATAAATAGAGTATTTGCTCCTATATCACAATGGTTTCATAAAGTGACTTTTACAGGTGTAGAAAGGCATATTTATGGAGGAAAGGGTTAATATTTGTAAAAAAAACTTGGAAGTAGATAGTAGATTTTCTTTTCAAACAAGTGATGATCAAACTGTCATAAGTTTGGATCCTGTTGAGAGGCTAAGTCGCACAGTGTCTCATATGAATGCAGACTGGTTATCTAATGGTTATCATAAACTAACACATATCCACACAGTGTCTCATATGAATGCAGACTGGTTATCTAATGGTTATCATAAACTAACACATATATAGCCACACAGTGTCTCATATGAATGCAGACTGGTTATCTGATGGTTATCATAAACTAACACATAGCCACACAGTGTCTCATATGAATGCAGACTGGTTATCTAATGGTTATCATAAACTAACACATAGCTACATAGAGTCTCATATGAAGATGCATACTGTATTATCTCTAATAAACACTGTCCGAGACCTTCTAGCATTTTGTACACAGGTGGTTACTTAACCAATTGACCCAATAAATACCCCTTTCTATGCCTTTACAAACAGAGAAGACCGAGATCAGATGGCTCCTGGAGGGACCGACTGATCAGGATCTGCTATGTTTGCTTATGATACAAAAAAGATAAGATTGTACAGTTATTTTTGCCATGCCACACTTTCCTGTGTCCATGTGCTATTATAATAATTAATCTAATTAATATTTTATTATTGATGATGTTGCTTCTTACATGAGTATTCATGGAGGAAAGGGTTAATGCAGAATGAAAGCAATGCAGAAAACTCCTTAGGGGAGCTTTATGCATTACTTTCAGTCTGCATTAAGCTACCACCTGTATCTTGAAATACCCATATTTTTTATTTAATGGTTATCATATAGGGTTTTCGTTGTTTTCATGATCATTAGTTTTTCCCAAGAGGTAAGGGGGCGTTTATTAGAGTGGGGGCTTTGTATATCACTGCGGCAGAGATAATTATATGATGCAGGTTTTTTCTGCGGTTTGTCTGGAGTGGTGCAGGCTGCATATTTCTGCTGTCAAGCTCTGCGTGGCTTGTGGTTAGCTAGACTGTCAAACGATAAGGGAGTGTTACCTTGGTCTGCAAATCATTAACCCTTTCCTCCATAGGCTATTTTTACACCCAACCTCTTTGAATGGAGCATAAATAAGCGAACAAAGATTTTTTTTTAGAATTTTGTAGATTGAAACCATTGTGATAAATAGAGCATTTGCTCCTATAGGAGCAAATGCTCTATTTATCACAATGGTTTCAAGAAGTGGTTATTACAGAGGCGTAGAAAGGCGTATTTATGGATAAAGGGTTAAGAAAATATCACAGATTGCACAGCTTGTTGTGTTGTCAAGTTCCCTGTGTTAGAATTGTTTGTCTTCTTAATTTTTTAACCCTTCACCTGAAACAAATGTGTTTTGACACCTATGCAAACACAGTGTATACCCAGATCAGATGGGTCCTGCACAAGCTGTATGATCAGGGTCTGCTTGTTTACCTGTGGAACTATATACATTATGCAGATCTAATTCACGAAATGTTATCACAAATTGGTGATCATAGACATTGCTACTCAATTCACATAGTAGACAGCTCAATTTAGGGTGAAAGTCATGCAGAAAGCTCCTCTAGGAGCCTTCTGCATGACTTTCACCTTGCATTAAGCAGCCACCTGTCTAGAAGTATCTTGATTCTTCTTTACTGTAATTTAGGTTTAGAGGGGTTTTACTGTATAGTAATTACATTATACACTAGTAGTGAAATCATGATAGCACTGCCAACAGTTTTCATCCAGATCAGACACCAAGAAACTCTACACCTCATCAGTGTAAAACATTCTCACTGTATATCTTGAAAAGGAATGGCAGGAATATTAACTAATGTGTTAACCCATTCCTTCATTGGCCTATTTTTAGATCCAACTTCTTTGAATAAATCTACCAAAAAGGGGGGCATTAACTAGAGAAAAGGAAATTATTAGAATTTTGTAATTTGAAATCATTGTGATAAATAGAGCATTTGCTCCTATAGGAGCAAATGCTCTATTTATCACAATGGTTTCAACAGGTGACTTTTACAGAGGCGTAGAACGGCATATTTACGGAGGAAAGGGTTAACCCTTTCCCTGTTGAATATTCATACAAGAAATAATGACATCATGAATATCTTTTATAATTATCTGATTATTTTATTATGGCATACTTACGTCAACATGATGTTTTAGTATTGGAGAAACTGTAGTCAGATCTATTACAAGTTCATCAGCAAACAAAGTATAGACCCTGATCAAATGGTGGAAAGGGTTAACAGACAACAATTTCTTCAAGTGTGAAGAGTTAACTCTTAACCACTTTTAATTCTAACAAAAATGTTGAAAGGAACACATGCGCCACCTACTGGGAGAATTTATAAGAAAATGGGGGTAACTCAAAATGTAGTAATGCAAAAGCTAAAGCCCTTGTTTTCTGCACATATATACTTGTGTTCCAAGTTTGAAGTCAATCTAATTGAGAATTACAGTATACATGTACATGTAATGGCAAATTATTTGAAAGCATGAAGAAAAAAACACACTTGTCAGCTGGACAGATGACAGAAGTGATCTCTAAGTGTCCTCCTCCTTAACCGTTTGCTCCATAAGTTTGCCTTTAAATGCCTTTGCAAACAAGTAGACCCAGATCAGATGGCTCCAATAGGTGTTGTCAGATCAGGGGCTGTTCTGTTTGCGTAATTAGAACCTGATATAGATCTCATTCTGCAGTTTTTGCTTATCCAAAATATCCTGCATGTGTGTGCCACTTTATAAGCAAGTGAACAAAAATGTATTAGCCAAACAAATGAAACTTCATAAATGGTAAAAAATAATAATAAAAAAAAAATTATTATTAGCTATCAGCTAATTGGTTGTGCGGTAGACTGATGGTCAGTGACCGTCACTACTAGAAAACATTAATCTTCTCTGTGAAATTGTACCTATAAATGTGACACAACTCAATCGACATTTGCAAACACTGTAGATCCATATCAGAGGGAAATCTGAGGAAGCAAAATGTCAGGGTCTACACAGTTTGTCATTTAAAATCATCTAGCCAAATCTATACTTCAATGTTATTAATTGGTATCTACCCCGAAATCATGATAAACCATTTCATTTTCAAAATTCATCATTCAAAGGGTTAACCTTTTCCCTGTTAAATAATTCATGCAAGAAATAATGACATCATGAGTATTTATTAGATTAATTTTTATAATGGCATAGAAACACGGGACATTTTGGCTCAGATAGAAACTGTACAATCAGATGTATATCATACCACAAGTACCATCTGATCTGGGTCTACTCTGTTTGCAAAGATGTGAATAGTAGTTTATATGAAGGAAAGGGTTGAGAACACACCTATACTGTGCAAATTGCAACTATTTTTTAACTAAACATCCTGGTAAATAAATTGCATGTGTGCATATTACATAAATATAGTGGAGGAAATTAATAGAATTTAACCCTTTACCTGTTGAATTATCATGTAGGAAATAATAATATTGTGAATATTTATTAGCTGAATTTCATAATGCTATAATATGTACATAGGATTTTTTGGTATTGGTAGAAACTGTGCAGTCAGATCTATTATAATTGCATAAGCAAAAGCTTGTTCATACATTTGCAAACAGATCAGACAGCTCCAGTAGGAGCCATCTGATCAGGGTCTGCTCTGGTTGCTTATGACATGACATAGATCTGATTCTTAAGTTATTGTCAAAGTAAAAATTACATTTATAAAAAGTCAGCTAATAAATATTCATAATGTCATTATTTCTGACATGAATATTGAACAGGGAAAGGGTTACTGTTTTACTTGATGAAAATTCATACCCATTGTGGATATCAACCCTTTACTCCATAGATACACATTTTAATGCATATGCAAATAGGGTAGACCCAAATCAGGCAGCACCTGTAACAGCTGTCTGATCAGGCTCTTCTGTTTGCTATAAATGGAATAATATAGATTCTGTCATGGCCAAAAATTCCCATATTCATGATTCTGTCATTATAAACAAGATGTGTTTGTGAAACACAATGCTCCCCCATCCCCCTACCCGATATGACCTTTGACCCTGAAGGACGACATTGACCTTGACATATCACCACTCAAACTGTGCAGCTTCATGAGATACACACGCATGCCAAATATCAAGTCTCTATCTCTACTGGTTCAAAAAAGAAGTTATGGTGATTTGACCTCTGACCTTGAAGGATGACCTTGACATGCCACCCCTCAAAATGTGCTGCTTTATGAGATACATATGCATGCAAAATATCAAGTCTCTATCTGTACTGGCTCAAAAGTTATGACCAATGTTACAGTTGTCCTCAAACAAACAGACAGGGAAAAAACAATATGCCCCAAGATCTGATCGGGGGGGGCATAAAAATCATCTAAGTTATATACATGACATCATTATTTCTTATATGAATAATCATGGAGTAAAGGTTTAACTAATTAAAAGCTTACAGTTAAAATATAATCATGGCAAACAGCAGAAAATCTGTACCGAGGTAAGCCATCAAAACAGCCCCTGTTTGATATGAATCTACTCAGGGTAGGCCATCAAAACAGACCCTGCTTGATCTGCCGGTCTGCTCAGGGTAAGCCATCCAAACAGACCCTGCTTGATCTGGGCCTACTCCATTTGCAAAGGTGTGAAATACAGGATTATCATATTAAATTAGCCAAATGACATTTGCATACAGTGTAGAGTGTAAGTCTATATCAGAGAGCTCCTATAGGAGCCCCACCCCCACCTCACTGTTTGTCATTCAAATTTCAAAATCATAGAGCTACTTCAACCCTTTCATATGGAATGATGTGAATTGGTTATACAATGATGGATCATTCCACTTTCACCCTTTCCTCCATAGGCTATTTTTAGATCCAACCTCTTTGAATATAAATCTACCAAAAAGGAGCATTTACTACAGAAAAGGAAAACTTTAGAATTGTGTAGTTCTGAAACCATTGTGATAAATAGAGCATTTGCTCCTATGGAGCAAATGCTCTATTTATCACAATGATTTCAAAAAGTGACTTTTACAAAGTCGGGAGGAAAGGGTTAACTGTTTACCTAATGAGTATTCATGCAAAAAATAATGATATTGGAAATATAAATTACTTGTAGATGATTGTTTATAATGCTATATACATGTATACACTGGATGTTTGGTATTAGTAGAATCTATTCCATGTTCATGAGCAAACAGAGCAGATCCTGATTAGATGGTTCCTACAGGAACAGTTGATCTGAGTCTACTCTTTTGCAATGGTGTTTGAAATACATCTTTATCAGTAAAAGGGGTTAATCCTGATCCAAAGGAGCTTGGCATCTTATCACAATGAAAACTACTTGACCATGTGTTTAACCCTAGAGTCCATAGATATGCCTTTTAACCCTTTACTCCATGAATATTCATGTAAGAAATAACGACATCATGAACATTAATGAGATTAATTGTTATAGTTTTGGCCATGGCAGGATCTGTAGAATCATATCTGTATTATATCATAAGCAAACAGAGCAGACCCAGATCAGACAGCTCCTATAGGAGCTGTCTGACCTGGGTCTACTCTGTTTGCAAAGGCGTATTTATGGAGGAAAGGGTAAAATAGAGCATTTGCTCCACAGGAGCAAATGCTCTATTTATCACAATGGTTTTAAAACTAAATTCTAACATTTTCCCTTTCTCTAGTAAATGCTCCTTTTCTGTAGATTTATTAAAAAGTTCTGTTTGATTTGGATCTGATTTTGCAGTTTCTATCCTGGCCAAAAGTTCCTGTGTTTATGTGCCATTATAAAAATCATAAACTAAAAAGTAATATTCATGATATCATTATTTTTTGACTGTATAATTATGGAGTAAAGGGTACAAGCTAACCCAGATGATAGACAATTACTTAGCAAGCAAAAACTGTGTTTCCAGCGATACATTCTCCTACATTGTAGAATAGAACATTTTGCTGAGCGGAACAATATGGGTAAATAAATGGTACCTAGTAAGTTTTCCAATATCTGACAGCCAGACAAAACAACAGTCTGGCAAATAACTAGCCTTAGTCTGACCTTGGCTGACCAATCAATACTTCCTAATTTCTGATATATATATATAGGAGAAAAATAATGAGAGGCTCTAGCTCTGAGGTTATAAAAGTACCAAGTCTGAGTTTCATTCTGAAGTATATGATTGGTCAGATTTTGAGCTTGCACAAAGTCTGACCGATCAGATGCTTGGAAATGAACTCAGACTCAAGCTCAATGCAAGGAGAAGTCATGCAGGAGACTCCTTTGAAAGGTTTTTGCATGACTGTCACCTTGCATTAACCCTTTCCCTGTTCTATGTTTATTCCAAAAGTCAATACCTACTGAATATTCATTGATAAAATAGTTGTAAAGAAATGTGGAAGGTAGAACATTGTAGGCATTTTAGAAAGCAAAGAAACAGATCTATCAAATTCCATAAGCAAACAGAGCAGACCCTGATCAGACGGCTCCTCTAGGAGCCGTCTGATCTGGGTCTACTCTGTTTGCAAATGCGTGAAAACACGTTTATATGAGGGAAAGGGTTAAGCTGCCACCAATCATAACCCATTACTCCATAGAAATTTGCAAACAGAATACACCCAGATCAAACGACTCCTGTAGGAGTCATCCATTCAGGGTCTGCATTTTTGTTTAAGCAATAACATAAATCTTTTTTTCCAGTTTCTGCCATGGTAAAAATTACTTTGTTCATGCTGCCATTATAAACATTCAGATAATTAATAATCACGGTCATTATTACTGACATGAATATTCATGGAGTAAACCATTACAGACCGGCCATTGATTACTGTAAAGGATTACAGACTGGCCATTGATACTTAAAGCATTACAGACCGTCCATTGATACTTGTTTGTATATCCTGTTAGACGTGTTTTACTGTATATCGTAATAAGGTATATCATGTGTTAAAAAAAACCAACCTCCAGCTGTACTTTCAATAATCTGCAAGTTCAGTGTTAGAATAAGGAACTGCCCTTCATCCTGTCCTGCTGTAAGACTTCTGTAAATCTAAATGCAATGGGACACTTTGAGACTTGACAGCTTCTTTTTTAAGTGTTTTCCTTCCTGTATTATTAAACCACAGGTCCGGGATTTGATGATTAGCCAGAAGGATGTTACTTGGATACAGACAGTTTCTTTGTTCAAATACTTTAGATTACTAACCACGAGAACTAATTATAAGACTCACTTAAAGAAATGAACAAATCTGTGAGACACTGCTACATTATTATAAATAAAAGCCACTTGCATTCAATCAAGACAGGATTTTGGCTATTGACAGTCTTCAACAAAGATTATAAAGAATTACGTCAATGACATTCATCTTCTTATTGGTGGATATTTTTCTGCAAATATTTGAAAATAGCTTAACAAATATTTGGAGTAAGAGCAAAATTAAGATGCAAAGAGTAATCGGACACCGAAACCCTTTGAATCCTGAAGGGCTCATCAGTATCCTGAAGTTTCAAGTGGGATTGCCCACCGGCACATATTTAACCCTTTCCCACATATAAACGCCTTTTCATGCATATGCAAACAGAGCAGACCTAGATCAGATGGCTCCTATTGGAGCCATTTGATCAGGGTCTGCTCTGTTCGCTAATAGAGAATAACAGATCTGTTTCTTTAGTTTCTAAAATGGCTACAATGTTCCACCTTCCATATTGCATTAAAACTATATTAATCATGAATATTCAGTAGGTATTGAAATTTGGAATAAATAGACACCGGAGAAAGGGTTAACTATAGAGTCCATTCAGTGTGAAAGGCATATATCTGTAGCCCTCTGACCTTGGTCTACACTGTTTGCAAATGCAAGTATATTTGTTTCTTGCATTAATCTTTGTACAGTAGAACCTCTCTACAACAGACACAAAATTGTGTTAATTAGTCGATATTCAAGACAAGTGGCTGCTTAAAGCAAGGTGAAAGTAAAACAGAACGCTCCTAGAGGAGCGTTGTTTTACTTTCACCTTGCTTTAAGCAACCACCTGCCTTTAACACAAATTACTTGATGTAATTTAGTGGCCATTATAGAGAGGTTTTACTGTAATTTAGTGGCCGTTATAGAGAGGTTTTACTGTAATTTAGTTGCCGTTATAGAGAGGTTTTACTGTATTTGCAGCAATCTGTACAGTAAACTTCATTCATTCGATTTACATTGTCATTACAACCCCTCTACCTGAGAGAAACGCCTTTCTCGCCTTTGCAAACAGAGAAGTCCCAGATCAGATGGCACCAACAGAAGCCATCTGATCACGGTCTGCTCTGAGTTTGTTTGCATATGGAATTATATAAGAACTGATTCTAAAGATTCTGCCATGGTCAAAACAATTAACATCCTGTGTCCAACATTCATGATGCCATTATTTCTTGTATGAATATTCATCAGGTAAAGGGTACGTCTACATGCATGCATCTTAGTCCCTCATTTTCAAGGTAATAAGCTTTATTTAATGATCATCATGCTTCCACTTTTACAATATTCCATTACACTGTAATGCTCAATTGGATTCACTTCAAACTTGAACACAAGCAGATAGCAACAAGAACCACTTTACAAGATAATGACCCTAACCCTATTTCAATATTTCCCTTTTTTCAAACACTTCTCCCAGGTGACATACATGCTTCATACATTCTTTTTGATAAAAGTGTTCCATAATGACAAGCAACAAGAGTTTGAAGGAACACATGTGTCACCTGCTCGCAATTGACACAAAAACTGTTAATCCGCTGGAGTGCGAAAATAAGAACAAAGGGGAATAACTAAAAAAGTATTGCATGTAGAGTGATGGTCCTTAGTTACATCAATTGTCCTCAATGAGAGGAAGACACATGTGAAATTTGAAAGCTCTATAATGATTAGTTTAGAAATGACAGCAAAAAAAAGAGTGACAGACAGACAGACGGACAGACGGACAGACAGACGGACAAGTCTGTCAGACAGACAATGGAAAAGTGATCCCTAAGTGACACACTGCCTCTCGGCAGGTGACACAATAAAAAGGGTCCAATAATTAGCTAATAAATATTCATGATGTAACTATTTCTTACATGAATATTCATGAGGTAAAGGGATAATTTATATTTAATTTCCAGGAGCTTTGCTAAGTCCTTTACAGTTACACTGTTGTTATGTCCTATAATATGATCTCACCCCTGTTGACCCTTTAACTGGCACCAGTCACCTGTGACCGCACGACTCATCATCTCAGTCATCATCAGTCATTTGAGTTCCTTAACAAACCAGTTACTGAAGAACTGTAAATGATTGTAATGATGTAACTAGACCAACTGGGTACAACAAAAAGAAGCTGTTGAACTTTACACCAAGGTAAGAGGTCAGGGGGGAGGTGCAGGTCAAATGTGGGGCACTTCCTGTCCTGTTACATCAGTGCTTATTGCAGGGTTCAAAGAGCAATTACAGGTGAGCTGTGTAATGGCTAGCCCGGTGAGGTAACAGTTCTACCTCCACCCCTACAAATGTTTGGGCTACTTTGACATCCAATTCTGCTTTGTTGCTTGAAATTGTGTAACTACCTGTAAGAAATATGTAATTTAACTTTATATCTAATAAGCAATATATAATTTAACTTAAACTGTAATGGAGAAAGGTCAAATATCACAAGTACTTCTTAAATTCAAAAGAATTTTAAGTTTCTTAGGAAAGTGGCAGCTGGGGTAAGGGATGGAACAGGTACTCTGGATTGGTACAATCTAAACACTGGAATAATGGTTGGACCAAGTCAAGTGGTCAGATTGATTAAGTGGAGAGATCTAATCTACCTGGTTCTTGAAAATTTTATAACATCTAAAGATCTTATGGTACAATTTTCTATGGTAGTGAAATATAAAGAAGAGATCAAACTAGTTTATGGACAAGTAAACATTGGATTGAAAAGTCATCATTTAAAAATAACATGGACTCCTTAGAAGACAGACCATCACACTGACCATTGTAGTTTGAGGCTTATGATACACCCAGGCTTACAGCTTCTAACAGAATTGGTAGATAAATTAGGGACTTTATTAACCCTTTACTCCATAAATACGCTTTTCTGCCCTTTTGCATAGACCCAGATCAAATGGCTCCTGCAGGAGCCGTCTGATCAGGTTCTGCTGTTTGCTTAACCCATTCCCTGTTCTACATTTATTCCAAATTTCAATACCTGCAGAATATTCATGGACCTGATAGTTGTAATGAATTTTGGAAAGTGGAACATTGTAGCCATTTTAGAAACTAAAGAAACGGATCTATCAGATTTCATTAGCAAACAGGGCAGATCCTGATCTGATTTGGGTCTACTCTGTTTGCAGGTGTGTGAAAACACGTTTATATGAGGGAAAGGGTTAATGTGTCATACTAATTATAGACATCATTCTACACTTGCTGCCTTTGTTAGATATTGGTAAGAAATAATGATGACATTATCAGAATTAACCCATTCCCGCATATTTGACGCTTCTGTAAAAGTCACTTTGTGAAACCATTGTGATAAATAGAGCATTTGTTCCACAGGAGCAAATGCTCTATTTATCACAATGGTTTCAAAATGGTTTCTATTTATCACAATGGTTTCAAAACTACACAATTCTGAAAATTTCCTTTTCTCTAGTTAATGCTCCTTTTTGGTAGATTTCATCAAAGAGGATAGGTCTTAAAATAGCCTATGCGGGAATGGGTTAATAAGACAAATTGTTATATTGTAACAGCATATGGACACAGGAATTGCAGAAACAGTAGAATCATATCTATACTATATAGCAGACCTTGATCAGGAGACCTCTAATCTGGGTCTACCCTGTTTGCAATGACATAGAAAAGTGTACTAAGGGAGTAAAGTGTTTAGTGCTAAGGGGTAGAAAGGCTTATCTATGGAGAAAAGGGTTGCTAAGGGGTAGAAAGGCTTATCTATGGAGAAAAGGGTTGCTAAGGGGTAGAAAGGCTTATCTATGGAGAAAAGGGTTAACTATTTTCTTGGAAGTTTAAATGTCAAGGTCACAGACTGGCGAATGCTGACAACTTGACAAGAATGCTGGGAGTGCTATGAATCTCTCTCGGCTATGTGGCAAGATGCCGACTGTTCCAAGCAGCATTGTTGCCCTGGATTATCACCAGAATAAATAGTCGAAAAGAATGTGCGAAGATCTTATCACTCAAAGCTATTCTTAGGGAACTTGTCATGGAGAAAACAATGAAGAGACTTCCTTGTCAGGTCCAATTATGCTTTACTTATGTCTTTGTGTGAAATGGATTCTACAGGTTTACCAGTTATTATCATGCTTGTTGACTTAGAGCACTTGAACACATTAAATACTGAATTTTCCAAGTAGTATGGTCCATCAATGGTTACCGTACAGTCCATTCAGTATTAACCCTTTCTTCCATAAATACGTCACAATGGTTTCTATACTACACAATTATAATTTTCCTTTTCTCTAGTAAATGCTCCTTTTCAGTAGATTCATTCAATGAGGTTGGGTCTAAAAATAGCCTATGGAGGGTTATAGCGTATGGGTTAAAGGATATTTGGTACAAGATTTTAAATTATCATTTAAATTGTAAGAGTAACAGTCATATTTGTACTTGTGGTACACAGATATCCGTTCTGCTAGTTGGAACCCTCTGCTAGTTGGAACCCTTGTTATTATATAGTACAAATAGACCCCCATGAAGCGGTCCAGATCCCTGTGATGACAAGTACATAATACTTATAAGATACCCTGCATTTTTGTTTTGAATAAAAGTAATGATGAATTCGCTCCAAGAATGCTGTAAGTTAATCTCAACCAAATACAAATGATACAAATTTGGAATTTCAGAGACAAAAATCTTTGTATTAAATTAGATCTTCAGACAAGGGTAATACCGGTTAGTTATACCTACATTTATTTTTTATTTCCCAAAAAACTGATTTTTTAAAGAATATTTTAAAATGAACATGTGTATTTGTTTAACCCTTTCCCTGTTCAATATTCATTTACTAGAAATAATGACATCATGAATATTTATTAGCAAAGTTTTTATAATGGCATATGTATACAAATGTTTTTGGTATTGGTAGAAACCAAAGAGTCAAGTCAATTATAATTTCATTAGCAAACAGAACAGACCTTGATCAGATGGCTCCTACAGGGGATGTCTGATCTGAGTCTATTCTGTTTGCAAATGAATGAAAGGCGTTTATAATTGAGGGAAAAGGTTAACCCTTTCCTCCATAAATACGCCTTTCTACGCCTCTTCTTGAAACCATTGTGATAAACCGGGCATTGGCTCCTATAGGAGCAAATATAGCTCCATTTATCACAATGGTTTCAAACAACAAAATTCTAAAATTTTACTTTTCTCTCGTAAATGCTCCTTTTGGGTAGATTCATTCAAAGAGTTTGGGTCTAAATATAGCCTATGGAGGAAAGGGTTAATCTATACATCTGTAGACTCATATCAAAAGACTCCCGTAATGAGTCATTTCATCAGAGTCTACTCTGTTTGCTTATGGAATTATATAGATATCTGCCACTGCCAAACCTGTTCATATGCTATTATAAAAATCATGAAATTAATATTTATGATGCCATTATTTCTTGTATAAGAATTCATTCATCCAGCGTAATATATCTCAGATATAAGTTCAGTCCTTTATTCTCTATTAACCCTTTCCCACTTGAACAATATTCAAATACTATTAGCAACAGAGCAGACCCTGATATTTCTCTATTTTGACACTCAGTCGAAAGTTTCTAAAAGCTTTAACAAATCTAAAGTAAACCAGAATTGTGTCCATTGGACACTGATGCTCTTCTTCTCAGAATATTTTCCATAAATCAAGCATGAAGAAAGTTACAAAGTCCCACATAACCAACTGGTAAAAATTGTCACCACAAAAATTGTCTTCTTAAAGACAATCTTCACATCAATGTTGTTTATCTGTGTAATTTAAAGCAAATCCTCCAAATGTTGTATGAGAAATTGGACACAACAGATTTTTCCTTATACGTTTTTTAGTGAAAAAATTCACAATGTCCTGTGCATGCAGGTTAAAACAGTCACAACAACAATTCCCTGAATGGAAATAATCACATCAAGGTTGCGCATCTGTTAAAGTTTAAATAAAAATAAAATCCTCCCAATGGCATTAACTCTAGTAAAAATTAGTCTGAGCGTAAATTCATTCTTTACGACAAGGTTGTTTAACTGAGGAATTTTGAAACAATCGCTCCTAATGGTGTATAAGGAGAGGGACACACAATTGGTTTTTCACTTTATCTTATATAGTTCTGTTCTTATATAAGTTCTGTAACTCCAGTAAGAAAGGTCAGAGCATAAATTCCCCTTTTTAGGACCATCTAACATCAAGGCTTTTCATCTGTGATATTTTGAAACACTTTCTCCCAATAGTATATGAAGAGTTGGACACACATCAGACATTTTCACTATATCTTACATAGTGAAGAAAATTACACAAGTCATCATATATTACATTACTAAAGTCCCATAATTCTAGATAAAATAGTTGGAGCAAAAATCTCTTCTTTATAACCACCTTCACATAAACTTCAAGGTTGTTCATCTGTGAAAGTCTGAAGTAAATCCATCCATTGGTGTATGAGAAGTTGGACACACAGAAATCTGTGGGACATACAAATGGACGGACAAATGTATATACTGAGGGAGAGCATAAAAATACAGCATATATCAGAGTTTAATCCTTTTGCTGTTTCCTACTTATGTAAGAAATAATGACAACCTGAGTATTTATACGCTGAATTTTCATGTGGAATTGGTAGCACCTGTAGAGTCAGATGTATCATAATTCCATAAGCAAACAGAGCAGCCCTTGATCGGGGTCTACCGGGTTGGCAAAGGCATAAAAAGGCATTTATATGAAGGAAAGGGTTAAGCAGCAGGATAAAGATTAATACATTTAACAAATGAATGAGAAAGACAGGAAACTGGTAACAAATGAATGAAGAAGACGAGGAACTGGTAAATGGTTTGTCTGCTAATCATTCTAGAGGCAATGACCAGGCAATCCAATTCAGCATATTGTTTGATGTATTACTTCTGGTCTATTAGATTAAACAACACCTTTATTATATTGAGTGGTCACCCTTTGGATGCTAGATACAAATCTACCGGTATTTTCAAACAATGTTGACCCAAATCAGAGGGCTCCTAGAGGAGCCCTCTGATCAGGGTCTACACTGTTGGTCATTCAAACATTTCTTGCAACATATATCCTTTCCAACTAATTGAACTCTACTAGTAAACAATAATGCACCATTCCATTTTCTAAATTCAGCATTGAAAGGGGTAACCCTTAGGTAATACTGTAAATATTATGTCTGCTTAACCCTTTACTCCATGAATATTCATGCAAGAAATATTGACATGAATATTAAACAGAAGGTTTTTTAAAATTGTATTTAAACACAAGGAGTTTTTGTTTTGCCACGGCAGAAACTGTAGAATCAGATCTACAAATGTACATTATCCTGTAAGCAAACAGAGCAGACCCTGATCAGAGGGATACCGCAGGAGCGGTCTGATCTGAGTCTACTCTGTTTGCAAAGGTGTGAAAAGGTGTATCTATGGAGAACAGGGTTTAACTCCAATCTGTTGCAATATAGCTTTTGATACTGTATAGTAGAGTGAGTGTCAAACAGTTTGGAAGCTGATGAGACATCAATTTACTATGGGTGTCATCTGGATCAAAGCTGTTTGCAAAAGTAAGTTAGATCATGCTAGCAGGATAAGGTTTATGAGGAGACAGTGAATAATGATAAGATATCTCCTGTTGTATTTTCATGTAATAAATAATCACACCATGAATACATGTATTTATTAGCTGAAATTTTATAATGGCATATGTACACAGGGAGTTATTTTTCAGGAGCCGTCTGATCTGTGTCTTAACTGTTTGCAAAGGCGTGAAAGGGCGTTTATTTGAAGGAAAGGGTAAACGCTTTACCTGGTGAATACTCGTGGCAGACTCAATCCATTATGAATATCAATTAGTTAAATTTTAGCCGGATTTTTCGAGTAAATTCTCCGCTTATAGTTTGGCGAAAACCAGGCGGGCGTGCGGCGTGTCGTTGTTAACAAAACTTTAACATTGCTTATAACTTCTGAATTACTTAAGCTAGACAATTCATATTTGGTATGCAGATAGCTTGGGTGAAGGCCTTTCACTTGATACAAGGATACATGAATTCAGGTCAGGGTCACTATTTCGAAAACTTTGCCGTTTTTAACAAACTTTAACATTGCTATAACTTTTGAACTACAAAAGCTTGGCAATTCATCTTTGGTATTCAGATGGCTTTGGTAAAGGCCTTTCAGTTGACATAAAGATATTTGAAATTAGGTCAAGGTCACAACAAGTTGACAAGTTGGCCATCACTGAAAAACTTCAACATTTTGTCTCAACTTCTGAACCACATATGCTAGATAATTCATATATGGTATGGGGATAGCTTTGGTGAAGGCCTTTCAGTTGATACAAGGATACATGAAATTGGGTCAAGGTCAATGTCACGATTTTGAAACCTTGGCTTTTTTAACAAGCTTTAACATTTTGCTATAACTTCTGATCCATGAAAGCTAGGCAATTCACCTTTGGTATTCAGATAGCTATGGTAAGGACCTTACAGAATGACAAAGATACCTAAAATCAGGTCCATGTCAAGGTCAAGGTCACTATTTTTGAAAACTTGGCTGTCATTGAAATTTTGTTATAACTTCTGAACTACATACACATGTACTAGACAATTTATATGTGGTATGCAGATAGCTTGGGTGAAGGTCTTTCAGCTGAAAAATCCTGCTTTAATGCTGTTTCTGCATTTTTTGCTTGTCTTATATAATGTAATGTAAAACATGTGAAAACATTGCTGTGACAAATACTATATAGAATACCATCCAAAATATTCTATAAGCAAACAGATCATATCTTGATCACACAGCTCCTACAGAATCTTCTGATCTGGGTCTAGTCTGTTGGCAAAGGCATCAAAAAAAGAATTAACTATTTGATTATCTTGTTTGATTATCAGTAATAGTTATATCTAACTTTCTCACCCACTCCCTTAACCCTTTACCTCACAGGCTATTTTTAGATACAACCACTTTGAATAAATCTACCGAAAAGGAGCATTTATAACTAGAGAAAAGGATTTTTTTCTCGAATTTTGTTGTTTGAAACCATTGTGATAAATAGAGCATTTGCTCTTATAGGGGCAAATGCTCTATTTATCACAATGGTTTCACAAGGTGACTTTTACAGTCATCAAAAGTCATCAATATGAGGGGATGGGTTAACCCTTTACCTCAGAGAAATGCCTTTAAACCCTTTCCTTCATATAAATGTGTTTTCACGGATTTGCAAACAGAGTAGACCCAGATCTGATGGTTCCTGTAGGAGCCGTCTGATCAGGGTCTGTTCCGTTCGCTAATGGAGTTTGAAAGATCTGTCTTTACTTTCTAAAATGGCTACAAATGTTCAACCTTCCATATTTAATTATAACTATTTTGACCATGAATATGCAGTAGGTTTTGAAATCTGCAATAAACATAGAACAAGGAAAGGGTTAACATACATTTATATATATAACAAGAGAGTCGTCACGGGTGACAAATGCCCCCAAAGTGTTTGACACCGAAATGCATTTTGGCGGAAAAACAATACAATGTAATGCAGGTGTAACATGAAATTTTGATGCTGTTAAAAATGACACAGGAGTCAGTTCTTAACATTAGAAACAGAACCTTTGACGATTATGATAGCTAAGAAAAGAGCCAAGCGTCAAAACTTAGTTAAAAAGGACCCTAAGTCATTCTCAACGTTAAAAAGGACCCTGGGTTGATTGTCAACGTTTAAGGTATAGGAGATATGCTCTGGACAAGCTTTTTGTATCTGGTAAGATATAGGAGATATGCTCCGGACTGTAAAATTGAGGTCAAAGGTCAAGGTCAAGGTCAGTGATCTGAAAATGGTACACGACTCTCCGCCATCCCAAGATGAACTCACAAACCAAATTTGGAATCCGTAGCTGGTAAGGTATAGGAAAAATGCTCCGGACAAGCTTTGTGTAAAATCTAGGTCAAAGGTCAAGGTCACAGTGACATGAAAATGGTACGCGACACACCGCCATCCCAAGATAAACTCACACATTAAATTTGGAAACCGTAGCTGGTAAGGTATAGGAGATATTCTCTGGACAACCTTTTTTGTAAAATCGAGGTCGAAGGTCAAGGTCTAGGTCACAGTGACCTGAAAATGGTACGCGACACTCCGCCATCTGAAGGTGATCTCACACACCAAATTTGGAATCCGTATCTGGTAAGGTATAGGAGATATGCTCTGGACAAGCTTTTTGTAAAATCGGTCAAGGTCAAGGTCAAGGTTAAGGTCATAGTGACCTGGAAATGGTACATGACACTCCGCCATCCCAACATAAACTCACACACCAAATTTGGAATCTGTAGCTGGTAAGGTAAAGGAGATATGCTCCGGACAAGCTTTTTGTAAAATCGGTCAAAGGTCATGGTCAAGGTCACAGTGATCTGAAAATGGTACGCGACACTCCTCCATCCCAAGATGAACTCACACACCAAATTTGGAATCCTTAGCTGGTAAGGAATAGGAGATATACTCCGGACAAGCTTTTTGTAGCTGGTAAGGTATAAGCGGTTTTTAAAATCGAGGTCAAAGGTCAAGGTCAAGGTCACAGTGACCTGGAAATGGTACGCGACACTCCGCCATCCCAAGATGAACTCACACAGCAAATTTGGAATCTGTAGCTGGTAAGGTAAAGGAGATATGCTCCGGACAAGCTTTTTGTAAAATCAAGGTCAAAGGTCAAGGTCAAGGTCACAGTGACATGAAAATGGTACGCGACACTCCCCCATCCCAAGATGAACTCACACACCAAATTTGGTATCCGTAGCTGATGTGACAAAGGAAATATACTCCGGACAAAATGTACACACACCCACACACACCCACACCCACCCACACACCCACACACCCACACACCCACCCACCCACACACCTACCCACACACGCACGGTGCGATCACTATATGCCGCCAAAGCCTAGCTTTGGGGGCATAAAAATATTCATGATGTCATGATTTCTTGTATGAATATTCATGGAGTATAGTGTTAAACCTGTCAAGACCTGGCTGTGTGCTTTGTCTGACTCACTGACACTCCTTTCCAGATGGCTTGGGTCCTGTGGTCCCAGTGTGTAGCATGATATTCTTGCTGTTGTCTACCTGAATTACATACAAAAGCAACTTCTTGTTTAGGGGTATTGAGATGCTGAAGTAGACTGACAGTAATTTTACCTCCCACCTACAGCTGTCATGACAAATCCTAGTCTTGGTTGGAACCTATGAACAGTTTGAATCACACCAACTATGTACCTAAACTCTGTCTGGACTGTAAGTAATATTATGATAACCTCTGTGAATAGTTTGGATCCAGATGAGACGCCAAATACATATTGACTTCTAAACAGTTGACCAGATACATGTACAAGAAGGGTTTACCAAGATTGTCACTACCTAGATAAAGAGCTCAGCCTAAGGAGAGCTGACATAAACGTAACAAAGCATGCATCAAGTGCACAGGAATGCCAATAAAATGTGATGTCCCTTGCCCTAGAATCTGCCATTTCCAAATTTTTGTGTGTCACTGTATTCCTTGTCATAGTCTGGCACAAATAACCAAATTTCAAGACAAACTGTCTGAAAAAACCTGATCAGCAAAGATCGGATTTAACCTACTCTTCATAGATATGCCTTTTAACCCATTCCCGCTGATACCTTTAGACGCCTTTGCAAAAGTCACCTGTTGAAACCATTGTGATAAACAGAGAATTTGCTCCTATAGGAGCAAATGCTCTATTTATCACAATGGTTTCAAACTGCAAATTTCTAAAATTTTCCTTTTCTCTAGTTAATACTCCTTTTCTGTAGATTTATTCAAAGAGGTTGGATCTAAAAATAGCCTATGAGGGAATGGGTTAAAGCCTTTACAAAGTAGACCAAGATCAGGGAGCTCCTGTAGAACCTGTCTGATCAGGGTCTGCTCTGTTTGCTTAATGAATTATATAGATCTGAATCTATAACTTCTGCTGTAGCCCAAATTTATAATTCGGTGTTTATATAATATTATAAAAATTCAGCTTATTAATACTTTATAATGACTTAAAAGTCATTGTTTCTTACATTAATATTTATGAAGTAAAGAGTTATGCTAGATCCTGCCATTCCAAAACTATTTATTGTTATACAGTCTGGCATAAATAACCAGAATTCAAGACAAACTGTCTGGAAAACCTGGTCAGTAAATATCAGATTACCTCTAAGAATTGGTCATGCTATATTTCACTGAATCATGACCCATTCCCATCGTTCCCGCCTATTGCCATTGTGACCGTCTATGCTCAAACAGCAATGGTCAGGCAAAAACTCAACATACACTGTATCTAAGTTTTAGATACGATTTGCTGGACCTTGATTAAATCTCAATCTGAAAACAATAGTAAATCAGCTTTCAAAGGGAATGGAGTATGAATTAAATGGCAAGCCCTATGTAGGGAAATGTTTACAACCAAAGGGCTACAACTCCTGTCTGAATTACTTCTATATCAATAATGGCAAAGACTTCATGCTTGTGCAACTACTGGATGATTTTGGTAATGATTAGTCAAAGGGTTTTGATGCTATCTAGGACAATACCAATTTTTGGAAATCTGAAATCAGAGCCACAACAGCAGCATGAATTATGCAATATTGTTAGTAATCAAAGTCAGCCAAAATATTGTGCCAGTGGAATGTTCCAATATTATGTACTTGTATGTGTATACATGTATTTGGAAATAAAATATGTTTAAACTACATATATAAGCAAACAGAGTAATTCCTACATGAGCCATCTGATCTGGATCTACCCTGTTTACAAAGACATAGAAAGGCCTACTTAAGGAGTAAAAGGGTTAAATCCAGTATAAAATTGGACAAATGTTGTGACATTGAAATAAACTTCTTGTAGAAGATAAACGAGAACTGACAGGAGAACATGATGTTTGTACAAACAAATATAAACACCTCATTTACCTTGTTTAAAAGATAACTTACAGGTACAATACGTTTTTTCATGGAGCTATTTGTAGATGATAATGTATACTAATTACCCCATGTATTCAGACACCCAATCTCCCATTCGTATTTGTTTGAAAAGCTCAATAAGCCTATTTAGCACCATCTTGATAACTTTAACTTTGATTGACATAATAACATATAGTGAAGATCGTTATCACCCAGCTCTTTCAGGATACTTAGGGTAGTTAGAGTAACCTACACATAACTTTTCACAGAACATTCAGGTTAACACCTTTTCACACATTTGCAAACAGAGAAAACCCAGATCAGACGGCTCCTATAGGAGCCCTCTGATCAGGGTGTTCTTTTTGTTTATGGTAAAGTATAGATCTGATTGTAGTTTCTGCTTGAGCAAAAATGTCATGTGTTCATAAAAATTATGTCATTATAAAAATTAATCTATTAAATACTCATGATGTAATTATTTTTTACAAGAATATTCGACAGAGAAAAGGTTAATGTACATTAAACAAGAGCACCACAAGCGGGTGCCAATGCTTGTCTGTCTTCATTGTCAAGATGAACATGCATACCAACAAGAGCACCGTAAGCAGGTGTGAATCAATGTTAAGATTTCGGACGACGACGACAACGTGGACGCCGAAGTTACGACAATAGCTCGTGATTTCTTCGAAACAGACGATCTAAAAATGAAGGTTGTAAATGAAAAATTTAAGAAGTTATGGTCAATGTCAAGATTTCGGACAACAACGCAGATGCCGTAATACAATAGCTCGTGATTTCTTCGAAACAGGCGAGCTAAAAAACAGCTTAATGCAGGATCAAAGTAATGAAAGATGCAGGAGCAGAGATCCTGCATTAAGCAACTACTGTCTTTTTAAGACACCTATGTATGTTCATTCATAAAGGCGCGCATTAGAGGGGTGTGTACTTCAAAGGAATACATAACTAGTTTATCATATTCAGATATATATACAAGATTCTAGGGTTATTATCCTATCAACCCTTTCCTTGATATAAATGCCTTTTCATGCATTTGCAAACAGAGAATCCCCAGATCAGACAGGGTCTATAGGAGCCATCTGATCAGGGTCTGCTCTGTTTGCTAATGGAATTTGATAGTTTTATTAATATTTACTTTCAAAAATGGCTGCAATGTTGTTCCACCTTCCATATTTCATTATAACTATTTTGTCCATGAATATTCAGTAGATACCGTAATAGACATAGACAGCATATCTATGCAGTAAAGGGTTAACCCTTTCCACCAAGTTCTGTGTTCATGTAAGAAATAATGAACAACATGAATAATTATTAGATCAATTAATATTATATAAACTTTTCAAGGGAATTTTTTCCTTTGACAAAAACTGTAAAATCAGATCTATATCATGTCAAAATCAAACAGAGCTGTCTGATCTGGGTGTACTCTGTTTGCAAATGCGTGATAAAGCGTTTGAATTAAGGAAAGGGTTCAACTATGACATCGGCAATAAAGCTCTGCTGCACACTAGCACGCGTCAGTGTGGCCTACATCTGTCATTGTGGTATGCCTCTAATACCATTGTTCTATGTGATATGGCATCTCCAAGAGAGATTCCTGAAATAAGAATGCTCTGGTTTACAAAAAAACACACACACTCAAAACACCAGCATTTGCATTCAGTCACACACATCAGCAGGACTTGCCATCCAGTTGGATCCGGATTAGTGGATCCATATTGATCCAGTGACCTAGATTTCAAGCATGCCAGACGCTATTGTCTAAATTAACTCTTTGCTCCGTATATATATGCCTTTAATGCCTTTGCAGGCACAGTAGGCCCAGATCAGACATCTCCTATAACAGCTGTCTGATCAGGGTGTGATCTGTTTGCTTACGGAATTACATAGATCTGATTCTATAGTTTCTACCATGGCAAAACTTTCCCGTTTTCATTTGGCGTTTTAAAAATTCATCTCACTGATACTCATAATGTTCTTATTTCTTACATGAATATTCAGTGAGCAAAATTTGTAATACAGTAAAACCCCTCTAAACCAAATATTCAAATTGGTATTAATGCCAGCCTGTAAGACAAGTGGCAGCTTAATGCAAGGTGAAAGTCAAGCAGAAAGCTCCTTTTGGAGCTTTCTGCATGACTTTCACCCTGCATCAAGTATCCACCTGCCTAAAAGTATAGAAATTCTTCTCTACTTGAATTCTGGTTTAGACGGTTTTTTACTGTACTCTGATTGAATAGCTGAATTTCTGATATCCTAGCAAATAATTTATATCTATATGAGACACTAGGAAGTAAGTCAGGCGTCTTATAATGATCCAAACTGTATGACCCTGACTGTAATTTTTGGAGAGAAACTTAGCAGAAAAACTGATTTGAAGAGGTGAAGAAGATGATAATGTTTTACAAATGCCATAGTGCAAAGAGGTACCCCTTAACTGATGAATAATGTTACATATAAGAAATAACGATCTCATGGATATTAATCAGCTGAGATTGTAGGAGTCATCCGAGTCCATGCTTATAAAACGTTTAGTTGAGTCTGAGTTCGTTCTCAAGTTTTTGATTGGTCAGATTTGAGCCTTTGGCTCAAATCTGACCAATCAAAAGCTTGAGAACTCAAATCTGACCAATCAAAAGCTTGAGAACGAAACTCAGACTCAACTAAAAGCTTTATAAAAGGTGTCAAAAGGCATCTCAATAAAGACACCTTTTGACATCTTTGCAAACAGAGTAGATCCAGATGAGACAGCTCCTGTACGCCTTTGACAACTTAGTTAAGATGACTACTGTGTGGGAGCCATCTGATCAGGGTCTGCTCTGTTTGCTTACCTAATATCTGATTCAACTATTTTGGCATATCTATGTATTCACTTCCTTTATCCCCTTCCTTCATATAGGTAAATGCCTTTTCATACATTTGCAAACAGAGAAGATGCAGATCAGATGGCTCCGGTAGGAACCTCTCTGATCAGGGTCTGCTCTGTTTGCTTATGGTATAATACAAATCTGATCTGAGGCTAAAACATCCTGTGTTACGGTGTACGTACAAAAACTAAGCCACCATAAGAAAGCAGTTACCAGATATTCATGATGTCAATATTGCTTACATGAGTATCAAACAGGGAAAGGGTTATATCACAATATAGTAGGTAACTTTTATATATAATTTTCATAGTGACTGGAGGCTGCTATGACTAATCATTCGGTAACGGGTTAATAGCCAGACTGGCATCAGGCAATCCATCATCTAAGACTTATGGCTTTCGACTGCTGTATAATTGACCATATATATCTCTTGCCGGGCTTACATATATGGAGGCTTGTCTGAAGACAATATTCCAGACATCAGCCATTACATAGTCTGTTACCACAGCTAATTTAATGTCTGAGATTGTTTCTTTGTTCTTATCGGATTCTTTTATTGAAGAAACATGACTTAACCCTTTCCTTCATAAATACGCCTTTCTACGCCTCTGTAATAACCACTTCTTGAAACCATTGTGATAAATAGAGCATTAGCTCCTATAGGAGCAAATACACTATTTATCACAATGGTTTCAAACAACAAAATTCTAAATATTTTCCTTTTCTCTAGTAAATGCTCCTTTTGGGTAGATTCATTCAAAGAGGTTGGGTCTAAAAATAGCCTATGGAGGAATGGGTTAAACTCTTTCACCGCCACATATTGTAGTCTGCAAACTTTGTCACCAGTTTAGTTCTTACGGTACTCTTGAATCTTCTTTCTTTTGGTTTTAACCCTTTCCTCCATAAATACGCTTTTCTACACCTTTGCAAACAGAGTAGATCCAGATCAGACAGCTCCTGTAGGAGCCATCTGATCTGGGTGTTCTCTCTTTGCTTATGGAATAATATAGATCTGATTCTACAGTTTTTGTTTCAGTAAAATTTCTTGTGTTAATAATATACCATATTAAAAACTTAATTCATATTCATGACATTATTATTTCTAACATGAATATTCATGGTCCTTTGACAATTAATCTTTAGAACACTCTTAGCCCTTCCCATAATGAATATTTATGCATGAATTGATCACACCATGAATATTCATTAATTTACATTTTAAATGGTAAAAATCTGAAAGGGAGTTCTTTACTGTAGGATCATATCTATATACAGTGTAACTTCATAAGCAAACAGAACAGACCCTGGTCAAACAAATCCTACAGGAGCCCTCTCATCTGGGTCTACTCTGTTTGCAAAGGCATGAAAGGGTGTATCTATGGAGTACAGGTATCTCATATCTCATAGATGTGACTCATTTAACTACATTTGTAACTGTAGAATCGGATCCAAATAATTCTATAAGCAAACAGAGCAAACCCCAATCCCAGCGCGAGTTTACTCTGTCTGCAAAGGAGGTATGGAGTAAAGTATTACCCTATCTCATGGTTGTATCTCACTGAACTATCTACACTATCAGGAGGGAATGTCTTGTCTGATGAAACTTCTCATTGATTTTATGCAACTCGCACTGCATCCTGCACTCCCAGCCCTCATTGTCCCAGATTGCAGTAATCAAGTTTAATTATTTTACTGTTCTATATTTGTTACAATTTTCAATATTCATGGACAACATAGTTATAATGAAACATGTAAGGCAGACTATTGTAGTCATTTTAGAAACTAAAGAAACAGAATAATTAAATTCCATTAGCAAACAGAGCAGACCCTGATCAGATGGCTCCTATCCTATAGGAGCCCTCTGATCTGGTTCTACTCTGTTTGCAGATGCATGAAAAAGTCTTTATATGAAGGAAAGCATTAACTCTTGCAGTAATCAAGTTTTTTTTCACTCTTTTCATGCTATGTAATTGTCATCTGCAAAACTATGATATCTGTTGCAATTCTCACATTTAATAGTTCCTTGATTTCTCTTCAAATATGCAATCAGACTGACTAATAGTATGGGTACTGATGAGGCACAGATATAGTTGGAATCTCATCTGGATCCAAACAGATTGCACAGGTATTCACAAAGGTGCTACTAGCATGCAAGTAGTTTATAACTTATATTTGGAATATTATCATGTAATTTGCAGCATCTTGAACTAATTTGTAACTCTTATGTAGTGATTCTCTCATGTAAAAATTAGACCAGTTCAAATGTTTCATTTTTTGCCAATAACACTTTTTGACAGCCCAACCTCTTGAAAGAAAAATAACTTTCTCCTGCAAAACTTGTGGTCTGCTTCAATTCTCAAGGTTTAATATTTTTTTCATCTACATGCATGTATAGTAAAACCTCTCTATAACGGCCACTAAATTGTGCTAATTAATTGGTATTTAGGGCAGGTGGCCACTTAAAGCAAGGTGAAAGTAAAACAGAATGCTCCTATAGGAGCGTTCTGTTTTACTTTCCCCTTGCTTTAAGCAGCCACCTGCCTTTAACACAAAATACTTGATGTAATTTAGTGGCCGTTATAGAGAGGGTTTACTGTACTTCTTTTTTAAAAACTTAAAACTTGTATCAGAATGTCAAAAAGTATTGATCATGATGAGATGTCCATTGATGTTTGATCTCAGTTAGATCCAAGCAAAGTTTGTCAAATACCTATGGATGGTGAATCAAATAAAATTATTGAAAATAAACTAGATGCCCAAGGGCAGCATATCCTCCCTAGTTCGGACAAAATCCATACAGAGCAAGATGGGTTTGTGAACCATTATGACCCCAATATGACCTTTGATCTTGATGTATGACCTTGATCTAAATAAGTCACCCCCTAAACATGTTTCGCCTTCATAAGTTGCACATGCATGCCAAGTTTGAAGTGTGTATGTGCAATGGCGACAAAATAATCGCCAAACAAACCAACCAACCAATAGAAAGACAGAGCAAAACACAATATGTCCCTCAAGGAACATTCCACATACATAGTACAGAAAAAATTGTGGATGCAAAAAAGTATGGATACACAAACATTTAATTGCCATTGCAGTGTCAACTATATTGATCTGATTGCAAGTGGACTTGATAAAATATTATTTGTAAGCGGGCCCAACAGAATATATGTATATAAGACACAGATGCCAAAGTGTATTATGTATTTCAGTTCCCAAATGATGCAGACATGCTTCTGAATGAAGACATGCAAAATGGTAATACTTCATTCCCTTAATTATACTCTCCTCATCACTGGGGCTGTAGAAGGACATTTCATACATATGCATAATAAGACAGACATTCAGGGAACTTACGAGGCGTCCTATGACAATTCCGATCAAAGAATTATCTGTCTTGCTTGAAAATGGAGCAGCCAGACTGTGGCAGAACTGCAAACAGACTAAAGTACTTTGGCCCTTAGTACACAATGAGTAAGTTTCTGATTACTTTTGCAAATATTTTTAGGGATCAATATGAGATGCCAAGTAATAAATCAGCATCTCATCAAGATCCAAACTGTTTGACAATTAAAATGCTCGAAAATACAACTTGCATTCCACATACATAGTACAGAAAATTTTATTGTAGGACAAATTCTCAGTGCATTAAAGATTAATACTACGTAGACAAGAACAATTCACTATAACACACATATCTAGAGATATTAAACTGTAGAATTCATCCTCTGTGATCAGACTAGTTGATTTAGTGCCCTTACCAGACATATTAATATACATTATTAGCTGCAGCAGACCAATTCAGACGTTTAGCACTACTGTGAGTGCATACCAATTGATTTTAATTAAGTTTGCAGAACTGAAATAAAATCAACCTCGAAGCCATGTGCAGCATCAGAGAGACATAAAGACAATGGCATGAGACAAACTTCAGATACATAGAGCAATTCTGTTGAGATATCAGAGAGTAAACTTGGATTTACAGCCCATCTATCCAAAATTGGTCATATAAGGATATGCTAAGTAGCTGAATATAAACCCCTCAAAAATGCTGAATTTTCAAAGTGGAATTTATTGCATGGTTTATGAAGTACAACAGAAACAATTACCCTAAGTGAAAATAGTTATAAAGAGCAAATAGTGCCAATCTTAACCTTCAGGGGCTGTCTGATCTGGGTCTACACTGTATGCTAGTTAATCCTCATGCTTTGTGTGACCTGATTGACATTTTCAAACAGTATGGATCCAGATGAAACATTGCATAACTCGGCATCTCATCTGGATCTTGGTCACTAGTTTTTCATTAGCATTTTCCCCATTCCACGTTTATCCCAAATTTCAATACCTACTGAATATTCATGGACAAAATAGTTAAACTGAAATATTGAATTCAGAAAATTATAGGAATTATAACAAAAGCCCTGTGTGTCATAGCATAATACTCCCAAAGTATGTGCCATCGTAACATGCAGGATATTAATTTGAGTTGAAAGTCACTGTGACCTTGACCTTTGACCCCCATGACCTCAAAATCAATAGGGGTCATCTACTTGCCATGATCAGCCTTGCTACTATTAAGTTTGAAGACAGCAAACCTTATAGTTATCAAAGTTATTGAACAAATAAGACTTTTGAGTTGAATGTTACTGTAACCTTGACCTTTGACCTCAAAATCTATATAGGGGGTCATGTACTGGCCATGACAAACCTTCCTACTAAGTATGAAGACTTCCCACCTAATACTTATCAAGTTATTGAGCGGACAAGAGCTTTGAGTTGAAGATCACTGTGACCTTGACCTCAAAATCAATAGGGGTCATCTACAAGCCATGACCAACCACCCTACTAGGTATCCTATAGGAGCCATCTGATCTGGGTCTACTCTGTTTGCAAATGCTTGAAAAGGCATTTATATGAGGGAAAGGGTTAGCTTGAGTAAGTGAGTTGAGTTTTATGTCCGACCAACAGTATTTCAGTTATTTGCAGATGGCACCCGCTTGAGACAAGTTATAGTGCTGCCTCACTGGAAAGCCCCTGCCGCGGGCACATGGCAAGGGCACCCCACCCAGTCACATTATCCCGACACCTGGCCGACCAGTCCTAGAACTACCCTTTTAATGTTGAGCGTAGACAAGGGAGCTACTAGTACCAACGTTTAACACTTTTAGGTCTGTCACCGCCATGGATCGAACCCACGACCTTCCGTACCGCAGGCAGACACTCTACCATTGAGCCACGAGGCTGGTTAGCTTGAGTAAACTTGCTTGAGTAAAACTTGAGTAAAATTTGGTCCAGATCTATTTTTTAGCATTATATTGGTGCTTTTCCTTTTGGCATGATTACAAATACATAAATGTCCATAAAGTTTTAAAACCCTTTACCTGATGAATATTTATGTAAGAAATAGTAATAGCATGAATATTTATAGCCGACATTCTAAATGATATATTAACACATGGATTTGTGGCCATGGCAGTGACTGAAGAATCAATTCTATATAGTATCCATATGCAAAGAGAGGCTGAGCAGACCCTGATCAGATGAATCATAAAGGAGCCACCTATTCTGTGTCTACTCTGCTTCCAGTGGTATGAAAAGGGTTAACTATTTCCCTCATATAAATGCAAACCGAGTAGGGCCAAAACAAAATTGTAACAGCTCCTGTTGGAGCTGTCTGATCAGGGTCTGCTCTGTTTTCTCAAGATATAATACAGATCTAATTCTACAGTTACTGCTATAGCCAAACATTCTTGTTTTGTATGCTGTTATAATAACTTCAGCAAATACATATTCATAATGTCATTACTTCTAACATGAAGTAAAGGGTTAATCCATTCTCTCCTACTGACACCTTTGAACACCTCTGTAAAACTCATTTTCTGAAACCATTGTGATAAATAGAGAATTTGCTCCATACAAGCAAATTAATGCTCTATTTATCAAAATGGTCTCAAAACTACACAATTCTAAAATTCCCCTTTTCTATAGATAATGCTTCTTTTCCCAAGATTAATTCAAAGAGGTTTTGCCTAAAATAGTATAATAGGGAATCATCTGCCACATGTCTTTATATACATTGATGTTGATTCACTAATGCGGCCATTGTAGAGAGGTTCTACTGTAACACAATGTCATTATTCTTCTTCAGACAGGTAGACAGCTAGGTAAATTATGTTCATTGGAAAGGAATGGGCTTCCAAAATCACCCTGCCTTTGTCTACAGGAAGCAACTGGACCTCCAGAGACCAATAAATCTCTGAAATACCCAACACTTGGGTGGCATATTCTTCACTTTGTCTACTGGCCACATTGGAATGACAGGTACATGTATACAAAAAAGGTTCTTTATCATGTTATCCAGAAATACATGTACACTATTCCTTTACCTCATGAATATTCACCAAAGAAAAAATGACATCATGACTATTTATAAGCTGATTTAATTTGAACAGCATTATGAGCAAGAGAATTTTCACCATGGCAGATCTACATTATTTCATAGCAAACAGAACAGACTCTAATTTGATCACTCCATCAGGAACTGCCTGATCTGGATCTACTAGTTTTGCAAAGGCATATAAAGGTGAATATAAGGAGTACAAGAGTAGAAGCTTTGGTAAACATTTAAAATCCAGAAATGCTGCTCAGTAGCTTGTCATCTCATCACAATCTACAGTTTAACACTTACAACACTGAGTTTTCAAATGGACTAGTCTGACATTCAAACAGGTCAAGTTTATAGCGATTGTTTAGGGATAGTGTAACTGGCAAACAGTGCAGACCCAGATGAGAGGGCTCCTAGAGGAGCCCTCTCATCTGGGTCTTCACTGTTTGCAAAGGACGCTAGTGACTTGTGTCCCCCACAGTAAGAGTTAAAACTGTGATCCATTGCAGGAGCCATCTGAGTCTGCTCTGTTTGCTTATGATATACTATAGATATGATTCTGCAGTTTCTGCCATGGCCAAAAATGCCTGTGTACATGAGCTATTATAACATATAACGATTAATCTACAGGTTATTAATATTTATAATGTCATTATTTCTTTTATGAATATTCATGGTGTAAAGGGTTAAAGATAATAATTCAAAATTAATATTTTTTTTACAAAGAGTATGTCAAGGACAGCCATTTTCTCCACATACTCAAAGTTAATATAAAACAAATCTAATTTAGATCTTCCCATGAAAAATCAATATGACATTACAATAAAGACCACATTACAATAAAGACTAATAAAAATGGAGAGAAATATGTATACCATAATAACACTAAGTATTCTGTCTGACAAACAGCGCAGGCCCAGATCAAACTGCCCCTGAAGGAGTTACCTAGTACATATAACACTAAGTATTTGGACAGATAAACAAGGTAAATAGTGCAGACCCAGATCAAACTGCTCCTGAAGGAGTTACCTAGTACATATAACACTAAGTATTTGGACAGATAAACAAGGTAAATAGTGCAGACCCAGATCAAACTGCTCCTGAAGGAGAATTAACCTGAACACCTAAGTAGTTAGACAGATGAATGGTGTAAATTGTGTAGACCCAGATCAAACTGCCCCTGGAGGAGTACCCAAATAACACAAAGTATTTGGACAGATAAACAAGGTAAATAGTGCAGATCCAGTTCAAACTGCCCCTGGAGGAGTACCCAAATAACACAAAGTATTTGGACAGATAAACAAGGTAAATAGTGCAGATCCAGTTCAAACTGCCCCTGGAGGAGTACCCAAATAACACAAAGTATTTGGACAGATAAACAAGGTAAATAGTGCAGATCCAGTTCAAACTGCCCCTGGAGGAGTACCCAAATAACACAAAGTATTTGGACAGATAAACAAGGTAAATAGTGCAGATCCAGATCAAACTGCCCCTGGAGGAGTACCCAAATAACACAAAGTATTTGGACAGATAAACAAGGTAAATAGTGCAGATCCAGATCAAACTGCTCCTGAAGGAGTACCCAAATAACACTAAGTATTTAGACAGATGAATGGTGCAAGTTGTGCAGATCCAGATCAAACTGCTCCTGAAGGAGTTACCTAATAAAACTAAGTATTTGGACAGATAAACAAGGCAAATAGTGCAGACCCAGATCAAACTATTCCAAAGGAACAATTTGACCAGGGTATGCACTTTTCTCTAACCTAACAGTTTAATAAAGTAACCCTTTCCTTCATATAAACGCCTTTTCACACAAGACTAGACCCAGATCAGATGGCTCCTATAGGAGCCTTCAGGGCATGCTCTGTGTGCTTGTGAAATTTAAATAGATCCAAGACTCTTCCATTCTACCAATGTCATAAATTCATGTATACAAAAGCCATTACAAACAAGATGTGTTTGTGAAACACTATGACCTTTGACCTTGATATATGAACTTGACCTTGATAAGTTACACATGCATGCCAAGTTTGAAGTATGTATGTACAATGGTTACAAAATTATCACCAACTTTAAAGTTGTCCTCAAATAACAGACAAGACAGGGTGAACATCAGCTAATAAATATTCATGATGTTATTATTTCTTACATAATATTGGAACAGAGAAAAGGGTTAAAAGTTATCAAAATGGTGCTCACTGGTTTACCTACCTAATGTAGACGAGGGACTTGATGTCTGAATTATTTAGGGTAAATAAGTATTGATATAGACACAAGCATTACTGCAGCCAGAGAAAAGAGTGTTGTATTGGGCTATTTCTGTTTTCACACCTTTTGTCTTGAGGTGGCTCCACCACTTATGCCAGGGTAATCCATCATATAGGCAGGAATGTTATTTGCCGGGTTCTATGGCGTGTGCTAATGGTAGACAGTGCAGACCAATTATTTTTATAAGCTCTCTGTATCTGCCAATGTACTCACAGTCAGGTGATGTACCTGCACCTTGCTAGTAGCTACAGTGCATACATACCTTTATCATTGTTTAACAATACAGTAAAACCCCTCTAAACTGGAATTCTAGTAAAGAAGAATTTATATACTTTTAGGCAGGTGGCTGTTTAGGAGCTTTCTGCATGGCTTTCACCCTGCATTAACCCATTACCGCATAGACTATTTTTAGACCCAACCTCTTTGAATGTATCTACCGAAAAGGAGCATTAACTAGAGAAAAGGAAACATTTTGAATTTTGAAACCATTGTGATAAATTTATCACAATGGTTTCACAAAGTAACTTTTACAGAGTCGTCAAAAGTCGTCGATCTACACTGTTAGCAAAGGACATTAGTGACTCGTGTCCCGCACAGTAAGTATTAAGTATTTGATGTCTGCAAAAATTGTAATCTGCTACCATTCAACATTAACTTTTTCTACCATTTCTCTGAGAAATACACAATATCAAACCCTTCCTCACTAATTCATATACATATACTCATTCTTTCATCTGGATCCAAACTATTTGCATAAGTTATAAAAACTGTATTCAGCGATTATCATTAATTTACAACAGAAAGCATGCTAAAAGAAAATCATGAGAGTGCAATGTTCTGTAATTGAACTTACATCTGTAGCAAGGTGTCTTTATCATTACCTAATAATAAAAAATATATTTCAGAGACACTAGGTAAGCAGACCTACATAGTTTAGAATGAATTGGATTAGTTCAGATAAGAGTTTACGCTAATTTGCATAAGTACATGTACTCATTATCTGGTGTAGGTACAGCACTGTCATAGGTAAGTGTCAATACATGGCTTTCAGTTGCTAAGAAATGCTAGTTGGAATTTCTGTTATGTTTTCTTGCTCACAGATGAGTAAAAAAGTCATCATGTGCACATGTAGAAAGCTTGATTTTATTATGGCTTGGTATTTAAGTGATGTTCTACCCTTTAAGCTGTAAAGAATGTAACAGCAATAAAGATCTGTTTAACCATTTCCCTGTTCCATGTTTATATTCCAAAATGTATGTCAATACCTGAATATTCATTGACAACATATTTATAATTAAATATGGAACATGGAACATAGTAGCCATTTTAGAGAGTACAGAGAAAGATCTATCAAATTCCATTAGCAAACAGAGCAGACCCTGATCAGACGGCTCCTATAGGAGCAGTCTGCTCTGGGTCTACTCCATTTGCAAATGTGTGGAAATGTGTTTACAGAAATGCTCTTACCAACTAGGATCCCTCAGCAGCATGTCAAGCCCTAATGCAGGCAAAATCCATAAGGAAAAAAAAGAACAAAAAGGGATATAATAAAAGAAACCAGAGAAGCTTGAGTTGTAGTTCTTTTTATGTGACATACTCTCTACTCATGATTAAGCCATGTGCCGAATTATATCGAAATCTGTACATGCAAAGTGAAATGATGGCCAAGACAAGTAAATTCTAAAAATGAAAGATAACAAAAATGGATGATGCAAGAGTTATGGTTCTTACTCACAACACACTGCTTATTTATGACATGTACTAAATGATACTGAAGTCTGTCCATGGAAGATAAGTTAACCGTTTCACTCATATAAGTGCTTTTACAAGCATTTGCAAAAAGAGTCGACCAAGATTAGAGGGCTCCTGTAGGACTCGTCTGATCAAGGTCTGCTGTTTGCTTAGTATGACATTATTGAGATATGTATCCATGCTTATAAAACTTTTTAGTTGAGTCTGAGTTCGTTCTCAAGTTTTTGATTGGCCAGATTTGAGTTTGGCTCAAATCTGACCAATCAAAAGCTTGAGAACAAAGCATGGACCCTGATTCTACAGTTTCTGTCAAGGTAAAACATTAATAAGTTCACAATCCATTATTAAAATCTAGCTAATAAATATTCATGATGTCATTTATAATAATATTTCTAACCTGAATACTGAACAGGTAAAGGGTTAAGGCCGGAATAAAATTGGGCAGAGGCACACATTGACATACAAACGCACATACAGTATACAACTCAAGCATCATTGTGGAGACCATGTCAAGCTCCTGTATGATCTGTCTGACCAAGTTCTGCTCTGTTTGCTTATGAAATACTATAGATCAGATTCTACAGTTTCTGCCATGGTAAACAATCCTCTTGTTAATAATGCTATTAAAATATTCAGCTAATTAATATTCATGATGTCATTATTTCTAACAAGAATATTCATGAGGAAAAGGAATATCAATCTATTAAAAAATAGACAACATGCAAATTTGCAAATGGAACATAATTATCCTTTCTATGTAAACTGGAGATTTAACCCTTTACTCAATGAATATTCATGTCAGAAATAATGATATATTGAATACTAATTAGATTAAATTGTATTAATAGCAAATGGACAAAGAAATTTTTGGCCATGGCATAATCTGTAGAATTATACCTATATTGTATCATAAGCAAACAGCAGACCCTGATCAGACAGCTCCTATGGGAGCCGTCTGATCTGAGTCTACTCTGTTTGCAAAGAAAGGGGTATTTATGCAGTAAAGGTTTAACAGTTCCAGTTTAGAAATCCATGCTAACTCATAACTCACATGAAAAAAGTTTGAGAAAAACTACTTGACACGAAATTAGTTTGTCAGGTGTTGTTAGGAAGAACAATGAGACCACTGCAGCTATCAGCCAGCGGAATCATCCTGCAACTAATGCAAGTGTACCAAATGGCATTCCTAACCTGCAAAATGAGTTAATTTCTCATTAGTTTGCTCGGTTACATGTTTCTACAAATCGCAGCAGATTTCAACTTCGTCTTGCTGAGATTTCTATACCAGTGTGACTCAAACTGTGATCATACATAATCCAGCTTAGATAGAACCTTACCAAAACTTAACCTTTTACTCTATGAATATTCGTGTAAGAAATAATGAGATCATGAATATTAATTAGATCAATTGTTATAAAACCACACAAACACAGAAATTGTTGGCCATGGCAGAAAACTGAAGAATCATATCTGTATTTTATTATAAGCAAACAGAACAGACCGTAATCAGATGTCTCCTACAGGAACTGACTGATCTGGGTCTACATTGTTTGCAAAAAGTGTTAAAATGCAGAACTGCAGAATCAGGTCTTTAATAATAGTATTCCATCAGCAAACAAAGCAGACCCTGATCAGACAGCTCCTACAGGAACTGACTGATCTGAGTCTACTTAGTTTGCAAAAGTGTAAAAATGCATATGTATAGAGTTCTGAATCATATAATTAATCAAATAATATGTGGTCGATCTCAAACTCTAAAGAGAGAAAACTGAACATGAAAATAATACTTTCTTCAGTGTGTGTATCTGCAATCATATGCATATCTACTTTACAGAAACAATGCAGACAATTTTCTAAGAAAACCTTCACATGCATATCTACTTTACAGTAACAATGCAGACGATTTTCTAAGAAAACATTTGACTGATAGAATTAGATGTTCAGCACAGACTACTGGTGATTTTGTGATCACCTTAGCAAACAGTTGAAATCCAGATGAGATGAAAAGTAACTCCCAATCTAATCTGTATCCATGCTTATAAAACTTTTAGTTGAGTCTGAGTTCGTTCTCAAGGTTTTGAGCCTCTGGCTCAAATCTGACCAATCAAAAGCTTGAGAACTCAAATCTGACCAATCAAAAGCTTAAGAACGAACTCAGCCTCAACTAAAAAGCTTTATAAGCATGGACCCAGGAGCCACTGTGACACTGTTTTTTAAACAAATGGAAGAAAATGTAGCAGACGACAATATTTGCAGATGATTATTACTCAGGGTGCAGAAAGTTAATGAAACACCAATATTCAAAAGGTGCTTAACCCTTTCCCTGTTCTGTATTTAGACCAAATTTTAATACCTGCTGTATATTCATTAACACAATAGTTAATGGTAGGTCACATTAAAACATAACAATGTAAACTGCAAGTATAAAATCAGTAAACGTATGAAACCGTTGACAGTAAAATCAGCAAAAGTATGTAAATCTGAGGGAAAAAAAGAGAGCAAAGGTATGTAAACTGTGTGAATTAAAACAGCAAAAGTGTGTAAGCTTTGAGAATAAAAACAGCAAAAGTATGTAAAGTTCAAATGAGAATAAAAGGAGCCGTCTAATCTGGGTCTGCTCTGTTTGCAATGGCATAGAAAGGCGTATTTATGGAGTAAAGGGTTAAGCATTCATCAAAAAGAGCTCTATTATGGGTCTGCAAGGCAGGTGGTAGCTTAATGCAGGTCAAACGTAATGCAGAAAGCTCCTATTGGAGCTTTCTGCATTAGTTTTGTCCTGCATTAAGAAACCATCTGCCTTTCAAGACTCCTATGTTCAATAAATGAATGGCTGCCTAGGACAGGTTCTACTCCTATTCTATCCCTTTCAAATTTGTTTGTTGGGATATAACTAATGTACAGAGACCCTGAATAACATGATCCCGAAAGAGCAGTTTCAATTTTCGTTGCCTCAGTTTATTTTGTCAAATATTCTGTATCATTACTGCAACAGTTTAATAATCAAATATGTCCTATTTTGCATTTGTCTTTGAAAAGTTGACAATGATGTTAATGCATACTACATTCCATGATTTGTTTTAATTCTTTTCAGATTGGGGGTCATAAAATTTACTGACACTAATGCATTAAACAGTCTGCAGTGGATGCTGGAAATGAATGCTATGATTAATCTCATTACATGATTTTGTCGATTGAATCATTATTACAGTGACAAGATAAAGTCAACAAAGTCTAACAAATCTTTATCTCTGATATGCAAATGCAATTAGCATGGTTAGATACACCACGATTAAAACATTAATGAAAACAGCGTTTTCATTTTTCGAGCCATCATTTATTATGCTCACATCCCATTCAGTGTTATCAGAGACACATGTTTTGGCACAAGACTGCATGCTTTGGATGTTAGAAATGCACTTTTTGCAGTATCATAAATCAAAATATTATCACATTAACCCCTTCATTGCTGATTTTTCAAATTAACTATTCTAAAATGCAGGAAGGTCAAGTTAATCGTTAATATTCATGTTTAAGAAAAGTGTAACATGACAAATAGTGTAGACCCTGATAAGAGGGCTCCCCTAGGAACCCTCTCATCAGGGTCTACACGGTTTGCAAAGGATATGGTGACTTGTGTTCCACACTGAAAGAGTTAAGTGTATCACACTGGTAAAGTACAATGGTTTTATTCTGATTCAACAGTAAGACTGGTCCAAGTGGCCACACAGTACAAGTCCAATCATCTGGGTCCATGCTTATAAAACTTTTAGTTGAGTCTGAGTTCGTTCTCAAGTTTTTGATTGGTCAGATTTGAGCCAAAGGCTTTATAAGTTTTATAAGCATGGAGCCTATTGTTAATCCTTTACTCCATGATATAACAACAGCATGAATATAAATCATTTTTTATAATGACAAATGAACACATGGTAGAAACTATAGAATCAGATCTATATAATTTCATAAGCAAACAAAGTAGACCCTGGTCTGACAACTCCTGTAGCAGTCATCTGAAGCAGACCCTGATCTGACAGCTCCTGTAGTAATCACATAAAGCAGACCCTGATCTGACAGCTCCTGTAGCAGTCATCTGAAGCAGACCCTGATCTGACAGCTCCTGTAGCAATCACCTAAAGCAAACCCTGATCTTACAGCTCCTGTAGCAGTCATCTGGAGCAGACCCTGATCTGACATCTCCTGTAGCAGTCATCTGATGCAGACCCTGATCTGATAAGTCCTGTAGCAGTCACCTAAAGCAGACCCTGATCTGACAGCTCCTGTAGCAGTCATCTGAAGCAGACCCTGATCTGGCAGCCCCTGTAGCAGTCATCTGATCATGATCTAATCTGTTTGAAAAGTCATATTTATGAAGTAAATGTTTGATGCAAGACAAAAAGTACAGTAAAACTCTCATTAACTCTTTCCTCTATAAATGCCCCTTTCTACACTTTAACAAACACAGTCGACCAAGATCAGATAGCTCCTATAGGAGCAGTCTGATCAGGGTCTGCTCTGCTTGCATATGAAATAATATACATCTAATTCTATAGCTTCTACTTTGGCACCAATTTTATGCGTTAATATGCCATTTTAGAAATGAAGAAAATTATGTTACTTCAGTAAAAATCCTCTAATGTGACCACTTTATGAATGGAATTAAATGTCTTTAAAAGCAGGTGGTTGCTTAATGCAGGTCGAAAGTTATGCAGAAAGCTCTTGCAGGAGCTTTCTGCATAACTTTCGATCTGCATTAAGCTACCACCTGCATTTAAGACAAATAAGTATACATCTTTTTGATGGTCGCGTTAGAGGGGTTTTACTGTATTAAAATTGTGTTAGCTTGCTCCTCTAATCAGGAGCCCTGTCAAGTTTTGTGAAAAAAAGTTAACCAACAACAACAAAATGGTTTCAGTTACAGCTGAGAGGGAAATTAATATTACCCTAATAACCTTAAGTATTTGGACTGAAAAACTTAGGCAAACAGTGCAGACCCAGATCTGCTACTTTTGGCGCAGTTTGATCTGAGTCTGCACTGCTTTATACTCTGTCAGTCTAATACAGTTATCCAAATTATATAATGTTCAAATATTCAGCTTTACAAAAGGGGAGGCTGGATGTCCCAATATTTAGGGTAAATAGGAGTGTAAAATATTCTACTATATATTTATTATCCTACATTTTTATTATCAAATCAATAAATGTTAACCCTTCAGAATCAGAGGTCCAGATAAGATGTGTAAATTTAAACATCTTCAAGAACAGCTCCTTTATTTCTCCACTAAACCCTATATTGTGACCACTCTATTGAATAGTCTCTTCATACCAAAAATGTATGGGCCATTATAAAAATGCAGCTAATAGATATTTATGATGTCATTATTTCGTACATGAATATTCAACAGGTAAAGGGTTATAGAAATATTTATTTCCAGAATTGACAGTGTTTGGCAGATGATAATAATTTGCTAATAATGTCTGATGGTCTGAAAGTACAGTAAACCCCTCTAATGTGACCCCCTAAGAGGTATATTTCTGCTCAATGCAGGATAAAAGTAATGCAGAAAGCTCCTCTAGGAGCTTTCTGCATTACTTTTGACCTGCATTAAGCAACCACCTGCTTATAAAGACACTCATGTTTATTCATTAAGTGGTCACATTAGAGGGGCTCTATTGTAGCAGATGTGACAGGGTATGAAAGTTCTGATCAATATTTTATGACTGTAGCAGGTTGTGTTTATTATCAGGTCTGTTGCCAAAATGTAAGCCAGACAGAGTCTTCTTTGAGTCTGTTGTACAGTATAATGAACTCTTCACATTTTGCTGTATAATTCAGTATTGACAAACCATACATCCTTAACCTGCCAAAAAATTTAAGTTTGTGAGAAACTACTGATCACATGTCAAAGATCCTGATGAGATGACAAGTTACTCATAATTATGCTGTAGTGTGCCATAAGGAGTTAAATGTGACAGGGCCATAAGGAGTTAAATGTGACAGGGCCATAAGGAGTTAAATGTGACAGGGCCATAAGGAGTTAAATGTGACAGGGCCATAAGGAGTTAAATGTGATAACAGGTTGGATTCATAATGTGCCTTTTCAAAAACAGAACCGTGTGTCACCATGAGAAATCGCTGCTTAACTCTTTCCTTCATATACACCTCTTTTCACGCATTTGCAAACAGAGTAGACCCAGATCAGACAGCTCCTATATGGCATAACATTGATTGGATTCTACAGTTTCTGTCTGAGCCAAAACATCCTGTGCACATAATGCCACAATAAAAAGTCAGGGTCTGCTATTTGCTTTTGAAATTATAAAAGCTGATATTCTACAGATTCTACTTATACCAAAAATGTGTGTACAATCGCCATTATAACAAGAGCTGTCCGCAGACAGCGCGCTCCACTTTCTTTAGTGCTGGATAGTGTAGTGGAAGTCTAAGTCAGAAAGGGCAGATAACTATAGCAAACTTAATTTTAGGGTTACCTGCCCTTGTGGAATGGGTCCCCCTTGTAATAGTTAACATGCATACCAAATTTGAACCAAATATCTTGAACAGTTTCTGAGACATGGACCTTAACATAAAACTTAACCAACAATGAAAATTCTAAGTCGAAAAAGGGGAATAACTAAGGCAAAATTAATTTTAGGATTACCTACCCTTGTGAAATGGGTTGCCCTTGTGATAGTAAACATACATACCAAATATCTTTGATGGTTTCTGAGAAAATGAAGGTTAACCAACGCCGACGCCACTGCCGACGAGAGGGTCATGACAATACCTCCACTTTTTGAAAAAGTGGAGCTTAAAATGCAGCTTATAGATCTTCATGACGTCATTATTCCTTACATGAATATAGAACAGGAAAAGGGTTAACCCTTTCCCTGTTCTATATTCAGGTAAGAAATAATTACATCATCAATGTTAATGAGCCAAACTATATTTAAAGCATTTTTTTAAGGAATTTAAGGAATTATGACTGTGGCAGAAAGTGAAGAATTAGATCTATACAATTCCAAAGGCGAATAGAGCTGACCCTGGTCAGTCGGCTCCTACAGGAGCTGTCTGATCCGGGTCTACTCTGTTTGCAAATACATGTATGTGAAAAAGCGTTTATATGAAGAAAATGGTTAATTACATTTTAAGCCAATTGAAAACAGGTTATAGTTTGATATTAAACTCAACAATATCTAGCTGACTGCATCTGAATACAGGATTCATTGACAGAGATATCTCTGTAATTGGATAACTGTGGACAGCCTCCAGTGATTATTTGTCTGTCAGATCTGTCAACATGAGTACGTCTTGGGACAGTATGGACTGGTCTAGTAAAAACTGACAGCAATAACAGCAGGAAAACTTGGAGAAGACTCTCAGAGCCCGCAGCTAGGACAGTGACAACTGTCATGACTGTTCAGCATTCAAAATGACCAGAAATGAAAGTATGTCAAGGCTGATTAGGCTCTGTCACGCTGATTAGCATTCATATTAAATGAGGCACAGCAGAATGGCACTTGGAAATTCATGGACAGTTAAATCTTTATCCTGCTAAATAGCAAAGACTAATTTGATTTAATTGCAATTTCTGTGCTGCTTTAAGTCTGTATTAATTAAACTACCACCTGTATTTTGAAAAAAAACTATATTTCTTTATTTAACAGTTTCCTCCATAGGCTATTTTTAGACACAACCTCTTTGAATCAATCTACTGAAAAGGAGCTTTTACTAGAGAGAGGAAAAGTTTAGAATTGTGTAGTTTTGAAACCAATGTGATAAATAGAGCATTTGCTCCTATAGGAGCAAATGCTCTATTTATCACAATGGTTTCATAAAGTGACTTTTACAGAAGCGTAGAACGGCGTATTTATGGAGGAAAGGGTTAATTACTATATGGGGTTTTAGTTGCTTTACTGATTGTTAATTTCCCTCAAGAAACAAGGGAGGGTCCATTAGAGTTGGGGGCGTTTATTATGGAGAATACAGTACTGTATGTATTAACCCTTTCTCTATGAAGACACAATGTATTGTGAATATAAACCAATTTATTTTTTAACAAGAGATTATGTTTGGTCATGGTAGGAACTGTAGGATCAGGTCTATAGAATTTTATAAGCAAACAGAGCAGACCCTCATCAGACAGCTTCTGTAGAAGCCGTTCGGTCTGGGTGTGCTCTCTTTGCAAAGGCATTAAAAGCTTATACAGTTGAACTTCGATATCTCGAACTCGGATAACTAGAACTTCGGGATAACTCGAACTAAAAGTTCGGTCCTTCTAAAATCTTACAATACAGAATTGCTCTAAAATGTATCACTACGCATATCTAGAAACATATATCACAGTTTAATGCAGGTCTACAGTAATGCTGAAAGCTCCTGCAGGAGCTTTCAGCATTACTGCAGACCTGCATTAAGCTGTGAACTTGAGATATTGTCCAGATTACAAATCGGATAACTCGAACTTCTGTTATCTCGAACTAAATTATATAGTCCCTTGAAGTTCGAGATATCGAAGTTCAACTGTGTATGGAATGGAGTAAAGAGTTAACACTTTGAACGCAGGAAACGAATGTACTGACATTTGCAAACAGTTTAGACCAAGATCAGAGAATTCATCGGAGGATTCATCTTGGTGTCCGCACTGTTTGTCATTTAAAATTCTCTCCCAAATCATACCCATTCATGTTAAATAGATTCTATCATAAAATAATGATGGAGCATTTCACTTTGAAAAAAATCAGCATTCCAATGTTTAATATTGTTGTTTGTTTATTATATCTGTAATTGCAGCTCTTTAACCCATTATCTCTTAGGCTATTTTTAGATACCTCTTTGAATAAACCTACCTAAAAGGAGCATTATCTAGAGAAAAGGAACATTTTAGAATTTTGTAGTTTGAAACCATTGTGATAAATAGAGCAGTTGCTCCTATAGAAGCAAATGCTCTATTTATCACAATGGTTTCACAAAGTGACTTTTACAGAGTCGTCAAAATGAGAGAATGGGTTAAGTCCTGTAATTTAACCTTTTACCTGACAGAGATGCCTTTAACCCTTTCCCTGTTCTATGTTTATTTCAAATTTCAATACCTATTGAATATTCATGAACAAAATAATTTTAATGAAATATGGAAAATTAAACATTGTAGCCATTTTAGAAACTAAAGAAAAGATCTATCAAATTCTATTAGCAAATAGAGCAGACCCTGATCAGACGGCTCCTCTAGGAGCTGTCTGATCTGGGTCTACTCTGTTTGCAGATGTGTGAAAACACGTTTACATGAGGGAAAGGGTTAACCCATTCCCTGTTCAGTAATCATGTATGAAATAACATTATCATGAATATTTATTAACTGATTTTTTATAATGTAAACATTTCAAGGGAATTTTTTGCTTTGACAAACTGTAGAATCGAATCTATATCATGTCAAAAAGCAAACAGAGCACACCCTAATCAGACGGCTCCTATAGGAAAAACTCCTGTGCTCATATAAGATTATAAAAATTTGGCAAATAAATATTCACATCATAATTTTTATATGAATATTCATGAGGTAAAGGTTTAAAGATACTTAAACCGATATTGTATCAAATAAGACAAGATACAAAATTTTCATTATCAAGTCAGAGCTCACAATTATTGGATGATTCTACTGCCATGGCCACAAACAGCCTCCATCACCATAGTATTATTGGCCTAGCAATGTTTGTCCAACATGAGGATGTTTTGATATCATTGAAAATGCATTGCATTAAAATAGAATTCAAAATGTAAGGGTTTTCTTCAAAACTACAGAATTTTCTGTTGAACCATTTGAATGAGCTTACTGGCATTTCCAAAAGTGTAGCCTAGTGTAGACCCAGACCACTGGGCACCTAGAGGAGCCCTCAGATCAGTGAGTGATGGCTCTGATCAGAGGGTCTGCACTGTTTGTCATTCATAAATACTGAATGGACTGAAACAATATATGGACCATTTTTAGTATTATGCAATTGAAGGCTTGACCCTTTCTTTCATATAAATGCCTTTTCACGCATTTGCGAACAGAGTAGACCGAGATCAGACAGCTCCTACAGGAGCCATCTGATCAGGATCTGGTCTGTTTGATTTTGACCCGATATAGATCTGTTTTATTATATAATATATAAATCTGATTCTACAAGCAACCCTATATGCCACCACATTGTGGGGGCATAAAATGATTGTTAGAAGAAACAAGAAATATCTTTTAAAAAAGATATTCAGCGGCATTCAAATATTGACACAATGTACAATAGTTAGTTGTAGTTGTACAAAACAATCTCTGCAATATTTATTTCAATGTTTGGAGATTCTACTAGTACAGAGAACTAGATCTATGAAGGGTTGCTTGTTATTATACTAGCAGAGAAGCATGCAGTGAAAATGACATTGAGTAGAAGAAGCAGTTATTGAAAAATTTCAAGTTGCTTTTATAGGAAATCACTTTTAAAATGTACGATGTCAAAGTAATGTTTTAAAACTATCTCAAGTTAGTTCTTTAGTTTACCTATTATAAAATGTACATGAAAGCGCTTATATTTGTATTGATATGAAGATAAGAAATTGAATACACTTTAAAGCATAAAGTTTTTGTTTGTGCAGAGTCTGTAATTCCTTAACCCATTCCCACTTAGGCTATTTTTAAACCTAACCTCTTTGATTAAATCTACCAAAAAGGAGCATTAACTAGAGAAAAGGAAATTTTCAGAATTGTGTAGTTTTGAAACCATTGTGATAAATAGAGCATTTGCTCCTGTGGAGCAAATGCTCTATTTATCACAATGGTTTCACAAAGTGACTTTTACAGAAGCGCTAAAAGGCGTCAATATGCGGGAATGGGTTAAAGAACGGTATTTATTTAGCCTAGATCAACGCTTTAATCGACTTGTGTGCATCATCATTAATGACATCATTAACTGAATCTACATGTAGTTTTAAAACAATATAAAGTTAGCAACTTCAACCTATGTCTATGAGCCCACGCCCCATGTGATAGAGCCGTAGCAATAGCCTTCAGTAAGTAGCTTTATATCAAAGAGAGCCAACAACCAGAGCCTCGGTGCTGTGGTTGGGGATAGTAATTAATACTATTAATACCACTACTCTAATATACTAAACAACCCTTCTTCTTTATTTCCTATAGCACTGCCTGTGAATTATGGTGGTTTCGGCAAACTACCTGTTCGTCAAAGTGGACTTTATTATCAAATGTTGTATTAATTGATAGCAAAATGATAGTAAAAGTTTGAAAGTTTAATAGTGGTTTCGACAAACTAGTAATATTGCTCAGCAACCATTACCATGAGGTGATAAATATCAGTACATCAGTACTTTGATTTTATGGGAATTTCCAGGTCTTAAAATCTATTTTAAGAACAGAACTTTCGACAGTCGACAGTCTTCAGTCCCATGCTAAATATCTTTGTAAATAAGGATTTTCTGTATTATATGGCGTTTTGACTGAACTCTAAGAAGTTTATAGAACATGTCTGTGTAACATGATGCCTTACATGTGTTGTGATTATGTTAATTATTGCATTGAATTCAATTTGCGAGGCCGTTAGCAGACTGTATATCAGAATTTTACATAGTTTGGCAATGTGTAGAGGCATATAAAAAGGTTGTATGCCAGTCAAGGTATTCACTAATGAAAATACAGTTTACTACTAAATACTCGTAGGTCATATGCAAATTACAATGTAACATAGTTTCTCATTGGTGGAAAACTAGAACAAAAGTGAAAATAGACAGCTAGCCGCTGAAAAAAAAGAACTAGTGAGTAAGAGATCTAAGAGTCAATACAACATGCCTCAGGCAGAATCACTTTCCTTCCTACTACTTCTCATCATTAAATTTTGTCCCCTATGCAAAGCTTATCACATCCTAAGCTTATCTAGCTTCTTTAATTACCTTAAATACCACTAAGCTAATTATCATCTTGTGACAGAAAATTAAATGTACTGTTGCCAATAACTCATTTAATAGGGTTTCTAGAACACTTCATCAAGCTAATATTGTGTACTACAGTAAATTCACACTAATAAGACCACTCAAAACAAAACTAATTCCAGAATTTAAAACAGATTGAAGCTTAAAGCAGGACAAAAGTTATGCAAAAAGCTCCTATAGGAACTTTTTGCATTACTTTTGCCCTGCATTAAGCAACCACCTGCTTTTACAGACGCCTATGTAAATAGATCATGTGGTCGCATTAGCGAATCTCTATTGTACATGTATTTTATAAATCCTATAGATAACGAGATGTTCAAAACATAACCTCCAGAACCTTATAAGTCATTTGCAAAAAGCAAAGTCAATAAATAAGAGGATGTGGTAATATCAGTCAAGGTCACCTGTAACCATTTACTGTCTGTTCAGGGTCTGCTCTGTTTGCTTGTGGAGTTGTATAGATTTGATTGTTGACTTTCTGCCATAGCCTAGAAATGTCTGTGTTAAATATGCCATTATGAACATTCAGCAAATTTTGTGATGTCATTATTTCTTATATGAATATTAGTGGGGTAAAGGGTTAACCCTTTACATGATGAATACTCATATAAGAAATAATGACATCATGAATATTCATCAGCTAAATTCTTTAGAAATTACTGTGCTCCTCTAGGAGCTTTCTGCCTGACTTTCACCCTCCATTAACCCATTACCTTGTAGGCTATTTTTATATGCAACCTTTTCGAATAAATCTACCGAAAAGGAGCATAAACTAGAGAAATGGAAACATTTAGAACTCCGTAGTTTGAAACCATTGTGATAAATATAGGAGCAAATGCTCTATTTATCACAATGGTTTCACAAAGTGACTTTTACAGAGTAGTCAAAAGTCGTCAATATGAGGGAATGGGTTAAGCAACCACCTGCCTAAAAGTAACTTTCTTCTCTAGTAGAGTTCCGGTTTAGAGCGGTTTTACTGTATAACATCCCATCTACAGCAGCAGATTGCACTGTACATGAATAGTAACTTTTTTTTGTATCAAATTGATTATTTTAATTATTCATAGTAGATCTTTATCTTAATTCTTTTCAAAACACAGGGGCAAAAGGCACACCTGATCCACCCACCCACATACTCCATTAACCCTTCTCATGCTATGCCTGACCTGACTGGAATTTGTAAACAGGTTGGATCCGGATGAGACACTGAGCAATTTGGTATCTCATCAGAAATACCGAGCTGTTTGACAGGCTATCAGCAGTTTCTCAAAATCTGAAGTCCAAGGAATGTCAAGTAGATCAGTGATGGAGCAGACATAATGTTTTCTGTATAGAAAGGGTTAACTACATCGAGTGATGTGTGATGATCCAAGTGTCAGACAATGGAGATCTTGATGAGGCACAAGTTAGTCCTTGCTACACTTGAATAAAAAACTTTGCAACTCACTCCTTACAATAAATAATTATACAAATAAAGCTCCTGATATGAAATATTCATGTGAAAAATGTCAATACCCTAATTACCTGAAGTATTCAGACACCCAATCTCTCATCTTCATTGGTTTGTAAAGCTGAATATGTCAATTTGGTCCTGCTTGATAACTTTAACCTATTCCCTCAAATTGACGACTTTTGACGACTCTAGAAAAAAGTAACTTTGTGAAACCATTGTGATAAATAGAGCATTTGCTCCTATAGGAGCAAATGCTCTATTTATCACAATAGTTTCAAACTACAAAATTCTAAAAGTTCCCTTTTCTCAAGTTACTGCTCCTTCTCGGTAGATTTATTCAAATAGGTTGTATCTAAAAATAGCCTATGAGGTAACGGGTTAAATCTGACTGACAAAGTAGCAAATAGTGTAGACTCTCATCAAATTACTCTTTCAGGAACAGTACGGTAACTGTTTGATGTGTGCCTGCACTATTACTCTTTCAGGAACAGTAACTGTTTGATGTGTGCCTGCACTATTTGCCACAGTTTGTCTGTCTGAATATTGTATCTGAATACATAGGGTAATTAGGGTACTAAACAAATATAATAATAAAGTATTTGGTTTGTGACACGTCCATAAAACATTTGGATATTTATTAACAAGAGCACCGCAAGACGGGGCAATATACGCCCGAAGGCTGTTCTATAAAATTATGTTGAAAAATAAAGGAGGAGTTAGTTGCACAAGAAATTGCTACCCGAAACTATCAAAGGGCAATAACTCCAGAATGAACAAGATGTGTTTGTGAAACACTATGCCCCCTCGATATTATATTTGACCCTAAAGGATGACCTTGATCTTGACATGTCACCCCTCAAACTGTGCAGCTTCATGGGGTGCACATGCATACCACATATCAAGTCTGTATCTCTACTGGTTCAAAAGTTATGGCCAATGTTAAAGTTGGTGACCTTTGACCATGAAGGATGACCTTGACCTTGACATGTTATCCCTCAAACTGTGCAGCCAAATGAGAAACACATGTATACCAACTATCAAGTCTGTATCTCAACTTGTTCAAAAGTTATGGCCTATGTTAAAGTCGGTGACCTTTGACCCTGAAATATGACCTTGACCTTGAAATGTCACCTCCAAACTGTGGAGCTTCATGAGATACACATGCATACCAAATGTCAAGTCTGCATCTACAGGTTCAAAAGTTATGGTCAATGTTAAAGTCGGTGACCTTTGACCCTAAAAGATGACCTTTACCTTGACATGTTGCCCCTCAAAATGTGCAGCTTCATCAGATACACATGCATACCAAATATCAAGACTCTATCTCTATTGGTTCAAAAGTTATGGCCAATTTGAAGTTGGTGACCTTTGACCCTGAAGGATGACCTTGACATTTCACTCCTCAAACTGTGCAGCTTCATGAGATACATATGCATGCCAAATATCAAGTCTCTATCTGTACTTGCTCACATGTGTTTGACCTCTGACCTTTAAACATGACCTTGACCTTGAAATGTCACCCTTCAAAATGTGCGGCTTTATGAGATACATATGCATGCCAAATATAAAGTCACTAGCTGTACTGGCTCAAAAGTTATGACCAATGTTAAATTTAAAGACAAAGAAACAGACAATTTGACCTTTGACCCTGAAGGATGACCTTGACCTTTACATTTCACCCATCATAACATGCAGCTTCATGAGATACACACGCATGCTAAATATAAAGTCTCTTATCTCTACTGGTCCAAAAGTTATGGCCAACGTTAAAGTCGGTGGTTTGACCCATATATTTGACCTCTGACCTTGAAGGATGACCTTGACCTTGACATGTCACCCCTCAAAATGTGCGGCTTCATGAGATACATATGCATGCCAAATATCAAGTCTCTATCTGTACTGGCTCAAAAGTTATGACCAATGTTAAAGTTGCGTTAAAGTTACAGACAAAAAACAGACAATTTGACCTTTGACCCTGAAGGATGACCTTGACCTTGACATGTTACCCCTCAAAATGTGCGGCTTCAAGAGATACACAAGCATGCTAAATATTAAGTCTCTATCTCTACTGGTCCAAAAGTTATGGCCAATTTTAAAGTAGGTGATTTGACCCATATATCTGACCTCTGACCTTGAAGGATGACCTTGAACTTGACATGTCACCCCTCAAAATGTGCGGGTTTATGAGATACATATGCATACCAAATATCAAGTCTCTATCTGTACTGGCTCAAAAGTTATGACCAATGTTAAAGTTGCTGACAAACAAACAGACAAACAGACAAACGGACAAACAGACAGACAGGGCAAAAACAATATGCCCCCCCCAGATCTGATCTGGGGGGCATAAAAATGATATGAGAGTTATCTCACTGATATGCACAACTACACATCAGTATCTATCATTCCTGAAAGTTTGAAGAAATTATGTTGAAAAATAAAGGAGGAGTTAGTTGCACAAGAAATTGCTACCCGAAACTATCAAAGGGCAATAACTCCAGAATGAAAAATGATATGAGAGTTATCTCACTGATATGCACAACTACACATCAGTATCTATCATTCCTGAAAGTTTGAAGAAATTATGTTAAAAAATAAAGGAGGAGTTAGTTGCACAAGAAATTGCTACCCGAAACTATCAAAGGGCAATAACTCCAGAATGAAAAATGATATGAGAGTTATTTCACTGATATGCACAACTACACATCAGTATCTATCATTCCTGAAAGTTTGAAGAAATTATGCTGAAAAATAAAGGAGGAGTTAGTTGCACAAGAAATTGCTACCCGAAACTATCAAAGGGCAATAACTCCAGAATGAAAAATGATATGAGAGTTATCTCACTGATATGCACAACTACACATCAGTATCTATCATTCCTGAAAGTTTCAAGAAATTATGTTAAAAAATAAAGGAGGAGTTAGTTGCACAAGAAATTGCTACCCGAAACTATCAAAGGGCAATAACTCCAGAATGAAAAATGATATGAGAGTTATCTCACTGATATGCACAACTACACATCAGTATCTATCATTCCTGAAAGTTTGAAGAAATTATGTTGAAAAATAAAGGAGGAGTTAGTTGCACAAGAAATTGCTACCCGAAACTATCAAAGGGCAATAACTCCAGAATGAAAAATGATATGAGAGTTATCTCACTGATATGCACAACTACACATCAGTATCTATCATTCCTGAAAGTTTCAGGAAATTATGTTGAAAAATAAAGGAGGAGTTAGTTGCACAAGAAATTGCTACCCGAAACTATCAAAGGGCAATAACTCCAGAATGAAAAATGATATGAGAGTTATCTCACTGATATGCACAACTACACATCAGTATCTATCATTCCTGAAAGTTTGAAGAAATTATGTTGAAAAATAAAGGAGGAGTTAGTTGCACAAGAAATTGCTACCCGAAACTATCAAAGGGCAATAACTCCAGAATGAAAAATGATATGAGAGTTATCTCACTGATATGCACAACTACACATCAGTATCTATCATTCCTGAAAGTTTGAAGAAATTATGTTGAAAAATAAAGGAGGAGTTAGTTGCACAAGAAATTGCTACCCGAAACTATCAAAGGGCAATAACTCCAGAATGAAAAATGATATGAGAGTTATCTCACTGATATGCACAACTACACATCAGTATCTATCATTCCTGAAAGTTTGAAGAAATTATGTTGAAAAATAAAGGAGGAGTTAGTTGCACAAGAAATTGCTACCCGAAACTATCAAAGGGCAATAACTCCAGAATGAAAAATGATATGAGAGTTATCTCACTGATATGCACAACTACACATCAGTATCTATCATTCCTGAAAGTTTGAAGAAATTATGTTGAAAAATAAAGGAGGAGTTAGTTGCACAAGAAATTGCTAACGGACGGACGGATGGACAGACGGACGGACGGACGGACGGACGGACGGACGACATGCGCCATACCATAATACGTCCCTTCGGGCGTATAAAAATCTAACATGCTACAGGCAGATTGGTGATAACCTTGGCAAACAGGCTGGATTTAGATAAGACACTGAGTAACTCAGCACCTCAACTGGATTAAATGTTTTTGACATTTTCTGATTGCATTTCTGTAGAGAAATTGAATATGCATGTACCTTAAATTTTGAAAAAGATGAAATTAAAATGTGTATCATCAAAAATCTGCTCAGCAGGATAAAGGTTCAACTTCAGAAACTCAGGTGAATGTCAAACCAGACCATACTTAACCTATGGCAAGCATTCAGTCACAAAATCAACTCTGCAAATGGTTTGTAAATGCTGCAGTTTCCCTCATAGAAATGCCTTTTCACAACTTTGCAAACAGAGTAGACTCAGATCAGATGGCTCCTGTATCAGCTGTCTGATCAGGTTCTGCTCTGTTTGCTATGACATTATAATAGTTTCTAAGAACACCAAAATTTCATGTGTACATAGTTATGCCATCATGAAAATTTAGCTAAAGAATATTCATGATGACATTTTTCTTACAATACAATACAATTACATTTATATAGCGCAAAAATTATTATAGAATATTTGCTTGTGCTTTATATAGTCCTATTTTCAAAGCTCTCAAGATATGTTAACCCTTTCGTAGAAATACGCCTTTCTACGCCTCTGTAATAACCACTTCTTGAAACCATTGTGATAAATAGAGCATTTGCTCCTGTAGGAGCAAATGCTCTATTTATCTCAATGGTTTCAAACTACAAAATTCTAAAATTTTACTTTTCTCTAGTAAATGCTCCTTTTTGGGTAGATTCATTCAAAGAGGTTGTATCTAAAAATAGCCTATGGAGGAAAGGGTTAATTGAGGAAAACACTGAAAAGATGAGTTTTAAGTTTGGCTCTGAATTGTTGTTCACTTTGTAAGCACTTAAGGTCTTTTGAAAGTCCATTCCACCACTTCGGACCAACAACAGCTATGAAACAATCAGCCATTTGCATGAATATTCAACAGGGAAAGGCTTAACCATTACAATGAATGAAAAGAGTTAAAATAGCATTTGCAAATAGTGTAGACCTAGATCAGAGGGCTCCTGATGAGGTCTGCACCATTTGCCATATTTTACATTTTATGGAAAAATTACCCCTCTAGAATTGGCATGAGGCCGTCCAATGTCAAATCTGGAAGGGTCAATTTGAAAACTCAGCATTGTAAGGATTAAAGGTCAGCTTATTGAGGAACTCCTTCAGGAATGGTTTGATCAGGGTCTGCATTATTTGCCAGTTTGTCAGGTTGACTGTATAATATTATGACCTATACAAACAATTGGATACAGATCAGGGCCAACAAATGTGGGGTCTGATCTGAGATCCAAACTGTGTATCAGAACAAACTTAATGGTGTTGAAAATGTTGCAGACGACAATTGAGCAGATGCCAACATTACTTAGGGTAAGCTGTCCTTGAATATGTTTGATTTATTTAAGTCAATATGTGTTTATCCTTTTCAATGGTACAAATCCATAAAGGACTCTTCTGTGTATGGCGATTATACTATTCATTCTGACAAAGCAAATTTTATTGAATAAAATAATTTGAAATGCACAGAAGGGTATATCAAAATCTTAATTTGAAATGCACAGAAGGGTACATGTATATCAAAATCTTAAATTCAATTTGTTGATCTTCTCAGCACAAAAGAAAAACATTTTGGTTGTTTCTTTTATACAGAAATATTTCATTTGAGTAATATTCTGGTAAATAAGAAAATTGAAAACCAGCATTAACACTTGCAATGCTGAATTTCAAATGGACTACCAAAATTCAAACAGGTTAAGCTTTCCGTGAATATTAAGGGATTTTCTTAATAAATATAATAAAATATAAATAAATTGAATTAAGCACAAAAATACATTCATTGTATATGCATAAGATCTATCCACAAAACTTAAAATTTCAAAAATTCGAATTTCAGATTGAGCTCTATGGATGTGTTCATATATGACTCTGTTTTTGTATCATGCTTAAGCTTGCTATAAGCATACAATGTATGTTTTATGCCATAAAGAAATTAAATTGAATTAAAAAAAAAAGTAACATGACAAACAGTGCAGACCCTGATAAGAAGGCTCCTCTATGTGCCCTCTCATCTGGGTCTACACTGTTTGCAAAGGACATTAGTGACTTGTTTCCAATTTTAAGGATTAAAAATACTGTTCACATGCTAGTGGCAAATTCTGATTACTTATGCAACCTAGAATTTTCCAAAGCATTTGAAATGTTGACATCTGCCTGCAGTGTTCCTGCATTAACCCTTTCCTCCATAAATGCGCCTTTCTACACCTCTGTAAAAGTCACTTTTTGAAACCATTGTGATAAATAGAGCATTTGCTCCTAAGGAGCAAATGCTCTATTTATCACAATGGTTTCAGAACTACAAAATTCTAAAGGTTTCCTTTTCTCTAGTTAATGCTCCTTTTCGGTAGATTTATTCAAAGAGCAGGGACAGGAGGTTGGATGTAAAAATAGCCCATGAGGGAATGGGTTAAACCTCGTAACTGACATTTGCAAATAGTGTAGACCCAGATCTGAGGACTCCTGCACTCTCTTGTTGAACAATGAAGGATCATCATTCTGATTTCAAAGTCACTTCACTAAAAAGACTACATGTATATGTAAGTGCTGGTCATTTCACTACAATAATTACTATTAGTATTTGCAAAGACAAACATATGCAAACAGAGCAGATCCAGATCAAATTGCTCTTGAAGGATCAAGTGGATCGGGATCTACACTATTTGCTGCTATGTCAGTCTAAGGTGAACACATGACATTTTGGCCTTCGCAGAAACTGTAGACCCAGATTTATATTATTTCATAAGCAAACAGAGCAGACTCTGATCAGACGTCTTATACAGGAGCTGTCTGATCTGGGTCTTCTCTGTTTCCAGACGCATAGAAAGGCGTATTTATGGAGTAAAGGGTTAAACTTATCAAAATGGTGCCAGACGGAGATGTCCAACTTTACAAACTGATTGAGACTGGGTGTCCGAATACCTGGGGTATTGAGGGCATGTAGTCCTAGCCTGTCTCAGTGCAGCCAGTTTTATAGTCCTTTGTGCACCTATTATCGAAGCATAATCAAATATTAACTTCATCAAATATTTATCTTCATATTTATCTTTACAAATGGTGATAAAAGTAGAAACCGCAAGTCTGCTTATTATCCCATTGACATGAATATGTTTTTTATGAATGAAAGTATATATAGTAGGTGTCCCCTGAATGAGTTGTTGATATAGTATCAGTCTGATGTACTATTGTGTTTGCCAACCATACGTATCTACTCTTACTACCGTATAAAGTTTAATAACCATATCTACGAACTCTTACTGTCATAAGCATTCTGACACTCTAGCTCCCCTTTCTATGGCCTTGTAAATTTAGAACCATTTCGATAACTTGAAACTATACTATCAGAGTAGCAAATAGTGTAGACACTGATGATCCTGAAGGAACAGTTTGATCTGGGTCTGCACTATTTGCCAAAGTTTGTCTACCTGAATTCTTAAAGTAATTGGGTTACTGTATTTGTATATATAGTGATGTGAATCAATGATAGTGAATGAAGAAAGTCGCAGTTAGTGGTAAAATAATTATGTGAGTTGTATTCAGACAGACAAACTAAGGCAAACAGTACAGACTCAGATCAAACTGCAACTGAAGGAGCACTTTGATCAGTCTACAATATTTTGTGCTTTTATTTCATGCATGCAGCATAATTACTCCCAATTATCTCACCAGACAGACTTGAGCAAATAGCGCAGAGCTAGACCAAACTGCTCCTGATGAGAGTCTGCTCTATTGTAGCTTAATGCAGGTCAAAATAAATAAAGGAAGCTCCTACAGGAGCTTTGTGCATTACTTTTGCCCTGCATTAAGCAACCATTAGCTTTTTTAAGACTCTTATGTTCAATAAATGAATGGCTGCTTAGGACAGGTTCTACTGTACAACGCCCAACAGTTACTATGCACTTCAATTTGTATAAGAGTTATAGAGCATTATACTTGGGTGTAAATAAGCATTCAGCCAGTTTTCTTATTTTATATAGCTTTGCATGTTAACTCTAAGAGTGCAGGACACAAGTCACTAATGTCCTTTGCAAACAGTGTAGACCCAGATAAGAGGGCTCCAAGAGGAGTCCTCTCATCAGGATCTTCACAGTGTTTGTTATGTTACTTTTCTTTAGAAAAATCCCTTAAAATTCACCATAAGCTTGATCTAATTGAATTTTGGAATGGTCTATTTGCAAATTTAGCAGGGTAAGGGTTAAGTAATTGTCATCTACAAAAAGTCTGAAAGCTAATTCTAAAATTCTTCATTTCTCTTCAAAAATACAGTCTGAGTCAGAATGTCAAACACTATTGATCCTGTTCAGACCCTAATTCACTAGGAGTCTCATCTGAATCGAAACTGTCTACAACAGTAATCAAAAATTCCTCATTAGCATCTAAAGAGTTAAGTGTTATGAAGTTGTCACAAGTGCCTGTCTTCTCATAGTAAATGCCCCTTAAGATATTCTCTTGGAATAATCTCAGACTCTCATTATTTTCATGCATGGAATATAAAAACATAAATACTAGAATAAATCAATGGACAAACAAGATGGAAACAGCTTTTCTTATTACTGAAGAGTAGATTTAAGTTGCACAGACTATTTAAGTTTTGCATATGAATGTACAGTATATTTTCATTTTGCCAATTATTGTATGGTATTGTTTAGTTTCGCATACTATTGTACAGTATATTTTCATGTTGTCAATTATTGTACGGTATACAAGCATGTACTTTAGTTTTGGATTCTACTGTACAGTATATTTTCATGTTGCCAATTATTGTCTGGCATAGTTTAGTTTTGCATATTACTCACAGTACAGTAGAAGAGCTGTGTGCGGCGCCAACGCTCGTCTGATTTGAGTCTTGTCCAGCTAAAAATATAAATAAAACTTTGAAACAAAATAAAGGCCATAACTCCAAAATTTTACAATCAAGAGTTATAGTTCTTATGTAGGGGCCTACTCCACAATGAGATCTTCTATGAGTGAGAGCTACATTTAAGTTTTTGCATGCCGACAACTGTGACTACAACTACAACCCAGTCATCACAATAGCTCGACTTTTTCTTCAAAAACAGACGAGTTATAAATAAACTGATTAATATTCACGATATTATTATTTCCTACATGAATATCCATGGGGTAATGGGTTAACATTGAAAACTGTAACTGATAGATCATTCCCTGTCAAAATTCAGCATTTATAGGAAAAGACAGCCTGACATAATTCTCGAGATGTTTTATTCTCTTCTATCTGTAATCTAAAATAATAACTCTTTCCCTGTTGAATATTCATGTAAGGAATAATGACATCATAAATATTGGCATCTCATCATGATACAACCTGTTTGACATGACCTAACTATATTTTTGAGAGAAATAAAAGACATTTTATCTTTGGGAATATTTTGAAGATGACAATTAATTTGTCTACTAAAAAGATACAGCAGTGTACATAGTCCAAAATAATCAAATCATAAACAAAGTACAGCAACACCCCTCTAATGTGACCACCTAAATGAGGTATAATTCTGGGTGCTAGATGTAGGTGGTAGCTTAATGCAGGACAAAAGCAATGCAGGAAGTTCCTAGAGGAGCTTTCTGCATTACTTTTGTCCTGCATTAAGCAACCACCTGCTTACAAAGATACCCATGTTTATTCATTAACTGGTTGCATTAGAGGGAGCAATCGGAGCAATGGGCTTCTACTATAGGTACTGAACCTTGTTTTGAAAATTCGGGTCTTTATTCCTAGCATTCCTGAGTTTATCTCTTTTCAAAATATGGAGGACTTATGATAATACAATTTCAAATTGAACCAGAAGAGTGTGACAACTAGGCATCTTGTCAGGATCAACAATATTTGACATTTTGTTAACATTTTATGGAAAGAAACAGAAGAAAAGTTCATACAGTAAAACCCTTCTAAACCGGACATTAGATTTAGTATAAATATCGGTCTTGGAGACAGGTGGCAGCTTAATGCAGGGTGAAAGTCATACAGAAATCTCCTCTAGGAGCTTTCTGCATGACTTTCACCCTGCATTAAGCAACCACCTGCCTAAGGTAAAATTCTTCTCTACAAGAATTCCAGTTAAGAGGGGTTTTACTGTATGCCTTTCAGTTTCTTAATGCTTCAAGAGTTAACCCTTTAAGTGCACAAATGAGTTGGCTGAAATATGCAATCAGTGTAGACCCAGATCAGAGGACTCCATGGGGAGCCCTCCGATCAGGGTCTGCACTGTTTGTCATTCAAAATATTCTGGCAAATTTTATCCTTTCATACTGAGTGGACTCTACAGCTAAACATTGATGGACTGTTCTACTCTTTATGCTTAGGTTGAAAGGGATTAATGCATTGTCTGTCTGGCCTATCCTATCTTTCCAGTCTGCTGAGCACCATCTTGACAAGTAAATGGACACAGCAGCAACATGCAGGCTAGCCAGAACTATTATACTGACTTCTGTAGCTTTTATATCATTGTATTTACAGCAAATATTTGGACACGAAATCCCCTCATTCCATCAATAAGGCTATTTGTAAAGCTTAAACAGTACATTATAAGCACTGTTTAATGGCTTTAACTCTTTCCCTGTTGAATATTCATGAAAGAAATAATGACATCATGAATATTTATTAGCCATTTTTTTTATAGTGAAACATGTACATAGGAGATTTCTGGTATTTGTAGAAACTGTCGAGTACAGTAAAACCTCTTTATAACGGCCACTAAATTACATCAAGTATTTTGTGTTAAAGGCAGGTGGTTGCTTAAAGCAAGATGAAAGTAAAACAGAATGCTCCTATAGGAGCATTCTGTTTTACGTTCACCTTGCTTTAAGCAGCCACCTGCCCTAAATACCAACTAATTAACACAATTTAGTGGTTGTTATAGAGAGGGTTTACTGTATATTATAATTTCAATCATAATTTCATAATATGCAAACAGAATAGAAGACCCTGATAAGACAGCGCCTGCAGGAGCTGTGTGATCTGCATCTATTATGGTTGCAAAGGCATGAACATGGCTTAAACTTAATTCAGCGACATTGTCTAGATATTTCCACAATGAAACCCTTGAAATTTTGACTTATTTTATGAATGACTGACTTTAAAATATAACTGTGCTTTTTACTTTTTACACTTTGATGGATGTACCTATGGAACATAAATCATGTCCGTCTATAGAAATCTATATATCGATGATATGTTTCCATCGATATATCGATACAGAAATTTTCATCAATGACACCTCTATATAAATCTGATTCTACACTTTCTGCCTGAGCCAAAATGCCCTATGTTCATAATTATGCCATTACAAAAACTAATCTAATTAGTATGATGTCATCATTTCTTACATGAATTATGCAGCAGGGAAAGGGTTCAAGACATAATTATATTCACTATGTGGACATTTTAACCCATTCCTCTATGAATACTGATTGAAGAATATCTATTACCGGTAATGCATGAATATTCATGAACTGATTTTATATCTATTAATGCATGAATATTCATGGACTGATGTTATATAATAGTTGACTGTGACAGAAACTGTAGAATCAGATATAATTCAGACACAGCAGACCTTGATCAGAGAGCTCCTACAGGTTTTGTCTGATCTGAATCTACTCTGTTTGCAATGGTGTCAGATGCTATCTTTATGAGGGAATGGGTTAAACAGGCCTTACTGTACCACACTAGATTTCATCTTACAATAATTCTGGCTATTACTTTTGGCAAGCTGTCTTTGTAGACATTGTTGAACTGGGGTCATTGGCAAACTTTCTAGAAAATTACACAATAATGCATAATTCATGACATTAAATTCTGTTTTCTGGAAAAAGTACTCTTGCTTAGTGAGTAATAGCAGCAATGCAGACTTGTCAGTTTCACCATGTCAATGGACACCAGAGTGATTTATGGTTAATTATTCTGTATACCCCTGGCCACATGATGATAAAAATACTGGGATCAGCATTGTGTGATTTGTTTCATTTATCCAGTTTCATAGGAAGCTTTATATAACTTTTTTATTTCACAGAGTTACTGATAACGCTGCATAGCCATATACTAAAATTGTCATTTCTCCATCAAACCCTATACTTTGACCACTCTTTAGAATCGTCTCAAAGAAACGATTCTAAAGAGTGGTCACAGTATAAGGTTTGTTGGAGAAATAAAGGAGCTATACCTGAAAATGTTTAAATTTACACATCTTATCTGGAGATCTGTATCATTCATGCTTTGTATGACAATCCTGCATCTTCACTCCTTTACTCACTGACTCAGATCAAACAGTTCCTGTTTATGTCTGCTAAGGGTCTGCACTGTTTGCATAATGTCACAGATCTGATTATCCCCTCCATATGGTATCTGATATTCCTAAGACATAGTATAGCAGATATGATCTACACAAAGAAAGTTTTATCTTTAATAAATAACTGAGGGCAAAGGTAGAATTTAAGGTCACAGACCACTGGAAAGGATATGCAGCACTCTGCAATGTTAAGATACTATATACCAAATTTGATGTTCCTTAGTGAAATTGCAAAGGAGATATGCTTTGACAAAGAAAGTTACTAATGAGTGAAGTCAAAGGTTAAGATGAAGGTCATTAACCTAAGGATATGATTCACTACATACGCAATGTTAAGATGTACCCACACACCAAAATTTGATATTCCTCAGTGGCATAATATAGGTGATATGCCCTTGACAACGAAAGTATAAATGAGGTCAAGGTCAAGGTCACAGACCCAAAGACAAAAATACAACACTCTACCATGTTAAGATATATTCATACCCAAAATTGATGTTCCTATAATAATGACACTGCACGAAAGGTATGCTCGGGACAAGGAATGTAGAAGTGATGTCAAAGGTGAAGGTAAAGGTTACAGACCTTAAAATAGGATAGACAAATCTGCAATGTTAAAATGTACCCAAACATCAAATTTGATATTCTTGAGTGACATACTGTTGGTGATATGCTCCAGACAAAGAAAGTGTGACAGGAATGACAGACAAAGTGATCCCTTGAGTCTGCCGTGCTTCTCAGGCGTCACAAAAATCATGTTAACACTATTCATGATGCCATTATTTCTTATCAAATATTCATGTAGTAAAGGTTTAAGTAATGCAATGAACTGAATTCCAAAAGAAAAAACAGTTACAGCCTGTTTTCGGGTGATGTTAGAACAATGGAACATTATCATCTACACATGATTAGTTTATACAATATACTACAGGTACTGAATACTATCCATGTAAATCAAGTTATGGCCATAACAAAATCTAACATGTACAGTAAAACCTCTCTATAACGGCCACTAAATTACACCAAGTATTTTGTGTTAAAGGCAGGTGGTTGCTTAAAGCAAGGTGAAAGTAAAACAGAACGCTCCTATAGGAGTGTTGTTTTACTTTCACATTGCTTTAAGCAGCCACTTGCCCTAAATATGAACTAATTAACACAATTTAGTGGCCGTTTTAGAGAGGTTTTACTGTACATATAGATAGACTGTCATATGCACACTGAATGCTGATCCAATTCTACAGTTTCTACTAATACCATACGATCACGTGTACATAACTACATTATGCAATTATAACAAGATGTGTTTGTGAAACACCATGCACCTGATTTGACATTTGACCTTGATGTATGACCTTGACCTTAATAAGTCACCCCTAAAAATGTTCAACCAAATTTGAAGTATGTATGTGCAATGGCAAAATTATTGCCAACTTTAAAGTTGTCCACAAACCAACATACAGACAGGGCAAAACATTGAAAACAATATGCCCCCTCCCCCTTTTGATTCGGGAGGGGGGGGGGGTGTTAAAAATTAACATGAACATTCAACAGGGAAATATGTGTTATCAAGGGTTAACCCTTTCCTTCATATAATTGCCTTTTCATACATTTGTAAATAGAGCAGACCCAGATCAGACGGCTCCTGTAAATCTGTTTCTTTAGTTTCTAAAATGGCTACAATGTAATGCCTTCCATATTTCATTATAAGTATAATGAATAGGTATTGAAAATTGGGACTAAATGAACAGGCAAAGGTTTAATGCATAACTGTATGCCTTTGTTAGCTGCTGTCTTTGTTTTCTTCATGATAAACCAGCATATACAGGCTCTTCATTTTATGACTACTATATCGCAATAATTGCCTGTCAATGAAAAAAGTGGTCCACTTTATCACTACAAGGGATTCTTACCCTTGTCCTGCTACTCATCACTCACACACAACTGCTATTTTCAAACAGCTAGAATACATACCAGCCACACTTCAGTAACTAACCTCTGATCAGGATCAATGCTGTTTGACACTCAACCAATAGTTTCTAATAGAAACTGATCGAGACATGCATTATGAAGGAAAAAATGCAGCATACTAGGTATGAGCTGACTACATCTTTTGCAGTTTACAAGCTAACATGTGCATATGTGGAACTTTAGCATGCAAACACTCTGTAGCATAGGACAAAGTATCATGATTTAGTGTAAGGAAAGCATTTGAAAAGAATTTTCAATAATTTCGATAAATAATACAACTCAAGATAAAACACTGCTTTCAAAAATTCGATTGATTTCAAAAATTCGATTCAGGCAATGGGTCTTGTGCAGCATGTAAATTTTAGTACTCACACTGGTGGACATAGTCTTGACCTAGTTATTACTGAGGAAGTAAATGGTGTCGATGTAGTCTCCTGTCAGCCTGGTCCCTTCTTATCAGATCATTGTGTAGTCAAAGTCGTCACGAATATTAAGAAAGAGAACATTACAAGTAAAGCAGTTACCTTTAGAGATTTCAAAAACATGGACAAGTCTGCATTTATGAACAGTTTATCTGAAATTTCAATTGATTCTGAAAATGTTGACATTTGCGTAGAAAAGTTTGAAACAGAGATTAAAGACGTTTTAGACACACATGCTCCCTTCAAAGAGAAAACCAAAATTTGCCGTGCACCGAAACCATGGTTTACAAATGAAATACTCCAGCTAAAGCGAAAGTTGCGCAAATCTGAGCGTCTTTGGAAAAAACACAAGGAGCCCGAACAGTTTGAAATCTTTAAAGCAGCAAGGAATGAATACAGTTGTCAATTAAAAAAGGAAAAAAGAAAATCTTTGAGTGAAAAAGTCATTGATTGTAAGGGTGACTCTAAAAAGTTGTATCAATTTGTATCTGATTTGACAGGAACTAAATCCGAAAATCCACTGCCTCCTAGCGAAAGTGAGATTACCCTCAGTGAAGACTTTGCCGACTATTTCATGAACAAGATACGGAACATTCGAGATTCTTTGAATTCTTTTAAAAACTTTGAGCCCATTCAGAAAGATGTTGTACAGTTTACTGAATTTGAAGAACTGAGTCAAGAAGAAATTAGAAAATTGATAAACGAGCTCAAGACAAAGTCATGTGAATTAGATGTTCTGCCTACAAAGATTCTGAAATTGTTTTTAGATGAACTATTACCTGTTATCACAAAGTTAGTTAACACTTCATTGAAACATGGTGTTTTCCCATCGAAATGGAAGCAAGCCATAATAAGACCGTTGCTGAAGAAAGTAGGATTGGAACTAGAACTGTCAAATTACAGACCCGTAAGCAATCTTTCCTTTCTGTCAAAACTTATTGAGAAAGCTGCATTGTTTAGACTTAACATCCACGTAACTGACCATGACCTTCTGCCCAAAAATCAATCGGCTTACAGACGATTTCACTCTTGCGAATCTGCCTTATTGAGACTTGTTCATGACCTACTTGAGGCTATGGAGAACCAGGAAGTAACTGCCCTTATTGCCATTGATCTTAGTGCTGCCTTTGATACTGTTGACCATGATATTCTTCTCGATGTTCTCAAGAGTCAATATGGAGTTTGTAATATTGCTCTGAAATGGTTGGACTCCTACTTACGACCAAGAAGCTGTCGCGTGAATGTAAATTCGTCACAATCACAACCTCGTTTGTTGGAGTGCAGTGTTCCACAGGGCAGTTGCCTTGGTCCTTGGCTCTACCTTGCATACGCAGGAACCTTGTTCGATGTTATTCCTCCATCTATCTCAGTATACGGTTTCGCTGATGACCATATTGCAAGTAAACGCTTTAAACCTACCCCCAGTAGTGAAAGACAAACTGTTCAAAACCTTGAAGAATGTGCCATAACGATCAATAACTGGATGAACGAAAACAAACTTAAAATGAACACAGCAAAAACTGAATTCATCATTTTTGGAAATAAGCAACAGCTAAACAAATGTACTACACATTCAATTGATATCGCAGGAGATGTTGTTGAATCGGAAACGTGTATTAGATACCTAGGTGCTTTTCTCGATGAATCATTAACCTTCAAAGAACACGTGAAAAGAAAGTGTCGCGTTGCCATGTTGAACTACTATAGAATAAAATGTATTAGGAAATACTTGACAAAGGAATCTGCCGAAATTTTAGTTCTTTCACTAGTGATCTCTCATTTAGATTATTGTAATGTCATTCTATACGGAATTGCACAGTGTGATATAGACAAACTACAACGAATCCAAAATATGTGCGCTAAACTCGTTTTGAATAGGAAATGGTCAGACAGCTCCAAACAATCTCTTAAAGACTTACATTGGTTACCTATCAAAGCTAGGATCACTTTTAAGATATTGACATACATGTACAATTGCTCTCTCAACCACGCTCCCGTTTATCTGACAGAACTTCTTGTAAAGCCAGCACCAACACGCTGTCTGAGATCGGCAGACAAAGCCCAAGAGATGTATGCTGTGCCTTTCAACAAGAGAAAGACATTTAGTGATAGAAGTTTTGGGACAGCAGGTCCCAGACTTTGGAACGGGCTTCCTAGCGAGATTAAAAGAGCAGATAATGTTGAATCTTTTAAAAGAAAGTTGAAAACACATTATTTCAGACACTTTAACTCACTTTTTAATATTTCGTAGAAACTGTCCGTGTGTTTTAGATGTATAAAGTACTTTACATAAAGTCTGGGTTTTAGTATATTATAACAGCTTTTTAACCATCGTTTTATGGATATTCGTTTTATGCTTTCTTAAATGTATATAATATATATTAATGTATTGTATATCCTCTATCGATTTTTATTTGTCTCTGATTTTATTTATGTCAATGTACAACGCCATTGAATGCATTATTTGCAAAAATAGGCGTTTAACCAAGTGATTCAGTTTCAGTTTCAGTTTCAGTTTCATACAAGATCAGATTTATCCCTGAGACAGCTAATCTGGATTCAACTCTTTTCATGAAAATAGTTTCAAAACACAGTGTATCACATCCATGGTTAAAACAAGTAACAAAACTGCTTGTAATGTCTCTGAAGATGGGGACTTAATATGCTTTCTTTATTGATTATGGCAGAATAACAGTTCTAAGGTTACCACTTGGGCAAAAGTTCATGACGATTTAATCAGCTCTCTGCATACTTAAATAGCTGTAATTCCTATGATATATTTTTGCATCCTTCATCCATAGTCAGACATAGATTTGGTCCTGTGACATGGGACTGTGGATTCTGGTGCCCTGTGGCTTTCAGAAGACTCAGATGTCATTCAATATTAATCTGGAACTTATGTTAAGTACATGTACCATCATTACCCTTAGAATTCAAACCAGCTGAGGCAAATTTAGGCAAATAGTGCAGACTATGTCAGTTTAACTTAACCCTTTCCCTGTTCTATGTTTATTCCATATTTCAATACCTACTGAATATTCAAAGGCAAAATAGTTATAAAGACATAATTATAGAAGGTAGAACATTGTAGCCATTTTAGAAAGTAAAGAAATAGATCTATCAAATTCCATTAACAAACAGAGCAGACCCTGATCAGATGGCTCCTGTAGCGGTTTGATCTGGGTCTACTCTGTTTGTAAATGCTTGAAAATGTGTTTATATGAAAGAAAGGGTTAAAGCTATCTAAATATGCTAAATTGACTGATTCAGCTTAAATACCCACTGAAAAAGAATGCTGGGTGTCTAAATACTTATGGTAATTAGGTTCTCCACTAACTAACATATTGTATTTCAAAAAGCCTGTAACATGTATCTCAATTTTCTATCTATTTTATAATTACATGTATAACCACTCATTTTAATAATTATATAGACAGTTTTTGTTACCACAGACAATTGGACATTATCAAAAATTACAAACAGCTGTTGTCAGTGACCGAGACCAAAGAAGAGTTCCATCCATCAATCCTTTTCCTTCACTGTAGCTTCCTATACCAAAAGTTTCAAAAGGAATGAAAATTCAAACATAACAAGATGTGTTTGTAAAGCACTATACTCCCCATTATGACCTTTGAGTGCTGAGCAATTTTTTAATCTTCTTGATCAACAGAACTTTCCAATTTTTTTCAAAGGATACTCATCAGTTGAGACACCTAGTTACTAATCTGGATCCAAACTGCTTCCAAAGGTGATCATTGATCGGACAGAGATGCCTTTTAACGTCTTTGCAAACAGAGTAGACCCAGATCAGATTGCTCCTGTAGGAGTCATCTGGTCAGGGTCAGCTCTGTTTGCTTTATAATGGAATAATATAGTCTCTGCCAAAGTTAAAAAAAAAACTTGTGTCCATATACTATTATAAAAATTCATGATGTCATTATTTCTTACATGAATATTCATGAGGTAAAGGATGTCACCCTTTCCTCCATAAATACGCCTTTCTACGCCTCTGTTATAATCGCTTCTTGAAACTATTATGATAAATAGAGCATTTGCTCCTATAGGAGCAAATGTTCTATTTATCACAATAGTTTCAAACTATAAAGTTCTAGAATTTTCCTTTTCTCTAGTTAATGCTCCTTTTTGGTAGATTTATTCAAAGTTTGGATCTAAAAATAGCCTATGAGGGAAAGGATTAATTAGATGATTTTTATAATGGCATATGAACACAGGGATATTTTGCTGTGGCAGAAACTATAGAATCAGATCTATTCTGTTTCATTAGCAAACAGAGAAGACCCAGATCAGATGACTCCCACAGTGACTGTCTGATCTAGATCTATTTTGTTAGCAAAAGCATGAACAGGCATCTATATCAGTAAAGGGTTAAATAAAGATGTGAAGTTCATGGCTACTGTCACTTCTGTAATTGAAGCACAGTGATTAATGTATTTTTATGTCTGTACATATTTAACCCTTCGCTTGCTGAATTTTAAAATACATTTCTCCTTCTTTACCCATGCCCTGTTGTATAATAACATATATCTTCACTGTGTACACATATTTCGTTGTGCAATCACTGCTGTGGAGTGCACTGGTTGCACAATCAACTTGTAAATAGTGCAGACCCTGATGAGACAGCTCCTGCAGGAGCTGTCTCATCTGGGTCTTCACTATTTACAGGTAGGTATATTGACGTGAACAGCAAGTGAAGGGTTAACACAGTCCCTCATATAAACGTCTTTTGACGCCTCCGTAAGTCACTTTTTGAAACCATTGTGATAAATAGCACATTTGCAAATGCTCTATTTATCACAATGGTTTCAAAACTACACAATTCTAGAATTTTGCCTTTTTCTAGTAAATCTCCTTTTCAGTAGATGTATTCAAAGAAGTTGGGTCTAAAAACAACTAATGAGGGAATGGGTTATTGTCTATATTGACCTTCAACCTCCTGATCTGAAAATCAGTTGTTATTACAATTAAAATGAATAATTGACCATTAACCCATTCCTTCATAGGCTATTTTTAGATCCAACCACTTTGAATAAATCTACTGAAAAGGAGCATTAATTAGAGAAAAGGAATTTTATTTAGAATTTTGTAGTTTGAAACCATTGTGATAAATAGTAGGAGCAAATGCTCTATTTATCACAGTGGTTTCAATAGGTGAATTTTGCAGAGGCTTCAAATTTGATGGCAAACTGTTGAATGTAGAGATAAATAGGAATGATGAAGATGTTATTCATTTAGTCACAATGACCTAAAATGACCAAGGTCAGTCTTACTGTTAACCCTTTGTATGCTTGGGCCATGATTTAATGAAATATCGTATGACCAAAATTGTACTAAGTTTTAACATGTGACAATTGTGACTGTCATACGATAGAACTTATGATAATGTTTGTCATACGAAGTTAGCTTAACCCTTTCCCTCATATAAACACCTCTTCACGCATTTGCAAACAGAGTAGACCCAGATCAGACGGCTCCTGTAGGAGCCGTCTGATCAGGGTCTGCTCTGTTTGCCAAAGGATTTGATAGTTCTGTTTCTTTTGTTTCTAAAATGGCTAAAATGTTCCACCTTCCAGATTTCATTATCACAATCTTCAGTAAGTATTGAAAATTGAACTAAATATAGAACAGGGAAAGGGTTAAACTGTTGTCTGCTGGAATGTGCAGTAGATTTGACTGTTAGTAGTAGTGATTGTCATCCTTTATTTTTTAACTTTCAGCACTCTACTGGCAAATTTGTGATAACCTTTGCAAACAGTTTTGGTCCAAATAAGACCCCGAGAAACTCAGCGTCTCATTAGCACACTGTTTGACTCTCAACACAGTTACACTGTCTTTTGAAAAGGAATCCAAGAAAAATGTATTTTTATAAAATGAAGCAGAAGACAATGATTATCTGCAGACAATTTCTCAGAAAACAGAAGAACACAGGCAATATAGTTCAGCATATTCCAAACTACAAAGTTCTGAAATTGTCCTTTTCTCTAGTAAATACTCCTTTTCAGTAGGTTTATTCCAAGAGGTTGGGTCTAAAGATAGCCCATGAGAAAATGGGTTAAATGAAATGATAAAATTTACTAGAGAATTCTGAGTGTCAGACAGTGCAGATCCTGATCAGAGTTCTTCAAGGAGCTCTCAGACATGCAATAAAATGACAGTTTACTCTTTTTCCACCTTTAACTTACGTTAAAATTTCATGATGGTGATAAACCTATTAGTGAAGATTTTGAGATAAAGAAAGGTCAGTTAGAGCCCTTTGAATGTACCTAATGACATGGAACAAAATTAACGTCAGGCCAGCAAATGGAAGACATAGACAAATAGTCAAGATGTCATCAGATTCTCTTATCTGGATCTGCACTGTTTGTTGAACCTTTTATACCATATATGCATCTTTGCAAACAGAGTAGACCAAGACCAGAGAGCTCCTGTAGGTAGGAGCTATCTGATCAGGGTCTACTCTGCCTGCTTATGTAATAATGTATATCCGATTCTACAGTTTCTGCCTTGATCATATGCCATTATAAACAAGAAAGTAAAACTGACACAAAATACATCATCTGATATGAATATAAGATACAGTAAAACCTCGATTATTCGAATTTTCGTTAGAAACGAATTTAGACCCTTTTAGGCAGGTGGCTGCTTAATGCATGATGAAAGTCATGCAGAAAGCTCCTAGAGGAGCTTTCTGCATGACTTTCACCATGCATTAAGCTGCCACCTGTCTTAAAGATCGATAATAATACGTATTTTAGTGTTCGGATAATCGAGGTTTTACTGTAACCTGAATGCTTGAATCAATGTACACTGTACTCAAACTTGATCAAGATATAGCCTTCATAGAAACTTGTCAAGTTAGAAGGTGAACTAGCATACAATGGTCAATGTTTACTAATTCAAGGGTCATAACTCTGAAGTTTGTTGGTTCGTTATCAATCTTGACATCATGGCAATATACATTTTCCTGAAGGTTAGTGAAGACTGGATAAAAATTGTTTTATTAAAAGAGTGAACACGGCTAAAATAGGCACTTCTGGCTAATTCAAGTGCCACAAATCTAAAGTGGCTAGGACCATTCTGCTGGTAAACAATTTTGGTCGAGATACTTTGGCCACACATCATTTGGAACACATCTAATATAGCAGACCCCAGTTTTTAAAGCGAAATGTAATACAACTACAGTATGTGATTGGCGGTAAATAACCTATGACATAACCAATGACGTCAAAATACTTGCAAATGGCAGGATGCTGTTGTTCTGTCAGGGATTGCAGCCCTGAACCCTTCTTAAATTCTTATTTTCATACAGAAATTCAAGGCCACTTTTAGAAAGATAAGATGAAAAGTTTCTCCCCTTGAAATCCATTTACTCCACAATTTATGATCGCCATTTATTGCACAATAGTCACCATAGTGACCCGAGGTAAACACAATGCGATTAAACAAAATGGTGTAAATACATGCTCTGTACCTTGTTATGATTCGTGTTTTCCAGGGTCTGCATTACTAGATTTTTTTCCTCCAAAAAACTGCATTAAAATTACCTTATTTCAAATAGCATCCAGTTTCTCTGATTCAATATGCTTTAAAAGAATTGACATTTTCTAATTTGTGCTTCAAATCCTGAATTCCATATTAAGACAATATTATACATGTATATAAAAATAATTGAAGTGAATATCTTATCAAATTAATATCTTTTCAATAGTTTTCCCAGAAAACAACTAACTAAAATATGACTGACAAAAAAGCAACAAACACACAAAGTTCAAGGGCCATAACTTTAAAATAAAATGACTTATATAACAGAATTTAAAAACAGCTTGGATAAAGTGAATACAGGGGTGATCTGATCTGGATCTATTCTGTTTGCAAATGCATGAAAAGGTGTCTATATGAAGGAAAGGGTGAATTAGCTGAATTTTATATCAATTGGTATAATGACCAAGAGATTTTTACCATAGCAGAAACAGAACAACCAGATCTGTATTATTTTATAAGCACACAGAGCAGACCCTACAGCCTTATAATTATAGGTTATAATGCCCCCAGTGTTTGTTATCTACAATCTTCTCATTCTGATAGACCATTCTACTTTAAGACAATTCAGCATCTTGTCAGTTACACCAGTCTATTCATGGAGTACTTTTAGTCTACCTACTGACCTACAGAGCCAGACAGAAATAAAAAAAAACTATGTCTGGCCAAAACTGATCTGTCATTGATAAATGAACTGTGAGACTTCAACAAGCCTAAGTGTAGTTTGAATATCCTTACCAATAGTCAGCTGTTTTCCCATCTCTTGTCCATCTATTTGAACACCCATAAAGTTCTACAAAAAGAAAGTTTAATAACCATTTTTAAAGAAAAGACTCTTGTATCGTATGTTGACTTTGAAAAAAGTGTCTGTCTGTCTGTCTGTCTGTCTGTATGTCTGTCTGTCTGTCTGTCTGTCTGTCTGTCTGTCTGTCTGTATGTATGTCTGTCTGTCTGTTTGTCTGTCTGTTAGACACATTTAACCCTTTACTCCATTAGTATTCATGTAAGAAGTAATGGCATCATGCATGTTAATTAGATTAATTTTCCTAAAGACGTGAACACAAAAATGTTTGGTCATGACAGAAACTGTACAATCATTACCTATGTTGTTCCATAAGCAAAAAGAGAAGACCCTGATCAGATGGCTCCAATAGGAGCCATCTGATCTTGGTCTACTGTTTGCAAAGTCACAGAATGTCTTATTTATGGAGTAAAGGGTTAAAGAGACATGGCCAAGGGACATACTCTCACACTGAGACAATAGACCAAAATGTCAACATCACAAGTGCCATCCTAATAGTGCCCCTTAACCCATAGAATGCTAAAAGAATAACTGTTTAAATCCTTTACTCCATGAATATTCATGTAAGAAGTAATGACATCATGCATATTAATTAGCTGTGATTTTATAATGATATATGAACACAGTCATATTTAACCCAGATAGAAGGTGTAGAATCAAATCTATATTACATATGTCATAAGCAAACAGAGCAGACCCAGATCAGATGGCTCCTGTAGGGTATACTCTGTTTGCAATGGTGTAGAAAGACGTATTTATGGAGTAAAGAGTTAGCAGTAGAGTCCACTTTCAAGGAGCCCCCGGATCTGGGTCTACACTGTTTGCAAATGTCAATTCTGTTTGTCACTTTGCAAATAGTGTAGACCCAGATCATACTGTTCCTGTAACAGCTGTCTGATCAGGGTCTGCTCTGTGAAATAATACAGATCTGATTCTACCATGGTAAAACTTCTCTTGTCTCTTGTTCATAGGCCATTATAAATATTTTGCTGATATTCATCCAGTGATTGTTTCTTATGGGAATATATATGAGGTAAAGGGTTAACCCTTTACTCCATAAATACCCTTTTCTGCGTCTTTGCAAACAGAGTAGACCCAGATCAGATGGCTCCTATAGGAGCCATCTGATTGGGGTCTGCTCTGTTTGCTTATGATATAACACAGATATGATTCTACAGTTTCTGCCTTGGTTAGATATTCCTGTGTTCAATATGTTATTATAAAATTACAGCTAATTAATATACATGTCATTACTTCTTACATAAATATTCATGGAGTAAAGAGTTAAGTACAATGTGACAGAGGATAATGAACTCAAAGTGATCCATTATTAATTTATCTTCATACATTAGCAAATACATATTCTAACATCGTTTACTCATCAGAAATTTCTTCAAGTGCAAAAATGACAGTTATGACTTTAGAATGATGAAGATTCTTATTCACTGAATATCTAGATTATGGTCAGCCTCCATTAAATTTTGTTTGCGTACAATTTTCCGCTAAAAACAAAAACATTCTGGACAGTAAAATTAGATCCTGCCCATCATTTTGTCTCTCTCTGAAAGCAGGAAGTTCTTTTACTGGTATTTGCAAACTGCACAGACCCAGATCAGACAATTTCTTGAGTACCCTCTGACCACACAATCTACAAGTAACATTGTTTGGAAATATAAATTCTCCAAAGCAAAATTTATTTCTTGGTAAGGACTGGACTGTTCTGCTATGATAGGTTTGGAGCATTCCATTTGGATAATTTATCATTAAAGGGCTTAAACCTTAGCGTATACACTTCATGTTTTGTATGTTTCATATTTCGTATAATGGCAGGCAAAATTCTCTTCTATAAAAACAGTCCAAATTGCAAACTGTTGGAAACTAGCGTTTAGTTATTTGTTGACATTTCTGGATCCAAACATCAGTCATTAACCCCTTGCTGCATGTTAATGGTAAATGTTCATTACAACTTCTTCTTTGATGTCTGGACTGGAAAATTATGATGATTCAAGCAAAGCCATTTCTTATTTTTCATATCACACAAGTACTTGACATAAAACTAATTATTTTGTTAACTGTTTACCCTTTAAGTGTGAGACATAGGTATATATACTGATATCTTCAAACAGTGTAGATCCAGATCCACACCAAAGGGTTCATAGAGTAGCTCTCTGATCAAGGTCTGCATTTATCAAAGTTAAACCTTTTGTAGTGAATGGACTAGACAGTTAAACCATGATGGACCATTCCACATTGAAAATTGAGCATTTTAAGAGTTAAACTGTGTTTTACCTTTGACTTCTATCTGGACTCTCGTTACCCACCTGGCTAGGTTCTGTTTAGATCAGTCTTCCATCACAATACTTCCTGTCTCTATTAACCCTTATCCTGTTCAGTATTCGGTAAAGAAATAATATCATCATGAATATTTATTAGCTGAATTTTTATATTAGCATATGTACACATGCATTTTAGGTATTGGTAGAAACAGTAGAGTCAGATGTACACTATTGAATAGTGAACAGAGATCCTGATCAGACAGCTACTATAGGAGATGTTTGATCTGGGTCTGCTCTGTTTGCAAATGAGTGAAAACATGTTTATATGAAGGAAAGGGTTAACCTTTATCCCACTGTGAAAAAATAATGACTGCTCAAATTTGGATCTGGTGCAATTTTGACTACATGTACTTATAATTTGTACAACCTAATCCCCCCCCCCCCCCCCCCACCCCCCTTGTATCTGGATCCAAGCTGTTTGCTAATGCGAGTGAAGTTGTGCATAGTGGACAAGGGACAACAAACAAATAGCATAATTATGATGAATGGGGTTAGCATAAACATTTGAATGCAGAAAACTGACATTAGCCAACATTGTAAATTAATAGCAGATGGTCTGCACTGTTTGTCATTCAAAATCCTCAAGCAAATATAATTATTTCATAATGAGTAGACTTTACCATTAACAAATGACAATGTCATTTAACTTAAAAAATTCAGCATTCAAAAAATTCATCCCGCTTCAGCGGTCACCTGGTATCAGCGGTCACACTGCTGTAAGCGGCCTAGTAACCTGCCTAACGTGGCCAGCGGCTAGCCTATTTCATCCCAAATGGCATATACATACTGACATAAGCGGCCAGGTGTTCTATAATCATATAATGTAAAGGTGAAAACAATTTTCATGGCTATCTATCAGCAACAGTTGACATTTTCTCACTTTTGAATGCATATCACTAATGGTCATGACCCATTTTGGACCCCTCATTTAATTAACGTAGTTTCTTTTTGTTTGTTTACAAAGTGCATTGGTTGTTCACGCCATATAAAGTGGGCAATACTCCCTCCAAATTACACCACGTGAACTAGCTGGTTCCCAACTTCCGCTCTACATGTACATGTAAGCGTAGTGACTATTCGGAAACTAGTCATGTCAAACATGGCTATGTCGTCTACAAGTTTCGTTGTGGGTGATTTTAATACGATGTATCTACTTGCGGCAAGTGTTTTACTCAAATGAGAGGACTGTTAATTAACCTTTTCCCTCATATAAACGTGATTTCACGCATCTGCAAACAGAGTAGACCCAGATCAGACGGCTCCTAGAGGAGCCGTCTGATTAGGGTCTACTCTGTTTGCTAATAAAATTTTAAAGATATGTGTCTTTACTTTCTAAAATGGCTACAATGCTCCACCTTACATATTTCATAATAACCTTTATATAAGGTATTGAAATTTGTAATAAACATAGAACAGGGAAAGGGATACTTAGTGACCACCTCCCTAGACTGACCGCTTACAGCAGGTTTGACTTGATAGAGACACTTTCTGATGACAAATAGAGTAGACCCAGATCAAACAGCCCTTGAAGGAGCCATGTGATAAGAGTGTACTGTTTGCTCATGAAATAATATAGATCTGATTCTACAGTTTCTGCCATGACCAACACTTTCCTTGTTTATAATGTCATGATAAAAATTCAATTAACCCTTCCCCTCATATAAATGCTTTTTCATAAGTTTACAAGCAGAGTATACCTAGATCAGATGGCTCCTGTAGTAGTCATCTGATCAGGGTCAGCTCTGTTTGCTTATGAATTGTATATAGATCTGATCCTACAGTTTTTGTCTAAGCCAAAACGTCCCTTGAAAAAAATACATTGTGAAAATTGAATTTGTTCATGAGGGAGAGGGTTAATTCATACTCATGGTCATTATTCTTACGTTATCCCTTTACTCCATAAATGCGCCTTTCTACGCCTTTACAAAGTTAACAGTGTAGACCCAGATCAAAGCTCCTATAGGAGCCGCCTGATATGGGTCTGCTCTGTTTGCTTAATAAATAATAGATATATGATTCTACAGTTTCTGCCATGACCAAACATTCCTGTGATCATGTGTCCAACATGACTATCCATGGAGTAAAGGATTAATATTCAAAGTCTGCTCTGTTTGCTAATGTAGTTATACAGATGTGATTCTATAGCTTTTACCAGGGTCAAAACTTTACTTATTCATATACCATTATATATACATTGTATCAAGGTACACGTAATTAATATTCATACTTTATTAAAGTTTATTTCTTACATGAATATTCATGGAGTAAAGGGTTAAATGATGAGTTGTCTGTAAGTGTTCACTATGATGGATCATTCCATTTAGAAACTTCAGCATTCAAAAGGTGCATGGTTGTCTTGATAAAAAATGTCTGTTAACCCTTCGCTTGCTAATCACGTCAATATACCTACCTGTAAATAGTGCAGACCCAGATGAGACAGCTCCTGCAGGAGCTGTCTCATCAGGGTCTGCACTATTTACAAGTTGATTGTGCAACCAGCGCACTCCACAGCAGTGATTGCACAGCGAAATACTTGTACACAGTGAGTGAAGACATATGTAATTATACAACAGAGCATGGGTAAAGAAGGAGACATGTATTTTAAAATTCAGCAAGCGAAGGGTTAAATGATAGCAGCTGTTGAAGTATAACAAAAACTATCATCCCACTCTAGATGTTTTATATCATCCCACTCTAGATGTATTATATCATCCGTTTGTCCTTTTACACTATGAATATTCATTAGCTGATTTTTTTTTATAATGGCTTATTAATACAGGATAGTTTGACCTTAGCAGAAACTGTTATAATTACATAAACCTCAGCACAAAATGTAAAATAAGATCTATATAATTACATAAGCAAACACAGCAGACCCTGATCAGACAGATCTTACAGGAGCCATCTGATCTGGGTCTACTCTGTTTGTAAAGGTGTGAAAGGGCTTTTATATCAGGTAAACTGTTTCAGTTAGAAAGTTTGCATGCTAAGTAAATTGATGTCTGAAAATAAATGTCATTTGCTCTACATTTCACCAATTTCAGCAGTAGCAGGCAAAGAGTTACATACTAGTCCAAGATTATAATCTTGCCACCAGCAAATCTCGACACTGGACTCATGCATACTTAATGGCATGTAATTTCAGTTCACAAAAATGAGAATTCTTATCAGATACAAAGCATCTCAGCAGTATTGAGGTCCAAGACAATTTGAAACCAGATAATTCAAATGAGCACACAGGTAAAAATTGCATGTACCATATAACCTGTCTACAGCAAACATTCAACAGGTCTAATTCTGGGGTTTTAAGACAGGTGGTAGCTTAATGCAGAACAAAATTAATGCAGAAAGTTTTCTGCATTAACTTTGTCCTGCATTAAGCAACTACCTGTTTTATAGACCCCCATGTTCACTCATTATATAGTTCCTACAGGCAGGTTCTAATACAAGGTAAATCGGTATTGCTAATAATCTTTGAGACTTTTACAATTAATTAACCTTCTGGGGCAAACTTGCTACAGATGCAAAGTCTTATCACGATCTAAACTGGTTCACCCTTTCCTTCCTATTAATGTGTTTTCACACATTTGTAAACAGAGTAGACCCAGATCAGACGGCTCCTGTAGGAGCCGTCTGATCAGGGTCTGCTCTGTTTGCCAATGGAAGTTTATAGATCTGTATCGCCACTTTCTAAAATAGCTACAATGTTTCATCTTCCATATATCATTATAACTATTTTGTTCATGAATATTGAACTTTAGAATAAACATAGAACAGGGGAAGGGTTAACATACTTGCCATCTTTTCAAATGGAAATGAAAGAAACAAATTCTTTTGAAAGCTGTACTACATGACAATTTTTTTGCTAACAAAACAATTGTTCAGCATGTCACAGATCAAAGGCTGAAAACCTATCAGTGACATGCATACACTACACACTAACATGCAATCTGGTTGATAAAAACCATTAACCTTTGACCTGCTGAATAATTAACAATGGCTCCTTCCTTTCTGAATATTAAACAAAACAGTGTATCGAAATTAATCACTGAAGAAACTGATTTTATGACAAACAGTGTAGACTCTGATCACAAGGCTCCCATAGGAGTCCAATGATCTGTGTCTACACGTTTTGCAAATATCTTATGTACTCAGTGAAACACTTTAAGGGTTGAAGGCTGAAATGTAAGAGCAGTAGCCTCAGTATGCATATTATATCAGGAAACAGAATGGAAAGTCGATATTTAAATGTCATTACAGACGATTTAAGCTGTATTGTATTTTCTACTCCTCTTGCAACATCAGAGCACAAATCCGACCTTTAACACAGTGAGTAAATAAAGTCTGCAAACATCAATCTTCAATCATTTTCAAAATGTATGTATAAGTGACTTCAATTTCTTTTCAAAAGCTCTATCGGAGTATCAAGCAGTTTGGATTCTGATAAGATGCTGAGTTACTCTGTATCTGATCTGGATCCAATCTGTTGGTGAAGGACTTATCTCAAATTTGCATTGAACACACTAACAGCTCAATCAATACACAAACTGGTATAGAAATTTTGAAGGAAGCAGACTAGACATAAAATAGCTGGAATGTGGGCTGATTAAATATTCATTGTCTTAAAAAGTCAGACAAATGTTAGATTGTAGTATGCATCATATGGTCCTAAAATATTTATTTTCTCATGTCATTTTCATTCTGCTCTGTTTGGTCCATTCAAATAATGTCTAAAAGTCTTTCGAGCAGTAAATGAAGTAACTGAAACATTTGAATGTCAACTCAGAGCAGAACTACTGTATCCATGCCTATAAAACTTTTTAGTTGAGTATGAGTTCATTCTCAAGCCTTTGATTGGTCAGATTTGAGCCTGCATACTAGCAATGAATTTGTGATCTATGCAATCAGTTGGGATCCAAATTATTTGACACTGGTTGCATTGCAAGTGCAAAACTATTGTAACTCCTTTGTGAAGGAGTTAAATAGTTTTGCACCCAGCCCTCGATTTTCAAATCGTTTATTTGTGAATATTCATGTAAATTATGTAAATCATGATTAAATTTTATAATGGCATTTATATAAACACAAGAAAATTCAGGCAAGACAGAAACTTAAGTATCAAATAATTTTCATTTCATAATGCAAAAGGGAGCTGATCCTGATCAGACAATTCCTACAGAAGCCATCTGATCTTGGTCTACTCTCTTTGCAAGGGCATACAACATTGCAGTTATGGAGTAAAGGATTAAAGAGAAATTACGGAAACAATGTATTAGATGACAATTTCTGCAAATGAAATGTTTTTACTTAACATGTAAAAAGATGAACTTAACCTTTAGCCTGCTGAGTAAATTATTTCTACCTAATTTCTCAGCTACTACATTTTCAAAATTCAAATTTCAAAAGTTTTAATCAATTTGTCTACCAAAATGCAATCAGGGTGTCAAACAGTTTGGATCCTGATGAGATGCTGAGTTACTCGGCGTCTCATCTGAACCCAAACTGTTTGCATAGGTATTCACTCATCCATCCATAGCAGGCTAAAGGTTAATCAGCTACTGCAAAATTGTCATCTTCCTCAATTCCAACAGTAAAAATTGAGTAAAAGAGTAGACCCAGATCTGACGGCTTCTGTATGAGCCATCAAGATCAGACAGCTCCTGTATGAGCTCATATGAGCCATCTAATTACAGTCTGCTCTGATTGGTACATCTGATCCTACCAGGGTCAAAAATCCATGTGATCATAATGCCATTATAAAAATTCAGCTAATATATTCATGATGTCATTATATGAATATTCAACAGGTAAAGTGTTACAGATAATTACATGTACTAGTTTTGAGTCTGCTGTAACCCATATAGAATTATCAATGAAGATGATTCATTCCATTTCACAATGAAAGTCTGTTAGTCATAGCAGAGCATGATTTCAAAAACAATGGAATAATTTTCTGATGACCTTTGCACAGAGTTTAGCAATCTTTTTGGAGAAAAGTTAACTGCAAATTGAGAATTAACCCATTTCCCCATATGCTATTTTTAGACATAACCTCTTTGAATAATGCTGGCTTTTCAAAATAACATGATCTTGTCAAGTGAACTAAGAGTTACAATAGTGGATGTTCTTAACCCTTTACCTGTTTAACACTATGCCCCGACCTTTGACCCTGAAGGATGACCTTGACCTTTGACCCATGGACCAGGAAGTGGTATGCGACACATCGTCTTTGTGTGGTGAATATTTGTGCCAGGTTATTTTGAAATTCATTCACAGATAAAAAAGTTATAGAAGGGACACGAAATTTGGGACGGAAGGACGGATGGAAGGACAGACGGATGGACGGACAGATGGAAAGACAGACAATGCAATTACTATATGCCCTCCGTTGGGGAGCATAAAAATCTATTGCCATGGGTGTAGAGAATCAGACCTGGTACATCATACAAGCATATAAAGCAGACCCTGAACAAACTGCTCTTACAGGAGCTGATCTTGAAGCTGCAACATGTCATATTATCAAGGTTAAAACTCATGTCTATAATATGATACAAATTTTGGTGAAAGTATTTTGTTGCTAAGATGTTGGATGATCCAGGAGTCTTAACACTTTACCTGACAACGATACCTCTTCTTGCCTTTACCAACACAGATTCCTGTAGCATCCATCTGATCAGGTTCTGCTCTGCCCATATGGAATGTTTTATAGATCTTGTTTCTGCCAAGGTAAAAGTCCTGTGTTCATGTCAAATGATTAGCTCTTTCCTAACCTTCATATTAACACTTCGCTTGCTATTCACGTCAATATACGTACCTGTAAATAGTGAAGACCCAGATGAGACAGCTCCTGCAGGAGCTGTCTCATCAGGGTCTGCACTATTTACAAGTTGATTGTGCAACCAGCGCACTCCACAGCAGTGATTGCACAGCGCAATACGTGTACACAGTGAAGATATATGTAATTATACAATAGGGCATGGGTAAATAAAGAGAAATGTATTTTAAAATTCAGCAAGCGAAGGGTTTACACTTTTTCATACATTTGCAAACAGAGAAGACCTAGCTCAGTATCAATTCGTTCCTGCAGGAGCTGTCTGATCAGGGTCTGCTCTGTTTGCTTATGAAATTTTAATAGATCTGACTCTTCGGTTTCTATCAATAACAAAGTAGCTTGTATACAGTTTTCGTTATAGAAATTCAGTTAATAAATATTCATGAGGTCATTATTTCTTATATGAATATTAACCCATTCCCGCATATTGACACCTTTTGACGCTTCTGTAAAAGACACTTTGTGAAACCATTGTGATAAATAGAGCATTTGCTCCACAGGACCAAATGCTCTATTTATCACAATGGTTTCAAAACTACACAATTCTGAAAAATTCCTTTTCTCTAGTTAATGCTCCATTTTGGTAGATTTGAATCAAAGTGGTTAGGTCTAAAAATAGCCCAAGTGGGAATGGGTTAAACATGGACAGCATCAATATTCATACAAACATTAATTTCGCAACTGATTTTGCATCAATGTGTTACATCTTCTGTACCCTAATTAAGCATGTAAGATATAATGACTTTATGAATATTTTATTAGCTGATTTATTATAATGGCAACATGTGAAAGGTGGAAATGACAGAGGCAGAAAGAATCAGATCTATTACATTCCATAGGTAAACAGAGCAGACCCAGATCAGACAGCTCCTACAGGAACCATCTGATCTGGGTCTACTCTGTTTGCAAAAATGTGAAAGTGTGAAAAGGAGTCTTTATGAGGAAAAAGGTTAAGCTGCAATAAATGTTACCATATCCAGGTAACATGATAATAATCGGCTGCAAGATTTATGATACTGGATAGAATTCTGAAAGTTTATTTTTCTTCCCATTTTTCACCCCGAGCAAGTCAGGGTGTCAAACAGTTGGCACCAAGCAGTAAGTACTGTTTGACACCCTTATGAGTTACTGGATATCTTATTTAGATCTGAACCCTTTGTATGGTGAAATAACCACAAGCATGCAAAGGGTTTAAACCCCATTGCAATGGCTGGCAACAAGTCAAAGGTCAGTACTTTTACAAGGTAAATAAACATTGGCTTACACTGGATGAGTGTGTTGACTTTATTTTTCTCCATTTTATCACACCCACACTCTTTTAAAAATGTCGGCCCTTTAAAGACAAACCGGAAATAGTTGAAACCTTTCTCAAGCTTACAGTTTAATTCTAAAACTGGATGATAGAGTCAATATCGTTTGATCCAGGTTGAACACCAAGAACTGAAGGGGCTCATTTTATCAAAGATCATACTTTCATAAAATGGGACCCTGGAGTCTAATAAGACTTCAAGATGACTGCTATATGAACTGCTTCTTCCCATTAAAATTGTAAGTTTCAGCAGACAATCGTTTTGGAGTAGACAAGTTCAGTTATCAGAAGAGCATGGGGGACAACAGAGGTATGAACCTGTTATTCCATTCATCGAGGTTTAACACTGAATACCTTCGGTGACAAGTTCTGTCTTTACTTAATGAAACATTAACCTTTGAGGTAACTTCACTGTGTTAAATCACAAAACCATCATCTGCATGACATTTTTAACCCTTTACTCCATAAACATGACTTTCTACGCCTTTGCTAACAGAGTAGACCCAGATCAGATGACTCCTATAGGAGCCATCTGATCAGGGTCTGATCTGTTTGCTACTCGAATAATATAGACCGGATTCTACAGTTTCTGATATAGCAAACATTTCATGTGTTAATATGCGATTTTACAAATTATTCTAATTAATATTCATGATGTCATCATTTCTTGCATGAATATTCATGAAGTAATAAGGGTTAAACTGTCTTACTTAACTCTTATCCTGCCAAAAGCAAATCTGTCTGACAAAACTCTGTATAAAACTACTCTAAACTCTAATAGGAGCCGTCTGATCTGGGTCTTCGCTGTTTGCAAAGGCATGAAAAATCATTTACATTAAGGAAATAATTTAATGACAAACAGTTTGGAATCCAAACACCATTGGGTGCACAACATAAACTGAAATACCAATGGTTCACAATATACGCCAAAACATCAATGGGCTCACAATATAAGCTCGAACAATGTGTTCACCACATAACCCCAAACCCCAATGGGTGCACAACATAAGTACAAACACAGACACAATGCACAACATATTCCCAAACACCAACAGATGCAGAACATAAGCCCAAACATCAACAAATTCACAACATAAGCTCTGCAACATCAATGGGTGCACACCATACGCCCAAACATCAACAGGTACAAAGCAGAAGTCAAAATAATCAACAGATACACAACATAAGCCCAAACAACAACAGATGCACAACATAGGCCCAAACATCAACAAATTCTCAACATAAGCCCAAACATCAACAAATTCACAACATAGGCCCAAACATCAACAAATTCACAACATAATTTCTGCAACATCACTGGGTGCACACCATACGCCCAAACATCAACAGGTACAAAGCAGAAGTCAAAATAATCAACAGATACACAACATAAGCCCAGACACCAACAAATTCACAACATAAGCCCAAACATCAATGGGTGTACAACATATGCCCAAACGTCAACAGATGCACAGCATAAGCCAAAAAATCACAGATACACAACATATTAAAGCCAAAATACCAACAGAGGCACAACATAAGCCCAAACACCGACAGATGCACAGAATTAAGCCCAAACACCAACATATGCACAAAATAAGCCCAAACATGAACAAATTCACAACATAAGCCCAAACATCAATGGGTGCACAACATAAGCCCGAACATAATGGGTGCACAACATAAGTCCACACATAAATGGATGCATAACATAAGTCCAAATACCAACAGATGCACAACATTAGTCCAAACACCAACAGATGCTTGACATAAGCCCAAACATTAATGGGTGCACAATGATAAGCCACAGCATCCTGACAGCTTTCTTGTAGTTTGGCTATGTAACCTATGAACAACATCTAGACAACCATCTTGTAATTTGGATATGTAACCTATTCAAAGCATCCAGACAGCAGGCATCTTGTAGTTTGGCTATGTAATATATACACAACAGCTAGACAATGATCAGAACAGTAGTTTGGCTATGTAACTTCTTTAACTCTTTACATGATGAGTATTTATGTAAGAAATAATGACACCATTGGTATTTATTAGCTGAATATTTCATACAGTAAAGTCCCGCTAATGCGACCACCTAAAAGAGGTATAAGTCTGGGTGCTAGAGGCAGGTGGTAGCTTAATGCAGGACAAAGGTAATGCAGAAAGCTCCTAGGAGCTTTCTGCATTACTTTTGTCTTGCATTAAGCAACCTACTGCATATAAAGTCACCCACATATATTCATTAAGTTGTCACATTAGAGGGGTTCTACTGTATTTGCATAATAGGACACAAGGCGGATGGGACACAGGAATATTTGGCCATGGCAGAAACTGAGTATCAGATCAAATACAATTCCAATAGCAAACAGAGCAGACCCTGAGCAGATATCTGCTACAGGAGTCATCTGATTTGAGTCTGGTCTTTTGCAAAGACGAGAAAAGGCATTTCTATCAGATAAAGGGATAAGACATCCCACAATAGTTTTGCTACTAACAAGGATTTGAACATGCTACAACAGATCTCACAACATCACTGAGCAGTCTGGTAGCCTGCAGTAACTGAGTAGTTGATGATTATGGTACCTATTCCAAATATTTGGACATCCAGTTCCCCTGCTCCATGTGTTTTATAAAGCTGAAGCAGTTCATTATCTGCACCCTTTGACAATGGACAGCTTTCAATGAATGTAATGGAAAAGCAGATAATGTAGACCCTGGTCCTTTAGGAACATTTTGATACAGGTCTGCACTATTTGCCTAAGTTTATCAGGTTGAATATTTATGGTAATACAACAAAAACACATCACAGCTTCAATCACTTCAGAAAATGTTCTGTCAAAGTAAATTCCTATATTCAAGCAGAGAACAGCAATATAAGTGTGCTTTAAAAGTACTCAATAAGTTCAATGACTCTTTGAACATTAGCACATGTGGGGTTAAGGTCGTGTGTCCATGTTTTTGGCAGCTTGTAGGGGGACAACAGTCATGAAGGAGCATGACAGGTAGATAACTTGACAATCTGTCCATCTTTGACAAGATCCGCCAATGCAACCTTTATGCTATGATATATTAGTTTGGGTCCTAATCAACTGCAACTAGCATTCAGAACTGGGTGTATCATTGGTAATAATGCCTGCAGTAGATTTTTCTGGTTTCAATACAAGTCCATCACAGAGTATCCCTATACTCCATGAAAATTAATGAAAGAAATGATGACATCATGAATACTAATTAGATTAATTAAGGGTTGATATAACTGACACTCAAGGCCCTTCTCAAGACTCACCATACTATAATTCGTTATTGATTATATTTTTTTCAATATTAACACCTGGCCTCTAACCCTGGGAATGCAGGAAAACAAAGTATCAAGTAATGGCAGTGTAGAATCAGATCATAAGACGCCTGGTCTTTCATCAGGATCTAACTGTATACGGTATCATTCAAAATGCTTAACTAACCTTTTCATACTGATTTGATTTCTACCAATGGACAATGATAGGCTACTTGCACATCTTAAAGTCACATTTAAAGAGCAAGCACTACTCTAGGTAGTCAGGAACTACAGATCTGGGGCTTCTCTGTTTGCAAAGGTGTATTGATGGAGTAAAGGGTTAAACCATTCCTTCTTACTGACACCTTTTGACCCCTTTAGAACCACCTTTTGAAACCATTGTAATAAAGACATAGGAACAATGCTCTATTTATCACAATTGTTTCAAAACTATACACACTCCTTTTTGGTACTGACAATCATTATTTCTTAGATATCATGAAGTAAAGGGTTATGCAGGTTTACAAGCCCCTGGACAGGAGACATTGTGTGTCCCAATATTCAGGGTAGGATTTGAAAGATTTTTAAAGTGTGAGTGCTAGTTGCATGTGAACAAGTACAATTTGTTCACTAACCGAACTCCAATCAAAAGTTTTGTAACAATCATATCCCCATGTGCAAGCTATTTGCATTCTGCAACTCAACAATAAAGTAAATGCTACTCTTTATCTTATGACTATTAATACAAGAGCACTTTACAGGCACTTTAATACTTTGCACGCTAAGAAATTGTCGTCTGCAGAAAATTTCTTTGTCTGCTACAATTCTGAGAAATTTCTTTTCTATTATTAATATTCAGAAAGACTGTCAAAGTGACAGACTGTGAAGAACCCGATGAGACGCCCAGTTACTCGGCATCTCATCAGGATCCAGATTGTTTTGGTAATCATAAATTTACGACTAGTATACAAAGAGTTAACTCTTTGAATGCAGAATATGTATGTGCTGTCATTTGCAAACAGTGTAAATCCTGATCAGAGCGCTCCTAGAGGAGCCCTCTGATCAGGATCTGCACTGTTTGTCATTCAAAATACTCTGGCAAGTTTAAGCCTTTCATACTGAATAGACTTTATAGTTAAACACTGATGAGCTATTCCACTCTGAAAATTCAGCGCTGAATCAGTGTTATACTTAGCATCATAAAACAATTCTTGATGATGTCTGCAAACTGTTTGGATCCAGATGAGATGACAAAGAACTCTGTACTCATCAGGATATATACTGTTGTACATGCTGAATATGTATTTGTGAAATAATAGAAGAAAATAAATCATCGAGAATTGTTATGCTAACAATATTTCTTCCATCAAACAATGGCTTGAAGTGCTCAGAGTTGGTACTTATTTTTTAATATGTATTTATTAATTTGAACTTTATTTCATTGTATAATTAGGTCATCAAGTTGATCATGGCCCCAGGGAGAGCCAGGACTTTTAAGAGTCTCGTACAAAGAAGTTATCTCCTTGAATGCAGGGAATCAAGTACATTAGAACCCCTCTAATGCGACCGCTTAATGAATAAACATGGGTGTTTTTTATAAGCAGATGGTTGCTCAATGCAGGACAAAAGTAATACAGAAAGCTCCTCTAGGAGCTTTCTGCATTACTTTTGCCCTGCATTAAGCTACCACCTGCATCTAGCACCCAGAGTTATATCTTTTTTAGGTGGTTGCATAAGCGGGGTTTTACTGTATATACAGGTATTTGCTAACAGCGTAGGGCTCTCAGAGGAGTCTTTTGATAAGGGTATAAAATGTTTGTCATTCAAAATCCTCTAACAAATTTAAGCATTTCATACAGAATAGACATGCAGTTAACCCATTCCTCCATAGGCTATTTTAGACCCAACCTCTTTGAATAAATCTACCAAAAAAAAAGTGTTATCTAGAGAAAAGGAAACATTTAGAATTGTGTAGTTTTGAAACCATTGTGATAAATAGAGCAATAATGCAATCATGAATATTGATTAGCTACCGGTATGTATAATGGCATCATGAACAGGTAATATTTATCACAGCAGAATCAGATCTATATTATTTCATAAGCCATTAGAGCAGACCCTTATCAGAGGGTTCCTACAGGAGCCATCTGATCTGGGTCTACACTGTTTGAAAGGGCATGATCTCTATCAGGTAAAGATTGAAGTATAGAGTTGATATAGTATTGAAGGTAATGATTTACAGGAGAATTTCGAGAGAAAAGCAATGAAGACTCCTCTAAGAGCCAAGTTGCATCCCTCATTCAAAGGTTTAACCCTTTCCCTCATATAAACGTATTGAAATTTGGAATAAACATAGAACAGGAAAAGGGTTAAGTGCACAATTTACAGGCAATGAATCTTATCAGAGATCTAAGAGAAGCCTAAAATTCCCACTTCATAAAGTATCTACATTTAGTACAGGACTTAACCATAGTACGGCATCAGCTTAGTTTAATCCTTTATGTCATAGATTTAAACTTTTAACACCTTTGCAAACGGAGTAGACCCAGATCAGACAGTTCCAGTAGGAGCCGTCTATCAGGGTCTGCTTATGAAATTGTAATAGAACCCGACTCTACAATGTCTACCAATATCTGTGTGCATGTGACTTTATAAAAATTCAGCTAATTAATATTCATGATGTCATTGTAATCCGACATGAATATTTAACAGGTTAGATACTTAACATTATACTTACAGGAGAACTTCTCTATAAACAGGTTGTTGGACAAAACTCTTGCAGAAAGTTCTGGGACAATGGAGTTTTTTGCATAAATTTCTTTCTGCATTAAGCATCAAAACCTTTGCATACAGTTTCTGCCAAGACCAGAAATTTCTGTGTTCATAAGCCTGTCACGGCTTTGTCAAAATTCAGCCAATTAATATTCATTATTTCTTCCATGAGTATTCAAAGGTTTGATTAACTCATTGCACTTGATATTAAATATTATCTACAATTAAATACATTTTTCTTCCATTTCTTATCAAAACACAATATCAGGGTGTAAAAAACCATTTGGATCAGTTGTAAAGTTTCAAAGGTTATCACAAACTTGCCAGTAGAATGGAAGGTTAAGGCTTGCAAAATTGATAGAGTAGACCTAGCTCAGACATATCCAGGTGTCTGAGAAGGGTCTGCTCTGTTTGCTGTTATGTTACAAATTTGATTATCTTCTATTTGCCTACATCCTTTTACATGTATCCAGAATTGCATGAATACCAGATAAAAATTGGAAACTACTATTACTTTTGAATATCATTATCTTATGTTTAACCCTTTACCTCATAAATATTCATAAGAGAAATAAAAACATCATGAATATTTATTAGCTGAATTATCATAATATGAACACAAATTAGTTTGGTCATGATAAAAATGTAGAATCAGATCTACATTGTATATAATTCCATAAGCAAACAGAGCAGACCCTGATCAGACAGTTCCTACAGGAGCTATCTGATCTGGGTCTACTCGATTTGCAAAGGCGTTAAAAGTTATCTTTATCAGTTACTGGGTTAAATACATTATGTATGGGCATGTTTGATATCAAACATGTGTGCACATCTAGCCTGCACAGTCCAGACTTGCAATGCTTTTCAAATCCACCAGCTTTACAATGTCACTTCCTATATAAATAATAATTTTGTCTAACACTTAAAATATTTTCTCAATTGCTTCTCTTCATTGAGGACATGATCTCTAAGTGATTTATTATATATCTGAAAATAACAAAAAAAATCTCCTTGAAAATGGCCTTGAAAATGCTTAACCCTTTACCTCATGAATATTCATATAAAAAACAATGACATCATGAATATTTCATTTGCTGAATTCTTATAATGGCATATGAGCACAATGTGTTTTGGCCAAGGCAGATTCTGTAGAATCAGATTTACTTTATTCCATAATCAAACAGATTATTTATGGAGTAAAGAGTTAACCCTTTCATCCATAAATATGCCTTTCTACGCCTCTGTAATAGTCACTCCATGAAACCATTGTGATAAATAGAGCATTTGCTCCATAGGAGCAAATGCTCTATTTATCAAAATCGTTTCTATACTTAACAATTATAAAATTTTCCTTTTAACTCTTATCTAGCTGAAGAAAAAAAACCTCTGATTAGCTACAATTTAAACTCGGTCAATGTTGAATGTTCAAAGTGGATAGTCCAGTACTCTTTAAAGGTACATGTAGCTTTCATTCAGTATGAAAGAGTAAAATTCGTTAGAGGATTTTGAATGACAAACAGTGCAAACCCTGATCAGGACTCCACTAATCTGATCTGGGGCTACACTGTTTGCAAATGTCAATTCATTCATTTCCTACATTCAAAAGGTTAACTTACTTGTGACAAGTTCTAGCTTTTAACCCTTTACTACATGAATAATCATGTAAGAAATAATGACATCATGAATATTAATTAGAATAATTGTTATAAAAGCACATAAACACAGTACATATTGACCATAGCAGAAACTGTAGCATTATAACTTTTTTATTTCATTGGCAAACAGAGCAGACCCAGATCAGACTGCTCCTACAGGAGCCACCTGATCTGGTTCTACTCTGTTTACAAAGGCATAGAAAGGCATATTTATGGAGTAACGGGTTAATTAATAAACTACTGAGCACATTTCAATGCAAACAGCTGTGATCATTCGATGCCATGCAATGTTACTGTTTCTGATCTGGCTCCACACCGTTTACAAATGCCAGTCAGCTTTGATTATCATGCAATGCAATGTTAGTCTGTTTCGGATCTGGATCTACACTGTTCACAAATGCCAGTCAGGCCACTCCTGGCATACTAAGGGTTAACCCTTTACTTTATGAATATTCATGAAAAAGATAATGAAATCATGGATATTTTATTAGATTAATTGTTACAAGAGCACATGGACACATGCATTTTAGCTATGGCAGAAACTGTAGAATCATGTAGATCTACATGTATATTATAGCACAAGCAAACAGCAGACCCTGATCAGACGGCCATCTGATTTGAGTGTACTTAGTTTGCAAAGGCATAGAAAATCATATTTATGGAGTAAAAGGTTAAACCTCTTATCTGATAATCTGATAAAACATGTCCATGTCATCTAAATTTGGACTGATAACAAACAATATACTCACCTACTTCCTAGAAAAGTGAACTCATTCACATGGCTCAATTTTGGAAAATGAAAGATTATTAATTCGTGTTTGAGCGCGAAAAATGTCTCACAGCGACTTCACTATTAGCTTGACAAATATTTGTCTGCAAAAAGTTGCCAAAAACTGTCATCTGCTACATACTTCTCAATTTTTGTCTTGAAAACCCAGGATCAGAAAGTTAAACAAATCATTATGAGAAGTTTAACCCTTTACTCCATAAATATGCCTTTGCAAACAGAGTAGACCCAAATCAGACAGCTCCTAAAGGAGCCATCTGAACAGGGTCTGCTCTGTTTGCTTATGATATAATTCTACAGTTTCTGCTTTGGCCTAAACATTCCTGCCCCATGTGCCATTATAATAATCAAACTAACTAATATTCATGATGTCATTATTTCTTACATGAATATTCATGGAATAAAGGGTTAAATCAGCATCTCATCTGGATGCAATCTGTCTCCATAGGTGTACACAAACAGTCATCTGCTTAAGTTTTTCGAATTACTTTTTATGGATTTCTTTCTAAAATATTGAGTTTGAATCCCAATAAGACATGGAATTTCATGACCTCTCATCTGGATCCAAACTTCATGCAAAGGTCATTGCAAATTCTCATATATCATGATAAGGAGTAATTATTTGTCTCTTCTCTACTTCCTGTTTCATGATATTGAAATACTACCAAGGACACATTCAGAACAAGGACGAACGTGATGAAAGAGACACTGTTATGTTACTACAGGTCTGATAAAACCCCAGTACATGTTTAAACTGACAAAATAACTCAAATTAACACTTTGCACACTAAGTACTGTTGCTGGCAAAACATTGTTATTTGCTGCCATCTAAACATCATTTTTCTTTCTAGTTCCCTTGAAATATACATATTTATCAGACTGTTTGTATCCTGATGACATCCTTTCATCTGGATCCAAATTATTTGCATTAAACTTATCATAAACCAATGTTAGCAAGCAAAGAGTTATACTAACTACTGGCAAAAAATGAATTCTTGGAAATGTTTTTCTTCTTTTTTTATGGACTCAGGATATAATATTACTGTCTAAACTTTTCCGTTGCCATAACCATAAGCAAACAGAGCAGACAGTAGCCATCTGATCTGGGTCTACTCTGTTAGCAAAGGTGTGAAAAAGTCTATATGAAGGAAAGGTTGAACCATTTCCTTCATATAAACACATTTTCATGCATTTGCAAAGAGAGTAGACCCAGATCAGATGGTTCCTATAGACGGCTCCCATTGGTTAGTTTAGATCACACCAAAGCATGATCAGAATTATGTTGACAGTGTTTAACCCTTTCCCTGTTCTATGTTTATTCCAAATTTCAATACCTACTAAATATTCATGGACAAAATAGTTATCATGAAGTGTGAGAGGTGGGACATTGTAGCCATTTTAGAAAGCAAAGAAACAGATCTATCAAATTCTATTAGCAAACAGAACAGACCCTGATACTATAGGAGCCGTCTGATCTGGATCTACTCTTTTTGGAAATGCATGAAAAGGTATTTACATGTATATGAAGGAAATACTGGGCATGAATGCCCCATACTACCATTTTCAGTAAGTCAAGGTACAAAAGGCCACAATTCTGTCAAATATGATATTAGCTGCAATTCTTTCCCTCATACACATCTGTAACTGATTTTAAAACTTCGAAATATTGATTTATATAATTAATATTACATGTTTTTCATAAACATACAGATCAGACACTAATCCTGTAGCTCCTGTAGGAGCTGTCCAATCAGGATATGTTCTGTTTGCAAACTGTAGGAGCTGTCCAATCAGGATATGTTCTGTTTGCAAACTGTAGGAGCTGTCCAATCAGGATATGTTCTGTTTGCAAACTGTAGGAGCTGTCCAATCAGGATATGTTCTGTTTGCAAACTGTAGGAGCTGTCCAATCAGGATATGTTCTGTTTACAAACTGTAGGAGCTGTCCAATCAGGATATGTTCTGTTTGCAAACTGTAGGAGCTGTCCAATCAGGATATGTTCTGTTTGCAAACTGTAGGAGCTGTCCAATCAGGATATGTTCTGTTTGCAAACTGTAGGAGCTGTCCAATCAGGATATGTTCTGTTTGCAAACTGTAGGAGCTGTCCAATCAGGATATGTTCTGTTTACAAACTGTAGGAGCTGTCCAATCAGGATATGTTCTGTTTGCAAACTGTAGGAGCTGTCCAATCAGGATATGTTCTGTTTACAAACTGTAGGAGCTGTCCAATCAGGATATGTTCTGTTTGCAAACTGTAGGAGCTGTCCAATCAGGATATGTTCTGTTTGCAAACTGTAGGAGCTGTCCAATCAGGATATGTTCTGTTTACAAACTGTAGGAGCTGTCCAATCAGGATATGTTCTGTTTGCAAACTGTAGGAGCTGTCCAATCAGGATATGTTCTGTTTACAAACTGTAGGAGCTGTCCAATCAGGATATGTTCTGTTTGCAAACTGTAGGAGCTGTCCAATCAGGATATGTTCTGTTTGCAAACTGTAGGAGCTGTCCAATCAGGATATGTTCTGTTTACAAACTGTAGGAGCTGTCCAATCAGGATATGTTCTGTTTGCAAACTGTAGGAGCTGTCCAATCAGGATATGTTCTGTTTACAAAGGCATAAACAGGAGTAAAGGGTTAAGCATACACACCAAGTCTTATAAAAATGAATTAAAGTCAAACCACTTTACCTAATACTGACATTAGCTGAAACTATAGACCCTGAGTAACTATCCACTGAAACAATAAATCATAATTTGCATGAGCAATTGATATTCTAAGCTAACACTCCAGGAAAGCCTGTATCTTTACCAATATGATATACTCTTATTACATTCAGAATTCGGACAGGCAAACTTATGCAAATAGTGAAGACCCAAATCTACAAAGTTATCAAAATGATAACAAATCAACTAATCCATCTTAACAAACTGCAAATGCAGAAGGGTGTGATAGAAGCACATTTAGAGCACAATGATTGATGTGGTAGCTTCGTACAGTTGCTGTAAGAGTGCAGTAATAAAATAACACTCTGTGTATAAGCGCTGTAAAGATGCAGTGCCATCTCGGAGAACGTCGTACGATCGCTGTGCAAGCGCCACCGACAACCATTGCGTGTGTATTGAAACCCCAGTGCATGCCTGTGGCACTCCTGTGGCATTGTAGGAGACGTCACTGCACTGCTATAGTGACCACACGGTGGTGATCCCACTGCACTCTTATCAGAACGCCGAGCAATGGCGTTTGCTTTGTGCATGCTCAAAAAGTGCACCATCGCTCGGCGTTCCATGCGATCCAATCACGTTTTCTGGTGATGCCACTGCGTTGTCATGGCGATGCTTGCGATTCAACTCCATGCTGTGAGAATGTGTCCCTAGTATGACAGGGATTTAATGAGCTGTCTGATTTGGGTCTGCTGTTTGCTTACATGTCTAACAGAAATGATTCTACAATGTGTGCAGTCATAGCAATAAATTTCCTAATCCTATCTTTTTAATTCATGAATTATTATAATATTCATAATAGGTGGATCTTGCATAAATATTCATCAAATTAACCCTTTACCACATTACACATACCTGTTCATGCCTTTGCAAACAGAGCTGACCCTGATCAGGTGACTCCTGCAAGAGCTGCTTGATATGGGTCTTCGGCTTGTGTCATGGCAAAACTTGCCCTTGTTCATAATGCCATTGTATATACAGTACCTCCTGAGTATCCATGAACATTATAGTTCAGCAGACCCTAATCTGATGGCTCATATAGGAGCCATCTGATCTGGGTCTACTCTGTTTGCAAGTGCATGAAAATGAATTTATATGAAGGAAAGGATTGAAGGTAGTCGTAAACATTATTTCTTACATAAATGATTAAATATTCCCAAGGGAAAGTGTAAATTATATTAGAGACTTAACCCTTCTCTTGCTATTCACGTCAATATACCTACCTGTAAATAGTGAAGACCCAGATGAGGCAGCTCCTGCAGGACCCTTCACGTCAATATACCTACCTGTAAATAGTGAAGACCCAGATGAGACAGCTCCTGCAGGAGCCTTCACGTCAATATACCTACCTGTAAATAGTGAAGACCCAGATGAGACAGATCCTGCAGGAGTCTTAACCCTTCGCTTGCTATTCACGTCAATATACCTACCTGTAAATAGTGAAGACCCAGATGAGACAGCTCCCGTAGGAGTCTTAACCCTTCGCTTGCTATTCACGTCAATATACCTACCTGTAAATAGTGAAGACCCAGATGAGACAGCTCCCGTAGGAGTCTTAACCCTTCGCTTGCTATTCACGTCAATATACCTACCTGTAAATAGTGAAGACCCAGATGAGACAGCTCCTGCAGGAGTAACCCTTCGCTTCCTGTTCACGTCAATATACCTACCTGTAAATAGTGAAGACCCAGATGAGACAGCTCCTGCAGGAGTACACGTCAATATACCTACCTGTAAATAGTGAAGACCCAGATGAGACAGCTCCTGCAGGAGTACACGTCAATATACCTACCTGTAAATAGTGAAGACCCAGATGAGGCAGCTCCTGCAGGAGTACACGTCAATATACCTACCTGTAAATAGTGAAGACCCAGATGAGGCAGCTCCTGCAGGAGTACACGTCAATATACCTACCTGTAAATAGTGAAGACCCAGATGAGACAGCTCCTGCAGGAGCTGTCTCATCAGGGTCTGCACTATTTACAAGTTGATTGTGCAACCAGTGCACTCCACAGCAGTGATGGAAAAATACTTGTACACAGTGAAGATATATGTAATTATACAACAGGGCATGGGTAAAGAAGGAGAAATGTATTTTAAAATTCAGCAAGAGAAGGGCTAATAAATATAAAGTGTTAACAAATTTGACTTGGATGCAATCTGGGCAGCTGCTGGTCTATCAGCTGGCCATCTTGGTTATCATAATGACCAATGTCACAGTCAAGTTCAGTCAAGTTTAATGTCCTATCTTGTCTTAATCTCCTTTGTTTCTGTGATAAGAATGATGTAAATTTTCACAACAGTTTTTACGATCTGGTGAGAAGTTACACATGTTGCTAGCTGTGTCTTGGTGGCTTTTATCAGTATCAAAACCCTCCATATCTTGTTAACCTTTAGCTTATGTCTTCTCAAAACACAGTTGTCTTCTCCGCAATTTTCAAAGTATAGTTTATTCTATTTCTTTTCAAAAAGTTGATCCAAGTGTCAAACAGTATGGAGACTGATGAAACATCCTGTTATTCGCTGTCTGATCTGTATCCAAACTATGTGTAAACGATTTCAAAAATCTAAAATCTGTTCAAAGTAGTTTTAAGTTTGAGATATCACAAGCCAGCGATCCTCAAAGTTTTCACATAGCATTATCTATCAAACATCTTTACTGTTCCCACCGAGTTATCTACACTGACACAATGTTACAATCATTTTCAAATTGTAACTAATCTGAATTGTAGTAAGATCATACTCATGTAACTGACAAATTACAGCCCTAATTGTCAATTTCACTTCAACTGATACATATTCATATAAGAAATCATCAATACTGATTAGATCATTTTTTTTTATAATGGCATATGAGCACATAAATTCTTGGTCATGAAAAAAAAAGCAGAATCAGATCTTCATTATTCCAAATGCAAACAGAGCTTACCCTGATCAGACGGCTCCTGATCAGAATCTACTCTGCAAAGGCATAAAAAGGTATGAAGTAACGGTATTCAGATTAAACTGAATTAAGAGCAACACAAAAATATGCCATAATAAGCCAAACATTTTCAAAGGTTAAATCATTTACCTGATAGAGAACCTTTGCAAACAGAGTAGACCCAGATCAGATGGCTCCTGTAGGACGGAGCCATCTGATCAGGATCTGAACTGGAGGCTTATAGAATGATATAGTTGTCTGATTGTGCAGTTTCTGAAACAGCCAAATATTCCCTTGTTCTTTGGCCATGATGAAAACTACAGTTAATAAATATTTATGAATAAAGGGTTAAAAGGAACATAGCTCTTTTGAGTCATATGCCCTGCAAGATGGAACTATAATCTTAATGACCCCTAAGTATTCATACAGAAAAACTCTAGCACTAATAGTGCATACCTAGATCAAACTGCTCCTTTAGCAGTCTTTTGATCATGGTCTTCACTATTTGCTACTTTAACCCATTACCTCATAGGCTATTTTTAGATACAACAGCTTCGAAACAATCTACCGAAAAGGAGCATTAATTAGAGTAAAGGATTTTTTTTTTAGAATTTTGTAGTTTGAAACCATTGTGATAAATAGAGCATTTGCTCCTATAGGAGCAAATGCTCTATTTATCACAATGGTTACACAAAGTGACTTTTACAGAGTCGTCAAAAGTCGTCAATATGAAGGAAAGGGTTAAGGTAAGTCTAGATTTAAGTTAGCAAAAGGGGTCAGTTAAGACATTTACAAATAGAATAGACTCAGATGGTTGATGTACGAGCTCTGTTTGCTTATGGGACTTTTATTTTTCATATGCCATTATAAATATTAATCTCTTTATTTACTGAAAAGTTATAAAAAAACAACACCCACACAATAATTGTAAAACAAGTCTCAAGAAATCTCATCAGATAGGACAGTTTAACCCTTTCCCTCATATAAACATGTTTTCACGCACTTGCAAACAGAGTAGACCCAGATCAGACGGCTCCTACAGGAGCCGTCTGATCAGGGTCTGCTCTGTTTGCTAATAGAATTAGTAAGATATGTTTCCTTGCTTTCTAAAACGTCGACAATATTCCACCTTCCATATTTCATTATAACTATTTTGTCCATGAATATTCAGTAGGTAATGAAATTTGGAATAAATGTAGAACAGGGAAAGGGTTAATAACCCTTTACTCCATGAATATTCATATAAGAAATAATGACATCATGAATACTGAGATGCTGGATAACTTGGCATCTCAACAGGATCGAAGCTGTTTGACACTTGAACATATAAGGCTGAAAGTTGATAAAAATGACTGTAAATTGGGGTTTTACAGAAGGATAAGGGTTAAAACATGAGCTAAGTTTCAATGTCTACCATGGAGGTATGCATCAACCAATTTGTTCTCTACGGGGCTGCAAATTGGCTACAGGTGAGATGCCAAGTAAATTACATGTCTGATCAAGATCAAAACTCTTCTGTCTAAAAAGAAATATATAGTCCTTAACTTTTTCCCTGTTCTAAGTTTATTCCAAATGTCAATACCTACTGAATATTCATAGACGAAATATGAAAGGTGGAATATTGTAGCCATTTCAGAAAGTAAAGAAACAGCTATCGAATTCCATTAACAAACGGAGCAGATCCTGATCAGACGATTCCTATAGGAGCCAACTTATCTGAGTCTATTGTTTGCAAATACATGAAAAAGCATTTATATGAGGGAACAGGTTAACTCTTTCCGTGCTGGGAAAAGAATCACTAATTTTCTTTGCTAGGATAGTCCATTTGAAAGTTCAGTATTGAAAGGGTTAAAACCCTTTTCCCTGTTCAATATTCCTGTAAGAAATAATGACAACATGAATATTAACTGAATTCTTATAATGTAAACCTTTCAAGAAAATGTTTTGCTTTGACAAAAACTGTAGAATCAGGTCTATATCATGACAAAAGCAAACAGAGCAGACCCTGATTAGATGAGCTATCTGATCTGGATCTACTGTTTGCAAATGCATGAAATGGCATTTGTATCAGGGAAAGGGTTAAATAATTAAATAAATGTCAGTTTTTGCAGATGATAATTTCTTGAGAGTGGGGTGGGGGTGGGAGGTTTACAAATGACTACAAATGCTTGCTTCTGAATCGGGCAACAGGTTTGGATTACAAAAGTGAGACATTCAAACCCTGGCAAGAATTTAAATTCATTGAAAAATCAAACAAAATAGAGTATCATTAAAAAAGAAAACACCGTAAAAAAGCTCCATTAAATGTAAATCAGATCTATTATAGCGAAAGGTATCAACAGTTTACCTAGAATAAATCTAGATTAACAAGGGCTTGTAAATGTAGGGGGCGGGAGAGGGATCATCATCGTCTGAGGGGGTGGATTTGATAGCATTGACTCGACAATCATGTTGTGGCTTTACTGAAAATAACAATGAGAAGACTAGACTAAGAGGTGTCACATATTCAGATGCAGTCTAAAAGTGGCAAGATTCAAGACATGGACAAATGAATTTAAGCCTTTACTGGATGAATATTCATGTAAGAGCATTTTGACGCATCTGCAAACAGAGTAGACACAGATCAGACGGCTCCTATAGGATCAAGGTCTGCTCTGTTGCTCCTGTATGAGCTTTCTGCATTACTTTTTACCTGCTTTAAGCAACCACAAACTTTTTAAGACTCCTATGTTCAATAAATGAATTGCTACAGGTTCTACTGTACTGTATTTAAATTCATGATTATGACTTGTACTTGTACAAATGACCTTGATTCAGGTGAGATGCTGTGTAATTCTTTATGCCATCTGATGAGATGCCGTGTAATTCAGCATGGCATCAGGTGAGATGCCATGTAATTCAGCATACCATCAGGTGAGATGCCATATAATTCAGATTGCCATCAGGTGAGATGGCGTGTAATTCAGCATGGCATCAGGTGAGATGCCGTGTAATTCAGCATGGCATCAGGTGAGATGCCTTGTAATTCAGCATGGCATCAGGTGAGATGCCGTGTAATTCAGCATGCCATCAGGTGAGATGTCATGTAATTCAGCATGTTATCAGGTGAGATGCCGTGTAATTCAGCATGTCATCAGGTGAGATGCTGTGTAATTCAGCCATCAGGTGAGATGCCGTGTAATTCAGCATGCCATCAGGTGAGATGCTGTGTAATTCTGCCATCAGGTGAGATGCCGTATAATACAGCATGTCATCAGAATTCAATCCGTTAGACTGATCAGACTGATCATCATTTTTCAAGTGAAATAAAAAACCCACTTTAAAAAACTCTAGGGAACAAAGAGTCACCAAAAGTAGTCGCAAATAGAACCCTGCAGATATCTAGTATCACCATGACAAATTATACCTTCATGTAATATTGGGACATCATTTACAAAGGAAAAGCTGAATAATGAATTGAGAAATATCTTTCATGCAACTAAACCCTTTCTTTGATAATTCTGCCTTTCAATGCCTTTGCAAACTGAGTAGACCCAGATCTGACAGCTGCACTAGGATATGTCTGATCAGGGTCTGTCTTATTTGTTTAAGTTACAAATCTGATTCTGTATTGCCATGCAATTACATTTTCTTATCTTTATGTACATTTATTTAATTCAAATAATGGGAGATGTCTTTCATAAATATTCATCCAGGAAATGGGCTTAACCCTTTCCCTGTTCAGTATTCATGTTAGAAATAATGACATCATGAATATTTATTAGCTTAATTTTTATAATGTAATATTTTCAAGGGAATGTTTTGCTCTGACAAAACGTTTTGCTGTGACCAAAACTATTAAATCAGATATTTATCATCATGTTATAAGCAAACAGAGCAAACCCTGATCAGACGGCTCCTATAGGAGCCGCCTGATCTGGGTCTACTGTTTGCAAATGCCTGAAAAAGCATTCAAATGAAAGAAAGGTTTAACCCTTTCCTCCATAAATACGCCCTGTAATAACCACTTCTTTAAACCATTGTGATAAATAGAGCATTTGCTCCTGTAGGAGCAAATGCCATTTATCACAAAATGCTCCTTTTGGGTAGATTCATTCCAAGAGCTCGAGGTTGTGTCTAAAAATAGCCTATGGAGGAATGGGTTAGAACATTCATGGACACCAATACAGCATGCTATACCTACACAAGATAACCTACACAATACAGTTGGGATTCAAAAAAGGCTTGTTAACCCTTTCCCTCATATAAAAGCTGTTTCACACATTTGCAAACAGAGAAGACCCTGATCAAATGGCCCCTAGAGGAGCCGTCTGATCAGGGTCTGCTCTGTTTGCTAATAAAATTTGATAGATCTATTTCTTTAGTTTCTTTAATGGCTACAACATTCCACCTTCCTTATTTCATTGTAACTATTTTAACCATGAGTATTCGGTAGGTATTGAAAATTGGACTAAATACAGAATAGGGAAAGGAGCCTGGTAAGATGAGGGTCTATAGTGTGTGACAGTCTGACTGAATAGTAGTAAAGATAATGGAAGAAAAATGGACTGTGTAAGATGATACAGACAAATGACAAAGATGGTTGAGTTCCTGTTGCATCAATTCATTGACAAGGGTCTGACAGGTCTATCATTTTCTTAAATATTTGTGTCTTTGGAAATCATGCGATAAGCTGTGTACATAATGACAAGATTTTTTGTGTTTTTAAAAAAACCCACCAACATTAAAATCATCATGGTCAAAGCATGTCAACTGCCATAAAACTGAGCAACAGCAATTACCTTGAGATAACCTTTACCACCCAAACATTACAAAGATGACAACTTATTTGGGTTATAGAAACATTTTTACTGAGGTCTTTGTGTGAAAAGAATTGGTATCACAGTGACAACAGGACACTAATCTTTGTTTAAAGAAGTTTCTAAAGAATTACGGGAAATTGTGGAAACTGTAGCATACACGCTCGGTGTCATCAAAGTTATCTGTAACGGAGCATTCACACCAAATAGTATGAATATGACATATTCTAACAAAACCTCTCATTGGTGTTAGTTGAGCATGAAACATTATGCTGGCACAACCATCAGATACAGAAAATATCTTTGACCTCCTGAAGACCTGTATCATCTTTCTTTCAGTTCACTTGGGTGTTTTTTGTGGTGATGCCTATTGGGTGTTCTTACTTGATCATTTTAAGGTAATAAGCGTTCATTATCTATGCATAAGTATCATGACAGGGGGCCATAAAAATTATCACATATGAATCTTTAAATGCACTCTACTGGAAAAGTTTTACAAACTTTAAACAATTTAACCATGTGTATGCTTTCATCTTTACAATTAGCCTTTTGACCAAGTCAATTGCCACTTTGTTACTTTTATGTGAAGGAGCGGCAGCAAAAATTAAAAAGTAACTAATTATTTTCAAACCCACTGCGTACTTTCCTGTCTTTCCTTTAGGATTCATTCACGCTTTACCTCCGTCTTGATTCAGGTCAGGATATTTAGACAAAAGATGCGCTGAATGACGCTGCGATAGAGTTTCATGATTTTTGGGTCAATTAGTCTGCCTAACTGAACATGAAACCATCGCAACTCATGCAGAGTGTCTAAAATTGATAAGGGTAAAAAATGGACACAGGGTACGCACATGATCATTGGAACGCACTGTGATATCCCGGACAGATAAGCTAGACGATGATTTTATAATCATCTTTGCCCATAAAATACCTGGTAAATTGTTAGGTAGACTTTCATGCATCTGAATGTTTTGAAGCATTGTAATCATACGAAATATGACACCTAATGTCTTCAGACGTTTACAGGTAGGTAACCTTTACAACCCACTCTACAAATACAAATCACAGATTCAGCCGATATCACAGAAATATAAGACAGCATGACAGATCAAATAGCCATTGTTTTTTGTCTTTGATTGTATAGCAATCAACAGGCAGAATAGGTGGCTTGTCTTTACCATCAAAATTTGTATAACTGCCGATATATGGAACACGCAATAAGATTATTGTTTCTGATAGCGATGAACTTCGGCATGGATTAAAAAGTGTCAATAGGGTAGGGTGGATGGTATTTACAGGACAATGAGCTCAAGTATCTATCAACTCTTCGATCAATTATTTGTTGCAATGTGAGTAGATGTGAAAAGATGGATATCAAATCGCTGTTTTTGTTACAAAAAGATCCTCATCAATTGCGTTATGATACCGTTTAAGGATTAATTTACATCACTATTTCTGTTCATTGACCACATATTGAATAAATGATTACGCCCGATGCCTCAAAGAAAAGACTCAAGAGTTCACAACCCGTTAACAGGGTAGCACCGTAACCATTAATAGCTCTTGATAATACTTAATTGTAATTACATGCATTTTGTGTGATTTTTATCTATTCATGGTTGTCTAAGGCATTACTTCTTGTCTTAACACATTTTGTTTCAGAGTCAACAATGACTACCTGGACAAAAGGGCGATGACACATGGTGTAGACATGCTGCTATCAGTCCAAGCCACACTGCTTATGCCACATGGGCATGTAACTCTGTTATAACAGTTCTTTGTCTCCCCTATCTTGTCAGATAATGATGGAATAATTTGAAGATACTTAGATAAAAATCACGTGTAATAACTTGTTATACAAAAATTAGTCATATTCGGTTCAAGCGTACTGTACGTATACTAAATACCCGAACTTTTTGCATGCTATTTATTAGTATGTAACTGTCGTCTGCAACAGTTGTCATCTGCCACAATTTTCAAATTTAATATTTCTTCCATTGACTGAAAATATAGTGTTAACTCTTTCCTCCATAATATGGCTTTGCAAACAGTGTAGACCCAGATCAGATGGCTCCTATAAGAGCCGTCTGATCAAGGTCTGCTCTGTTTGCTTATGAAATAATATAGATATGATTCTACATTTCTGCCATGGCCAATAATTATTTGCTGTGCTCATAATTATGCCATTATTAAAATGAAGCTATTTAACATTCATGAAATTACTATCATTACATAAATATTTAATGTTCTATTAATTACAATAGTTTAAAAAGAGTGACTTTTAATAGGCGTCGAAACATGTCAATTTCAGGAAATGGGTTAACCCTTTCCTTCATATAAACACGTTTTCATGCATTTGCAAAACAGAGTAGACCCAGATCAGATGGCTCCTATAGGAGCTGTCTGATCAGGATCTGCTCTGTTTGCTGATGGTAATTTGATAGATCTGTTTCTTTAGTTTCTAAAATGGCTACATTATGTTCCACCTTCCATATTTCATTATAACTATTTTGTCCATGAATATTTTGTAGGTATTGAAATTTGGAAAACATATAGAACAGGGAAAGAGTTAAACAGTTTAAATACATGTACTTGTCTTATCTGGATCCAAACTGTTTGAACAGGTTATCATGAATGTGTCACTAGCAAAGAATGAGTGAACCCTTGCATGATCAACTGAAAGCAACAATATGTATTCACATTGATCTAAATGGCATGTTACCCTTTCAATGCTTAACCCTTCGCTTGCTGAATTTTAAAATACATGTACATGTCTGCTTCTTTACCCATGCCCTGTTGTATAATTACATATATCTTCACTGTGTACATGTATTTCACTGTGCAATCACTGCTGTGGAGTGCACTGGTTGCACAATCAACTTGTAAATAGTGCAGACCCTGATGAGACAGCTCCTGCAGGAGCTGTCTCATCTGGGTCTTCACTATTTACAGGTACGTATATTGACGTGAATAGCAAGCGAAGGTTTAATTTTCAGAGTGGAATAGTTCATCAGTGTTTAACATGGACATTAAACCTTTCCTCCATAAATACGCCTTTCTACGCCTCTGTAAAAGTCACCTACTGAAACCATTGTGATAAATACAGCATTTGCTCATATAGGAGCAAATGCTCTATTTATCACAATGGTTTCAAACTACAAAATTCTAAAACTTTCCTTTTCCCTAGTTAATACTCCTTTTCAGTAGATTTATTCAAAGCTGTTGGATCTAAAAATAGCCTATGGAGTAATGGGTTAATGTAAGAAGTAATGAGGTTATGAATATTAATTAGATTTACCGTATTTGTTATAATAGCACATGGACAGGAGTTTTTAGCCATGGCAGAAACTGTAGAATAAATTGAATAATCATATTTTATCATGTGCAAACAGAGCAGACCCTGATCAGACAGCTCCTATAGGACCTAAGGAGCCATCTGATCTGGGTCTACTCTGTTTGCAAATGCATATTTATGGAGGAAAGAGTTAACACTCTATTTTCAGTCAATGGAAGAATTATTAAATTTGAGAATTGTGGCAGATAACAACTGTTGCAGACGACAGTTACATATTAATACATAGCATGCAAAAAGTTATGGTATTTAGTATACCGTACATACAATACGCTTGAACTGAATATGAAGGCATAGAAAGCCGTATTTATGGATTTACGGGTTAACTATTGAGTTCAATCAGTACCAAAGTTTAGCCCTTTACTCCATGAATATTCATGTAAAAATTAATGACCTCGTGTGAACATTAATTAGATTAATTGTAATAATAGCACATGGACACAGGACATTTTGGCCACAACAGAAACTGTAGAATCATATCTATGTTATATCAAAAGCTAACAGAGCAGACCCTGGTCAGATGGCTCCTATAGGAGCCATCTGATATGGGTCTACTCCGTTTGCAAAGGGATAGATGTATTCATGGAGTAAAGGGTTAAAGTTTCCAGAAGACGATGACAAAAACACGATCGCCTGAGTAACGACAACAGCTCGTTGGTTTTTTTTTGAAAGACAGATGAGCTAAAAATGTGCAGCAAACAACAAATTTGATACTCAACAGATATTCAGTTTCATTTTTCCCATATATCTAGATGATAGTTTTATGTCCATTTACCTGTCATCTTGAAGCAGTCAATGAATCCAGTGGTCATGTGTACCCTTTAACAGCTACCCTGCTGCAAAATAAATAATAACATTTTCATCTGGTGAATATTGATTACTTCAAATTCAACTAAACTTCTGAGAAACTATTGACCGAGTGTCAGAGAGCTTGGATGTTGCAGATGCAGAGTTACTCAGAATATCATTTGGATCCACGCTGTTTATTGGTCAGGTTGTGGATAGCGGCATTACGGTTTAACCCTTTCCCTCATATAAACGTGTTTTCACACATTTGCAAACAGAGTAGACCCAGATCAGACGGCTTCTGGAGGAGCCGTCTGATCAGGGTCTGCTCTGTTTGCTAATGGAATTTGAAAGATCTGTTTATTTACTTTCTAAAATGGCTAAAAAGTTTCACCTTCCATATTTCATTATAACTACTTTATTCATGAATATGCAATAGGTATTGAAATATGAAATAAACATAGAACAGGGAAAGGGTAAATACTGTGGTATAATTACTCATGAGCCTAGAAAACATAAATAGGCCTTTCTACGCCTCTGTAAAAGTCACTTTATGAAACCATTGTGATAAATAGAGCATTTGCTCCTATAGGAGCAATAAATGCTCTATTTATCACAATGGTTTCAAAACTACACAATTCTAAACTTTTCCTTTTCTCTAGTTAATGCTCCTTTTTGGTAGATTCATTCACAGAGGTTGGGTCTAAAAATAGCCTATGAAGTAATGGGTTAACAAATCCTGTTGCCTCACTTTCTCTGTTTATGATTTAACCATTTCCTCCATAAATTCGCCTTAACAAAGCATACCCAGATCAGGTGGTCTACAGGAACCGCCCAACCAGGGTCTGATCTGTTATGCATATGAAGTAATATAGATATGATTCTACAGTTTCTGCCATGTATGCCTGTGTGTTCCTGTGCCATTATAACAATGTATCTTATTAATATTCATTGTGTCATCATTTTTACATGAATAACGATGGTGTTAATCAGTAATGTTTATTCATTAAATGGTCACATTAGAGGGGTTCTACTGAACCATTACAAACATTTGGCTAATTAACCCTTTGTCTGATAGAAATGAGTTCCGACACCTTTGTAAACAGTGCAGACCCTGATCAGGTGACTCCTACAGGACTGATATGGGACTACTGTGTTTGCAGAGTTGATCAAAAGGTGTCTCTATGAGATAAAGATTTAAAGTCACATAAATCAAGGCTCCTTTCTCTCATATGATGGCAGGAGTAAATAAAGTTTTTTTTATAGTTTTGGCCTTGTAAGGCCTTTAGTTCAGACAAGACATCAGATGAGGGTTAATGACCAGGTCACACATGCAACTTACCTTCACACAGGGGTCAGATGTTGTTTGAGTTTTATATTTTATGACTAAACCTTTTTCAACCCTGATTTATCAGAATGGAATAACCAATCAGCGTTAAACTATAGAATCCATTTAGTATGAAAAACTTAAAACTTCCAAGAGAATTTTGACTGACAAAATGTGCAGATCCTTACCAGAGGGCTCCTCTAGGAACTCTATGATCTGGGTCTACATTGTTTGCAAATGCCAGTATCTATATGTGTCCTGGGTTAAAGGGGTTAATGGCAATGCCATCTGTCAGGGGTCTAGATTTCAAGAGGTAATTAACTCTTTGCACGCTAAGTAATTTCTCGTCTGCAACAATTGTCGTCTGCTTCAATTCTTAAAATAAACTTTCTCTCATTTTTTTGCATTATGCGGCGTCTCATCTGGATCCAAACTGTTTGCATAGGTAATCACAGTTTCGCCGATAGCGTGAAAAGAGTTAACTTTTCTTCTGCTGATCATAATGGTGGATATTTGAGAAAAATAGATCTGATCCACATTAAACACTGAGTAAGTAACTCAACATCAGATCTGGATCCAGGATGTTTGCAAAACAGTCAAAACATATTTTGTAAGAAACACTAAACATTCAACCAAATGTTCAAAATGAAGCAGAAGCAAGTGAGTAGATACATGTAACACATTTCATAACAGAACAAGGGTTGGGGCAGCTTCTGAAGGCAGTTTATATTTTCACATCTAGCTCTCAAGCTCATAAGTGATGGTCCTTTTACAATCATGGGATGACCAGGTGAGAGGACAGCAAAAACCTGTAAACCTGAACTGTTGTAAAGAAAAATTGCATCTGTTTAGGCAGGTGGTTGCTTAATGCAGGGTGATAGTCACACAGAAAGCTCCTTTGGGAGCCTTCTGCATAACTTTCACCCTGCATAAAGCAATAATCTGCCTAAAAGACCTATACTGATTCTAATTTGAACATTCAGTTTAGAGGGGTTTCACTGTAGAAACTAATAAAGTAACAATCACCAGGTGGCCACGTGAAAGTGGACACTAGACTTAAAACTCTTAGCATTTTGATTTTAGTAATCATTGTTCGTCTCAGTTATCAACATATCTTTTTTTCTCCCATTTCTTCTGAGGTAACTACAACCAGAGTACAGTATTTATTTAAACTGTACTATACAGCTTGGAACTTGGCAGATGTAGAGTTATCCCAATCTCTCATAAAGATCATAAGTTTTGTAGAAGTTGTTATATTCTGCTCCAATTAATTATATTTCATTTTATAGCATGTTAAGTGTAGATGGTTGTCCATCAACTCCTGTTTTGTGAAATTCTAATCGATTTAAATCATGGCATAAACACATAAAAAATTACTGTATTTGTTTACACTTGTTGAAATTCACAGTCAAAGGCCAATTTAATTTGAAACTGCTTCAGTTAAAGTTAAATTTTGTATTTGCCTGAGGCAATTAGCCGTTATTAAAGGTCATGATATAGATTATAAATACTGACCTGGAAATGGGACACACAAATCCAGGTTTGACTGCAAACTGGTAGTATCACATTGCTTATTTTAACAGTTATAATAAGTATTTAGCCCTTTACTCCACGAATATTCATGTGGGAAATTATGACATCATAAATATTAAACAGATTATAACAGATCTTTATCATACATTAACCCATTCCCTCATATTGACGACTTTTGACGAAAAGTCACTTTATGAAACCATTGTGATAAATAGAGCATTTGCTCCTATAGGAACAAATCGAGGGCTTGGCGGAAAACTATTCTAACTCATATTTTTCAAATTTTACAGGAGAGCGAAAAAACGTTATTTTAACTTATTTTTACGTCTTTTGTTTGTTTTTCTTCCATCAAAACAACACTTTTTGATGTAAAAACTAAAGACAATTGTAACATTTATGCTATTCTTTATGGTTTGTCATTTATAATAGGTTGGCTGAGTTAGAATAGTGTTATATTCAAATTCTTGCATAAAAGAAGATATGTTTGGTGGAATACTATTGTATCTTGAGATGGCATAGTGTTCCGTTACAAAATCCACTATATTGTATTAGATACAATAGTTTTTTACTGTGAATAGACCACCTCACTATCTAGAATTTTTTCTATAAGATTGTGTTAGCATATCTAATCATTAATTGTGCAAATGGTAAAAATTCCAAATCATTAATTTAAAGTTAGCACTTCCATACACTCTCTACTTAGTAATCTGAGTAGACTTAGAACTTATAGGAGCTGTCAGATTTAAGTTTGTTAGCGACCACTTGATAATGACTGTTTATCTTATACTATCTGCTGAATGCAATACAGTTTGTATGAGGAGTTTTATCCAGTAACTTCCATTCAAAATTAAGCAGAACTCTAACTGATTAAATGAATTAATTTTAGCTCATGCTGCAGTGGTATTCCATTGAATCTCAGATAAACGGACATCTTTATATATAGAAAAGTGTAAAACTGAACTTCAACATTTTTAATATCTAACAATAATGCACAATTCTGCAACATCAAACACAAACTTAAACATGACTGGGTCGTCTAATGAGTAATAAATGTAATGATATGTGCACTTGAATAGAGGTACTGTTTAAGTAGAGTTAGGTACATTAAAAACGACTACATTTGTCATACAGATCAACATATAAAGTTAAAGTAGCCTGATTCTTATAGTATTATACCCCATGGTATAGTCAATAATTGTAACATTGGATAACTAATCGTATGTCAAATCTGACTGAGTCGTGACTCTCGTGTTTTGGTCATCCAAGTTTGCATGGTGGGATATTTAGAGTTACATAATATCAAGCCTTTCAGGCTTTTTTTATTTTCTCCAAACCAATCAATCACATAATAATTCTTAGATGTAAAGGTATACTACAAATATATGTGAGAAAAATTGTTGCAAATAAGAATCTCTTTCTGTTATAATTTAGATTTGTGGAAAGATTGTTTATTTAACATACCTGACCGCAAATTCTCAAACTAACAAACATCTGTACATAGATGTCATTCTAAGCCAGAATGCAATAAATATGGCATACTAAGCTGGAAAGAAAGACAATTTTAGCATTTATGCTGCTGTAAGCTGTTTCCAAGACATGGTTGGACCATTTCTTCATTATAATGGCTAGTACATTTCAGTCAAAGAATAGATACCGTAAGCATTTTCAGGTAATCTAAATTGTTGTCTGCTCTTTCTACAAGATAACGGCTCTTCAATTTCACATACAGTATCCCCAGTTTCTATCCATTGGATATCGGGTCTTTCTGACCATTTGTAAAATCAAATGTCACCTTTTTTCTAGTTTTTTCCATGAAGGACACCTGGATTTCGTGGTTTTCAACAACCAAAACCTTTCCTGGATAAATGACTTCATCCCACTTTAACGTAGCATAACTACCCACCACAGGCACATTAATCACATTTTCTTCTTTATTTGTACTTGTTGCAGCAGTTTCATTATCTTCTGTGCTCATCCTTGGCAATTTTTCTCTACTCCTACCTTCATCAGCTTCTGTATCTTGCTTTCTTTTCTTATCTACGTATGTCTTGATTTTCTTGTATTGCTGGATCTGCAATATGCTCTTTCTTCCAGTAACTGCATGGTTCTCCAGTAAGACATTTATGGCAATTATAAGCAGGATACCTCTACAGTATAAATCGTTTTTCCTACTGAAAGCAGAGCATGTAATTTCATTGTGCCTGGTACTGTTTTGGGGTTTCTTGCCTCCAGTTCTTTTGCTGTTCTTTCATATTCTTTGCCTGTGTAAAATTTATACTCGATGCTTTTCTTCTGATTATTCGCCTAATTGTACAAGTCCGTGGCATCTTGTATGTTTACTTTACCCTGCTTACATGCTTCTGCTGCCTGGCGTTTTGCTACTGTGACCAGACTTGATAAAACTCCATCTTCCTTTCACGCCAAATAGGTCTGTATGGTGTTTTATTATGTCCATAGTACACTGTTACAGTATTGGGAAGATTGGCTATCTGTCCAATAGTGTATAACCTTTAAGTCGGGATTCTTTTTTTTCAGTTCAGGAACAAGCTGAACACAATCATGGAATTATGATTTGTAACATCAGAAACAAAAATCAAGTTTCTGTGTTCAAGGTCTTCCTCCTGTTTGTAATAAGTAACGACTGGATGCAGTGTCACTGGCGTTACATTCCAGTAAGCACTTTGAATTTCATCAGTGCTGCTAAAAGTTAAATCTTCTGCTAAGTCCATGTGAACGAGCTTTTCATTCCTCGACAAGTATGCTTTAAGATCTGTAATTACTGTGTACTGTGTTTTTGCACTGAATACATGTTGTAAAAAGTCTTTGTATTGCTCATTCACATGTTTTTTAATTAAACTCGTCTTTCGGCATGCCTGTCTTGACATCTACGTTAATGTATCTCCATTCTTCAAGTTCCACAATATCATATTGTGTCAAACTATCATCTAACAATTGCATCATTTCTTCCTCAGATACAGTTTTGCTTACTGTTTCTGTATTTGGTGATATGTCTATGCCTAGAGAGTGTAAGCATTTCAACTATCATTGTGATGTTCTGTTGTCTGCTACACAAGCATGTGTTTCTGGTTATCAAATTTGTCAACAGTATGTTCTTGGGATGGAGACGACAAAATACTGACTTTGAACTTTCATGTCTCTTCATCGTCTCTTTCCATTAACTCTACCTCTAGTCTCTTGATTCTTTCTCTTTCTAAAACTCTCCTTCTTCTACTAACAGCAATCACTTCTTTTGTTTCCACACTCATTAAAGAACATGACTCGTTATTCCTGTCCTTACTCATCATTTTAAGGCACTTATATTTTCTGAGTACATGTATATTGCCACACACTATGTTTGCTATAACTCTTCTTCTATTTTGCGACTTGTTCTTCTGTATTTCTGCAGTCATTGCATTTGCCATTACTAACTTCTTCTTTACACTTTTAGGTACTTTTCTCAGCATTAGTCCTTTACACTTTTAGGTACTTTTCTCAGCATTAGTCCAAGTTCATGAATCTCTTCTTCAGCTTTAGATTTTGGCGTAATCTGTTCATGTGTAGCTATTGTTGCAGCATTTCTGGTTGTTTTTCTTCTCCCTGAATATTCAGCACAGAAAGGCTAACTTTATTTTCTGAAGACTGTGCTATAGCAATTTCTGCTTTTTCCTTGGTTTCTTGCAATAAACCTTTTTAAATGTTCACTGCTTTGCCTTTTCCATGCTCTGTTCTTTTTTCTCTATTCCCTTTTTTTTCTTCGCTAAAATCTTTAATGGGTAGCTGGTACTTTTTCGTATGTTTCCTTTCTCTTTTAAGATATCTTTATCACGTTGTTTCTTCCTTTCCTGGTACTTCTTCTGATACTGCGCTCTTGTCTTTCAAATTATTTGGCCTCTGAAACAGTATGTCAAGAATGTTATAATGTAAGTCAGGTATGTTAACAATAATTAATAATACAAAAGATTCACTCATTACTCTTTTTAAAGTCATTAGTATCAGTATTATTTGAATTTCTAAGGCATTTTCTATAAATTTATCTATTGTTACGCCACAAATAAGAATGATTTACCATTGATTTAGTCTGATTTAATTCAAGTGTATCACTTCCATTAACCTTGACCCACTTTCGAAAGCATGTGGTTCCGGGTATGTTCTGTACCCTCGATATACGCATGTGTCTATTATTGCCAAGTGCATGTGTGAATATATCGAAGTTAAGCGACAAAAAACTATCGATGATGTGTTGCAGTACACGTCCCTGACTTTAACATCCCTGATGTTGTTTTTCTTTCAATGGCTTTAGGTTAAGAGATTTTTGTATGTATGTTCAGTTGAAGATAAAGTAACATTAAGTTACAATAGGTACTATGAAGCTATATAAATCTTTTAACATACATGACATACATGACAATTTCTAACTAACACCTTAAAAATCTGTCATTCATGTTATGGCACAAATATTCATTCTATGGAGGACACTCCGACATCTTATGTCGCTACCAAGATTGAGACACATAACCCTAGAATTAGTGTGCATGATTTCATTGTATCTGAGTGACCTTTAACTTTTGCTGTGTGAAGTTACAAACTGTTAACGGACCTGGCCAGCAATTTTGCAACAGTGCTTCGTCGAATTTTTGCACATTTTTGGAATCTGTTCAAGTAGAAACTTGGTTAATTCTTAAAACCATGTACCGGTACATATCTAATGGATGCTTTTCTCTTGGTAAAATGCAATAAACGGAAAAAATATGTTAATGCAGTACATCACTAGAGGACGCGACAGCCAATTTAGGTAATATTTGAGGTGTTCTACAACCATTCGTAGCGATACGGATGACAAACATCTTAAAATAGTGTTATTCAATGCTTCCATGGCCTTTGTCTGTGGAAAACATATAAACGGTATCATGATATTTATTACATATTACTTGGAGACACTACAAATTCAAAAATGCAGTTATCATTCTGAGATTCAGTGATTTATAGTATTTTGATCTGAGAGGAATTAAGTACAAATTCTGAAGGGAGGTGTTCCCCTGAAAGCAAAAATTGCAATATACAAAAAGAGAAAATTGAAGACTCGGTTTTATTGAGTCTGTTCATGAGCAGTAATTGAAAGTTCAACACTGCTCGCACCCCCTTTCACAGGTTTAAGCGGCATTAAACTTTCAGAACAAAAAGTACTGAAAATCATGATCTTGAAGGATCGGAAAGTATAACAACACTGAGAATGAAGTATGGGGCGATGTTTTACAGCCGCTATACAAGCACTTAACACCTGCTGTTGTGAAGATTATAAATTCTGAAGGGAGGTGATCCCCTGAAAGCAAAAATAGCAATACAAAAAGGGAAAATTGCAGACTCAGTTTTATTGAGTCTGTTCATGAGCAGTAACCGAAAGTGCAACACTGCTCACATCCCCTAGCACCGGCTTCACCGGACTATTCAATCTACTCAAATTATATAAAATAATGTTTGCTACTAACATTTAGAATGAATTATGTTATGTTTGAAAAGCGTTGCTACATTAGATACGTATAATAACATGTTTTCTGGTTACTGAAAATTTTCAGATTGCACCAATGCAAAATACAACCACCCACCCATGTAACAGAAAATTGTTTGAAATTCTTTTCAGCTACAAAATGTTTGCAAAGAATAACAGCAAAACTCTTATATATCATTAAAAGTGAATTTTCTACATCAATTCATACTCACCTTCTGTTTCTTTTCTTCTTTCAACGGTTGATTCAAAATGGAGCAGTAAACAACTTTATGACACCATGTGGTCATAAGGGTGAAGGTTAAATACCGATAAATGTGAAGGTCAAGTATTTAATCTTTAAAATAGACTATCTTTTTTAACATAAACTTGTTTTCCACTGAAAGATGATGTTTGAATTTAATTGATTTTCAGTATTACACTATGCTAACTCCAAGATAGACTAGTGTTCTTCTGAAATAATTATGAAAATTTTTCATTTTTAACTATAACACTATTCCATCTTAAGTTACAATAGTGTTTTATTTTCTTAAACACATGCAGTAAAAGATATTTTCAATGTAACACTATTACAACTCAAGATAGAATAGTCTTTTACTAACAGAAAACTTCATCTGAGATAGAATAATGTAACAATTTGCAATATCTTTGCTATTAATAAGAATTTGATAGAGATAATTTGACAGATTATGTAAGTCTTAAAACAGACATGAAATTTGACAAAAAGTCATTTTTGTCAAAAACATGAGTTGGAATAGTTTTCCGCCAAGCCCTCGAAATGCTCTATTTATCACAAATTGGTTTCAAACTACAAAATTCTCCTTTTCTCTAGTTAATGCTCATTTTCAGTAGATTTATTTAACGATGTTGTATCTAAAAATAGCCTATAAAGTAAAGGGTTAAGCAAACAGAGCAGACTCTAATCAGAGTGCTCCTATATGATCCGTCCAGTCAGGGTCTGCTCTGTTTCTTCATGGGATTTTATAGATCTGTTCCATCAGTTTTTATCAAAGTAAAAAATTCCTACGAAAAGTTTACATTCTAAATATTAAGTTAATGAATATTATTCATGAAGTCTTAGTCACCAATTCACAATCATACAAATTTTATGTTCATTATGGCAAGGGTTAACTCTTCGCTTGCTATTCACGTCAATATACGTACCTGTAAATAGTGAAGACCCAGATGAGACAGCTCCTGCAGGAGCTGTCTCATCAGGGTCTGCACTATTTACAAGTTGATTGTGCAACCAGTGCACTCCACAGCAGTAATTGCACAGCGAAATACTTGTACAAAATTCAGCAAGCGAAGGGTTAAACATGACCATAGTGTTTCTGATGACAAATTGAGATACATACTGACCCATCTGGGTCTGAACAATTACTACTGGTAGAATATGTTATAGTCACAATGGTCTTGCACTTAACTTTTCACTTACAAACAAATCTTTTCTGCTAATTCAACTGTTTGATATCAAGTCATTATTTCTGACGTGAATGTTTAACCATTTTGGTGGTTCTGCAGCTGATATGGGAGCTGCGAATGTAGGTAAAAATGCCATAGGTAAAAATGACATAGGTAACGCACACGGGAAGCTGCATGTTTACTCCAGGGCACAATCTATTATCTTAGTAACCTCTGTCTGTCTGTCTGTCTCTCTCTCTTTGTGATAAAAACATCACAAATATAAATTACATGCATTTTAGAAAGGTATATATATGAACACAGAAAAATGGTCAATTCAAAAAAAGGTAGAATCAGATCTATATCATTCCATTAGCAAACAAAAGAGACCCTGATCAGATGGCTCCTACAGGTGCTACTTTGATCTGGGTCTACTCTGTTTGCAAAAGTATTAAAAGGCGTATGAATGGAGTAATGGGTTAACTCTTGTATGAAAGTGGTGAGTGTTACCTAATCGACCATCAAGTTCAATCTTTCCCACACATTCAATGGGTATGCTGTTTCTTTCATTCATGGCTTTATCTACATAGGAAGCCCACCGCTCCTTTATGGTACAAAACCAACAAACAAAGCCATCTAATCTCCCGCTGCCAGACACTTAACCCTATTACATAAAATACCTGACCACCAATCCCTTCTACCCTTTTTAGGTAAATATTGAACTCTTTAAACTTTAGACTGCATCAGGTGAATCAGTGAGTTCATGTGTGCAAACAGTGTAGATCCTCATGGGCTGGCTAGTAACTAAACCTCTCATCATCACACAAAACTGTTTGACTGTGTGACACTATGATATTTTTAATCAGAGGGAGAAAAAGTAAAGACTGTATTTCAAAAATTATACGACGATTTGATAAAGGTTAATTTCTAATCTAATTCTATTTTGCAATGATTAACTCTTTCGCTGCCAATTTCGCATCTGTGATTACCTATGCAAACAGTTTGGATCCAGATGAGACGCCAAGTAACTCGGCATCTCATCAGGATCCAAATCGTTTGTGACTGTGACGATTAACAAAAATGAGCAAAAATAAAATAATAAAATTGTAGCAGATGACAAAGTTTGCAGCGAAACAGTTGAGCCAATCGAAGTCTTACAGAAACTGAATTCCGAATTTCAAAACATGTTTGGATCCTGGTGAGCCACAGATTAAGTACCGAACCTATCATGAATGTGAATCTATCATGAATGTTTAGTTAATCCTTGATTGAACATAAGCATCTTAACTTTCATAAAGCATGCAAATAAAATTTGCCAGCTGAACTCTTCAAACAAAATTCTTAAACAACAGTCACATACATTATTTGGTGTCTCATTTAACCCTTTCCCTGTTCTATATTTATTCCAAATTTCAATACCTACTGAATATTCATGTAGGAAATAGTTATAATGAAACATGGAAGGTTTAATATTTTAGCCATTTTTTTAAATTAAAGAAACACATCTACATGTACTATCAAATTCCATAAACAAACAGAGCAGACCCTGATCAGACGGCTCCTATAGAAGCCATCTGATCTGGGTCTATTTTGTTTGCATATGCATGAAAATATGTTTATATGAAGGAAAGGTTTAATCCGAACACTCACCAATCCTCTGTTTTAGTGTACTCAGAGTTAAGGTGGCTTATCGTAAACTTTTCAAAATCATCAGCTAACTAGGTGGTCACACCAGTCATTAACCCTTTGGACCCTTTTATTCCTTATTCTGCTGTGAAAAAAAGTCAAAAATTGTCAAAATTGCACCAGGTCCAATTCGATCAAGCTTTTGAGAACCTATCAACTAAATGTCTAATAGCTTGGATCCGGATGAGATGCCAATTTACTCTTATCTGGATCCAAAGTTGTTTGCAAAAACGATATAAGGGTTAATATGGGAAAACATGCTAACAGTGTAGACCTAGATCAGTAGGCTCTCAAAGGAGTTCTAGCTCTCATCAGGTTCTATACTGTTAGTCATTCAACATCTTCTTTCATATTGAATGTCCTCCTATCATTTACCTTTACCTGATGAATATTTGTGTAAAAAATATTGACATCATAAATATTTATTAGCTGAATTTTAATAATGGTTTATGGACACAGGACAATTTGGACAAAACTTGCTGACCCAGTTCCAATTGCGCCTGTATGAGCAGTTTGTCTAGTCTACACTACTTGCTACTATGTCAGTCTACTTTAAAGTTATCATAATGATGCCAACTTGACTTACTTAGTGGGGAGATTGGGTGTCGGTAATAATAGTACAACAAAATGCTCCAGAGTAAGTGTAACATGGTAGTAACTTAAACTGTAACACTATCAGACACAATGCTTAGACTTTGAAACAAAAATCTCTACTTGAAATGTGATAGCAATGTTGACAAACAAACAAAATCAACACAGTGTTTGAGAATAGTGGCGAGAAAGGATACCAGCTGATAGCAGATTTGCAAGAAAATTGATACAAAAGCTGTTATCCCTATTTCAACATCTTGTTGTTGATAACAACATTTGCTGATGAGTTTAACACCAGAAACTTTGGTATCAGTTTAGATAACCCTTTATTCAATGAACAGTCCTGTCAGATATAACAACTATATGAATATAAACCCATTAACTCATAAACTATTTTAAGATCCAACCTCTTTGAATAAAGGTCCTTTTGAATAAATCTACTCAAAATGAGCATTTACTAGAGAAAAGGAAAATGTTAGAATTGTGTAGTATTGAAACCTTTGTGATAGTTTCACAAAGTGACTTTTACAGAGGTGTAGAAAGGCCTATTTATGGAGGAAAGAGTTAATTGTGACCATTGTGATAAACAGAGCATTTGAGCAAATGCTCTATTTATCACAATAGTTTCAACAGGTGACTTTTACAGAGGCGTAGAAAGGCGTATTTATTGAGGAAAGGGTTAAGCTTCATCACCATTATCTGTTGAATATTTATATCAGAAATAATGACATTATAAATATTTACAAATGTATTAGAGATTTTTTTTATAATGGTATATGAAAAACAGATTAGTCATTACTTGTTCATGGCAGAATCTTTATAATCAGATCTATAAATAGATAGAGAGATTCTTTTATTTAGATAGATTTATTTTGGTATAACAAATGTAAATACATGGCTATAATCAGCATGAATGCTTGAGTTAAAATCACAAAATAAACATGAGCCATAAACCATACAGTGCACATCAATACCAAAGACAGCACAACAAAGAGAAAGGTAATTGCCTCTTATTGCCATTGTGGTCCTTGATACTTATGGCATGACACACAGAGACATATATATTATATTATATAATTCCATAAGCAAACAGAACAGACTCTGATCAGACAGCTCCTACAGGAGCCATCAAATTTGGGTCTATTCTGTTTGCAAAGGTGTCAGAAGGCGTCTCTGTATTGTAATGGGTTAATTGAGACAGTATCACTATGTTATGATAGTATCAACCTAAAGCTCTTGCTAATAGTAATCGATCCTTTGATACAAATAGATTTAGCTCTTTGCCAGACTTAACTACTTACAAATCTTATTGTTCATATTTGCTTAAACCATTCCGCCATAGGCTATTTTTAGATTCATCCTCTTTGAATGAATCTACCGAAAAGGAGCATTTACTAAAGAAAAGGAACATTTGTGTAGTTCTGAAACCATTGTGATAAATAAATGCTGGAAATTAGTTTGCTGTCATTTGCCAACAATGTAGACCCAGATCAGAGAGCTCCTAGATGTGCTCTCTGATCAGGGTCTGTGCACAGTTTGTCATTCAAAATCCTCTCACATGAACTCTACCTTTAATTCATTACCTCATAGGCTATTTTTAGATCCAACCTCTTTGATTAAATCTACCAAAAAGGAACATTTACCAGAGATTTTAGCAAATGCTCTATTTATCACGATGGTTTCACAAAGTGGCCTTTATAGAAGCGTCAATATGCAGGAATGGTTTAAAGAGTGATGGACTGTTCCAATCTAATAATTCACAATTGAAAGAGTTGACCATATCTTTTTTAGTGATTTACCATGAGGGTAGATTTGAATAGCATAGATGTAACAATTTATACCATATCCTGTTTAAAAACAATGATGTCAATTTAAACTTCTGTCTGCTGTATTTCTAAATCTTTTTACCATTTCCCTGTTCAACATTCATGCAAGAAATAATGACATCATGAATATTTATTATGTATTTTATGTATATATATTTATTATTTTTTATAATGTAAAAGTTTCAATGGAAATGTTTGCTTTGACAAAAACTGTAGAATCAGATCTAGGAGCTATCTGATCTGGGTCTACTGTTTGCAAACAAAAACATGAAAAAGCATTTATATGAAGGAAAGGGTTAAATAATAAAACACCACCGTCCTCATTGGAATAGAAAAAACAACATTTTGACAGTAACGATCAACAACGAGAATTGCAGCAGACAACAATTTAATAGCTCAACTGTCTAAATATTATCAAACACTAAGTCTTATAATATAGCTTCTCTGAAAAATTGTCTTTAGCTCAAATCTTCATTTGTTTCATAGTGTTAATGTTAAATTTAGATCTAGATCTTTCCTCTGTATTTTCTCTGTATAACCCTTTATATGACAAAAGTGCCCTTTGATGCCTTCGTAAACAAAGTAGACCAAGATCAGACAGCTCCTGTACTGTAGAAGGTGTATGGTCAGGATCTACTCTGTTTGCTTAACCCTTTCCTCCATAGGCTATTTTTAGACCCAACCTCATTGAATGAATCTACCCAAAAGGAGCATTTACTAGAGAAAATTAAAATTGTAGTTTGAAACCATTGTGATAGAGCATTTCGAGGGCTTGGTGCAAAACTATTCTAACTCCTTCACTAAAGTGAAGGAGTTAGAATAGTTTTCCACCAAGCCCTCGATTGGATAGGATAGGAGCAAATGCTCTATTTATCACAATGGTTTCATTAACCCTTTCCCTGTTCTGTATTTAGGCCAAATTTCAGTACCTACTGAATATTCATTAACAAAATAGTTAGAAAGAAATATGGTAGGTGGAATATTGTAGACAGTTTAGAAAGTAAAGGAACATATCTATCAAATTCTTTTAGCAAACAGAGCAGAACCTGATCAGACGGCTCCTCTAGGAGCCGTCTGATCTGGGTCTACTCTGTTTGCAAATGCGTGAAAACACGTTTATACGAGGGGAAAGGGTTAAGTGACTTTTACAGAGGCGTAGAAAGACGTATTTATGGAGGAAAGGGTTAAGAAAGTATAGATCTGCATCTACAGTTTTTGCTGTAGTTAAAAATTCCCTATTTCATCATTAAGCTTCCAGGAACTCTTTGAATATTCATGTAAGAAACCATGACTATACGAATATTAATTTCTTTTATATTTAAAACCGCATTGTAAAGCTGTAGAATTAGATCTATAATTCCATATGCAAGCAGATTTATATAATTCCATAAACAAACAGAGCAAAGGACTCCTAGAGGAACTGTCTGGTCTGGGTCTACTCTGTTTGCAAAGGCTTTCAAAGCATATCTATGGATTAAAGGGTTAATATTGATGTATTCAATATTTCTTACAAGAATCTTCACCAGGCATTAGGTTAAAGCATTTGGAATTCTGATCAGATGTCAGTTTACTGAATGGTTGATCTGGATTCCAGTTATTTGAAGATACAGTAAAACCTCTCTATAACGACGACTAAATTGTGTTAATTAGTTGGTATTTTGGACAGGTGGTTGCTTAAAGCAAGGTGAAAGTAAAACATAACGCTCCTATAGGAGCGTTCTGTTTTACTTTCACCTTGCTTTAAGCATCCACCTGCCTTTAACACATAATACTTGATGTAATTTAGTGGTCGTTATAGAGAGGTTTTACTGTAATTAAGCTTCACAAAAGAAGAGTTCCTATAGCACCTTCAGTGATTCAAAATCCTGACAGATCCATCAATTCTGAGATTTCATTGAAGCCAGTGGAAGTTACTCTACTGACTGACACAGTGACCCAGATATTTAAAACTCTATCTGGCTAAGGTCATAAAAAGACAGCCAGTGAGTGTGTGACCCCACCTTCCTTTAAAAAAAACCCAGTTTTTATTCATCATGTTCCAAACTAACCATAGATTTTGTGAATCTATAAACATACAATGCAATTTGATATTCAAAAATATTGACAATGATTCTACTGTCAACAATGATTGAAATCAGTTGATATAGAATACATGGAACTGAAAAGGTCCGAGGTTAATTGAATAGCAAGGAGAAAGCGACTTCTATTCAAATCCCATATTTATAATGAGTCTCACCTCACTACACAATCATCCAACCATAACTGTCCGTTTAAAAGGTCAACTTCAACTCTCGGGGTAATAAACAAGTGGAAAGTGGATGGCATTCGCCAAGAATGTTGACCCAGATGTTTCATTCCATCTGGATAATACAAAAGCCTTTTAACCCCTGACCTCATGAATATTTAGTAACAAAAAACGACTATGGATATTAATTAACTGATGTTTCATAATGACAATATAAATCGAAGAATATTTTACTATGGCAGAAACTGTAGAATCATATCTTTATCATTTCATCAGGAAAAGAGCAGACACTGATCATACTGCCCCTTCAATAGGATCTTCTCTAGGTCTGCTCTGTTTGCAAAGACATGAAAAGGCATTTATATGAGGTAAAGGGTTAATATTCCTGTCAGAAATAATGACATCATGAATATTAATAAGCCAAATTATTTTGAAGCATTATTAACAAAGGAAGTTTTGAATGCAGCATGTAAAAATTCTGTAGCAAACAGACGAAACCCTGGTCAGACGACTCCCACAGGATCTGGGTCTACTTATAAATATTTCTTACCAGAGTATTCATTTGGTAAAACAATGATGAACCATTCTATTAGAAATTAAGCATTCAAGGGCTTTAACCCTTGCCCTGTTGAATATTCATGTAAGAAATAATGGCATCAGAAATGGTTAACACAACTGCACCACATGTGAGTGTCATTGCTTGTCTGCAATACACTTCGTAAGTCTATAAAGGGGCATAACTTGGTAAAAATGCATTATAGAGTTATGGCCTTTGCTCGAGTTGCAGCCCTTGTGATGGTGAACAAGTGTGAAGTTTCATAGGATTTGCATAAATAGTGAAGAAAGTAATATGGTCAACTTTAAAGTTTCCGGACGACAAGGACAATGATGATGACAATGACAACGCAGGCGCCGAGTTTTTCTTCCAAAGAAAGGTGAGATAAAACTTAACAGCTCAGGTCACAGGCTCCAAATACTGCAGTTTATGTTGCATTAAATGCATTTCTCCTATTCTCATATGAAATGAAACTATATTAATTAGTTTTAAGTTTATTGCCTTGAGCTATAAATACCATCATAAACAGATATGACTGCCGACTGCCGTAGTCACATTAATTACACTGAAAAGCATCACCCTCTGGTTTGATCATGATTAAAATTGTACAAATTAGCTGTACAATGAGAAGAGAAATGGTACTTTCGGGGTTTAGACCCTGATCAAACACTTCTTACAGGAGCCGTCTGATTTGCATCTACTCTTTTTGCAAACGGAGTAGACCTAGATCAGATGGCTCCTATGAGCCGATGCTCTGATAGGGTCTACTGTTTGCTTATGGTATAGATTTGATTCTACGGTTTCTGATATAGCCAAACTCTTTTATTTTCATTAGCCATTATAAAATATAATCTGATTAATATTATTATACCACATTTATATAGCGCTCTTTTCACACAGGATATGTGCGTTCAAAAGCGCTTCACATAGATACATTTTATATACAAAACAGGGTATATTCAATGTGTAATTATAGAACATTTAAAATAAAATATATTTAATACTTATATATAGATAAGAATAATAAAAAAAAGAATTTATTTAGAATATAGGTAAAACAATTTCATCCCTTCCGTAAGTTTATCTGTCATATTATGCTCTATTATATTGTGTCAGCGCACTCACATCATAAAAAACAAAATTTGAATGTAACATTCTATGCACAGTGCCAGTACGTCACACACTTTTGACCCAGACCCAACAGAATTGGGTACATTAATATTCATGTTGTCATTATTTCTTACATGAATATTCGTCAAGTAAAGGGTTAAACATTTTCCTTATAAATAAAAACAATTATTGCTCCTCAAGCCATGATCTTTTGCAAGTGTTACCTCCGAAACTGTTGACTGAGTAGCATGGCATCTCATCTGGATCCAAGCTGTTTGCAAATGTAAGTCAGGTCATGATAAGCAGTATAAGAATTAACCCATTCCCTCATAGGCTATGTTTAGATCCAACCGCTTTGAATAAATCCACCCAAAAGGAGCATTAACCAGAGAAAAGGAAAATGTTAGATTTTTGTAGTTTGAAACCATTGTGATAAATAGAGCATCTGCTCCTATAGGAGCTATTAGGAGAAAATGCTATATTTATCACAATGGTTTCAACAGATAACTTTTACAGAGGGTAGAAAGACATATTTATGGAGGAAAGGGTTAAGCAATAAAAGTCAGTTTGAAATTGCTAGGCATCTCACCTCATTAACCCTTTGCCTGATGAATATGCATGTAAAAATTAATAACATCATGAATATTTATTAGCTGAATTCTAATAATGGTATATGATCAAAGAAAATGTTTTGGCCATGGCAGAAACTGAAGACTCAGATCTATTTTATATCATTAGCAAACAGAGCAGATCCTGATCTGGGTCTGCTCTGTTTACAAAGCTGTTAAAATGTGTATCTATGGAGCAAATGGTTAACCCTTTACTCCATAAATACGCCTTTCTATGCCTTGCAAACTGAGTAGACCCAAATCAGACGACTCCTGTACGAGCCGTCTGATCAAGGTCTGCTCTGTTTGCTTATGATATAATATAGATATGATTCTACAGTTTCTGACATGGCCACAAATTCCTGTGACCATGTGCTATTTTAGCAATTAATCCAATTAATATTCATGATGTCATTATTTCTTATATGAATATTCATGGAGCAAAGGGTTAAACATAAAGCTGGTTGAGATGTTATCATTTATACCACCTTATCACCCCTCTTGAATCATTATTACCAAGCTAACAGGATACATGGTCAATCAAATAACAAATTGCTCGCCTATCTATAGACTATAGTAATAAGTAAGTATTCCTGATGTTCCAGTTAACCACATAATTTCCTAGGTAAACCTCACATAATTGTGTTTATGAGGCTTTTAACCCTCCACCTGATAGAAATACTGCTTGATGCTTTTGAAAACAGACTAGACCCAGATCATACAGGAGATGTCTGATCGGGTCTGCTCTGTTTGCTTTTGGAATAATATACATGTAGACCTGACTCTACAATTTCTGCCATGGCTAAAAATAATTATAAAGTTTGCAAATAAATATTAATGATGTCATTATTTCTGACATGAATATTCATCAGATAAAAGGTTAATTCACTGATATATGTTATATTATCTGGATTGTGATCATGATATAAGTGTAGTAGTTTGTCATTTTCTTTCTGATCAACATCTCCCACTCATTATCACTTAACCCTTTACCTGATACATAGTCATGTAAGAAATAATGACATCATGAATATTAATTAGCTGACTTTTTGTAATGGTGCATGAACTTCAGATTGTTACCCCTGGCAGACACCGTAGAATCACATCTTTATAATTCCATAGTGGTTGATCTGGGTCTGGCATGGAAAGGCATTTATATACGGGAAAGCTTTAATAATCTGATTAAAACCTGCTAATAGGTCAACAAACCACAGAACTACTACAAAATATCTGTTCCAATTACCTTAAATACAGTAAAACCTCTCTATAACGACCACTAAATTGTGTTAATTAGTTGGTATTTGGGGGCAGGTGGCTGCTTAAAGCAAGATGAAAGTAAAACAGAACGCTCCTATAGGAGCGTTCTGTTTTACTTTCAGCTTGCTTTAAGCAGCCATCTGCCTTTAACACAAAATACCTGATGTAATTTAGTGGTTGTTATAGAGAGGTTTTACTGTATTCAACAAAATTAGCCAAATAGTGAAGACCTAGACCAAACTACTCATGAAGGAGCAATTTGATCAGGTTCAGCACTATTTGTTACTATGTCAGTCTAATTCAAATGGTGTGTACTGACTTATTTAGCTAAATGCAAACCAATGGCGAGGGGTAATATGGGTGTCCAAATACTTGTGGTCGTGAGGCAAAACAAAAGGAGTGTCCTTAACAAATAAAACTGTCAAATAAGCAACTTGAGCTCTACAACAACTGATAAAGTTCAGCATCTTAGTCAACACAGTACTAGAAAAATAACATTCACATACCACTTGTTTTAATAAAGATCAGAATAAAAGTATTTTGTTTTGATGTTAAACCCTTTCCTTGTTCAATATTCATGTAAGAAAAAATGACATCATATCATGAATAATTATTAGCTGAATACTTATGATGACATATGTATATGGGTTGCTTTTGCTCAGGCAGAAACAATAGAATTAGATCTATAGTATACCATAAGTAAACAGAGCAGACCCCTGATGGAGCCATCTGATCTGGATCTTCTCTGTTTGCAAATGCGTGAAAAGGCATTTATATGAAGGAAAGGGTTGAGATGATTGTGAGAGACATGACTGGCCAATTTAAATTCTTTACTCAATACAATAATTAAATAGATACATTTAATGCCTTGCAAACAGGGTAGACCCAGATCAGATGGCTCCTATATGAGCCGTCAGATAAGGATCTGCTAATTTTGCTTATGGAATAATATAGATCTGAATCTGCAGTTTCTGCCATGGCCAAAATGGCCTCTGTTTGTATGTCATTATAAAACAAGATTTGTTTGAAGGATGGCCTTGACCTTGACGTCACCCCTCAAAATGTGCAGCTTCATGAGATGCATGTGCATGCCAAATATCAAGTCTCTATCCCTACTGGTTCAAAAGTTATGGCCAATGTTAAAGTCGGTGATTTGACCTATAGGTTTGACCTCTGACCTTGAATGATGACCTTGACCTGTCACCCCTCAAAATGTGTGGCTTTATGAGATACATATGTATGCCATATATAAAGTCTCTATCTGTACTGGCTGAAAAGTTATGACCAATGTTAAAGTTGTCCTCCTCAAACAGACAAACAGACAGACTGGGCAAAAACAATATCCCCCCACCCCGATCTGATTTGGGGGCATAAAAATCATCTAATTATTATTCATGATGTCATTATTTCTTACATGAATATTCATGAAGTCTGTTTTGATAATGATTTATACCAATGTAGTGAGCTGCAGTGCTGAATATGGGAATGCTAAGACATTGAGTGTAGATGCTGAAGACATTGCCATGGTATGCTACAGATATGGTGATATCAATGCTACTGTCCTTTGTGTTACTGCTAGACATAGTATTACTGATGACATTGTGTGTCAATAGTGCAGACAGGAGTCATGTTACGTGACAATATGATGCTAAAGACATCGAAATATGATGGCAAAATGATGGTTAAGTCATATGGATGCTGGGCAAGTTGTATGATGATGCTAAAGCCATTGTATAATGACACTTAAGTCTTTGTGTTGTATCATGCTTCAGTCATTGTGTGGTGGTAAGCTAATGTACAATGAAGTTAAAGTCATTGTGTGGTGATGGTTCAACCACTACATAATGGTGCCAAAGTCATAGCCACTGTATAATGGTGCCAAAGTCATAGGTATAATGGTGCCAAAGTCATAGCCACTGTATAATGGTGCCAAAGTCATTGTGTGTTGATGGTTCAGCCACTGTATAATGGTGCCAAAGTCATTGTGTATTGATGGTTCAGCCACTGTACAATGGTGTGGTAACGGTTCAGCCACTGTATAAAGGTGCCAAAGTCATTGTGTGTTGATGGTTCAGCCACTGTATAAAGGTGCCAAAGTTATTGTGTGTTGATGGTTCAGCCACTGTATAAAGGTGCCAAAGTCATTGTGTGTTGATGGTTCAGCCACAGTGAATAGGTTCCAAAGTCAGTGTGTGGTGATGGTTCAGCCACTGTATAATGGTGCCAAAGTCATTGTGTGGTAATGGTTCAGCCACTGTATAATGGTGCCAAAGTCATTGTGTGGTAATGGTTCAACCACTGTGTAATGGTGCCAAAAAGTCATTGTGTGGTGATGCTTTAATCCTTTCCCTCATGTAAACGTGTTTTCACGCATTTGCAAACAGAGTAGACCCAGATCAGACAGCTCCTAGAGAATATAGAACAGGGAAAGGGTTAACCAAGGTATAATGATGCTAAAGTCATTGTGTGGTAATGCCAAAGCAACTGTACAATAATGCTAAAGTCATTGTGTGGTAATGCCAAAGCAACTGTACAATAATGCTAAAGTCATTGTGTGGTAATGCCAAAGCAACTGTACAATAATGCTAAAGTCATTGTGTGGTAATGCCAAAGCAACTGTACAATAATGCTAAAGTCATTGTGTGGTAATGCCAAAGCAACTGTACAATAATGCTAGTCATTGTGTGGTAATGCCAAAGCAACTGTACAATAATGCTAAAGTCATTGTGTGGTAATGCCAAAGCAACTGTACAATAATGCTAAAGTCATTGTGTGGTAATGCCAAAGCAACTGTACAATAATGCTAAAGTCATTGTGTGGTAATGTCAAAGCAACTGTACAATAATGCTAAAGTCATTGTGTGGTAATGCCAAAGCAACTGTACAATAATGCTAAAGTCATTGTGTGGTAATGCCAAAGCAACTGTACAATAATGCTAAAGTCATTGTGTGGTAATGCCAAAGCAACTGTACAATAATGCTAAAGTCATTGTGTGGTAATGCCAAAGCAACTGTACAATAATGCTAAAGTCATTGTGTGGTAATGCCAAAGCAACTGTACAATAATGCTAAAGTCATTGTGTGGTAATGCCAAAGCAACTGTACAATAATGCTAGTCATTGTGTGGTAATGCCAAAGCAACTGTACAATAATGCTAAAGTCATTGTGTGGTAATGCCAAAGCAACTGTACAATAATGCTAAAGTCATTGTGTGGTAATGCCAAAGCAACTGTACAATAATGCTAAAGTCATTGTGTGGTAATGTCAAAGCAACTGTACAATAATGCTAAAGTCATTGTGTGGTAATGCCAAAGCAACTGTACAATAATGCTAAAGTCATTGTGTGGTGATGCTTAAATCAAGGTTTAATTATGCTAAAGTCATTGTATGATGAAGCAAAAGATATGGTATGATGATGCACAAAACACTGTATGATGATACAAAAGTCATTGTTTGACTAACCCCATTTTTTTCAGCCAGTGATGTAAAGCCATTGTATGATGATGCAAAAAAGTCTTTGCTGATGCAAAAGCCATTGTATGATGAAGCAAAAGTCATTATATGATGATGTAAAAGCCATTATATGATGATGCAAAGCCATAGCATGATGATGCAAAACCAATTGTATGATGGTGCAAAACTCATTGTATAATTAATTATTCTAAAGCCATTGTTTGATGATGCAAAAGCCATTGTGTGGGGATGCAAAAACAAAACATTACATGAGTACAATATTTTCAAACACACTCAAAAATACATTGAATCAATAGTGTTTTTTTTAAACAAAAGAAAGATTGCAGTTAATCGTTTACTAAAACCATGATATATAAATCCTAAAGCAGGCTTACCAAAATTCCAAACTGAATAGATCTTAACCCATTCCCACGTAGGCTATTTTTAGACCCAACCTCTTTGAATAAATCTACCGAAAAGGAGCATAAACTAGAGAAAAGGATTTTTTAAAAATTTTGTAGTTTGAAACCACTGTGATAAATAGAGCATTTGCTCCTGTAGGAGCAAATGCTCTATTTATCACAATGGTTTCACAAAGTGACTTTTACAGAAGCATCAAAAGGCGTCAATATGCGGGAATGGGTTAAATTCTTAACACTTTGAAAGTGGGACACACATGCATTGACACTTGCTAACAATGTAGATCTAGATCAGAGGACTCCTAGAGGAGCCCCCTTGAGAGACTACGCTGTTTGTCATTCAAACTCCTATCCCAACTTTAAGCCTTTTGTACAGAGTGGATTCTATAGTTAGACCCTAATGGGCTTTTCCACTGTGAAAATTCAGCCTTGAAAGGGTTAATCACTGAATACCAGGAGAAATTACTACCACCACCTCAAATAGATAATTCAATTGCTCTGTCTTACATAAAATACATCATTATAAGTTCCTGTATTCCAGGGTAAGGTCAACTTGCCAGAACATCTAGACTGTCTGCAGGAACGTGTCACAGTATTGATTCTCCAGCCGACTGCCTGTCTGCTACATAGTAAATAGTGCCAGCTCCCATATTAGGAGACGCTGCTATCTGCTATCGTCTGTGTAAGATTCTTCCAAATTAATTTGCTGAGCTTGGAAGTCATGCAATGAGCTCGTCTTGGTGTCTAGTATTTGGGCCAGAATGAATTTGCATACTCTTGCAGAAGCGGCAGAGATCCAGGGAATAACAGGCAGCAGTAAAATGTGAAATTTAACCTGGCCGGAAACATTTTGCTTGAGCCAGAGTTCATTCTCAAGTATCTGTTTCTAAACTCAAAATTTGACCAATCGTATGTTTGAGAATAAACTCAAGCTCAGAAGTTTGATAACCCCGGGACCCAAGCTAAACTAGTAGTAGTAGTAGTAATAGTAGAAGTAGTAGCAGTAGCAGTAATAGTAGTAGTAGTAGTAGTAGCAGCAGTTGTAGTAGCAGCAGTAGAAGTAGAAGTACAGTAAAATCTCTCTATAAAGACCACTTAATTGTGTTAATTAGTTGGTATTTTGGGCAGGTGGTTGCTTAAAGCAAGATGAAAGTAAAACAGAACGCTCCTATAGGAGCGTTCTGTTTTACTTTCACCTTGCTTTAAGCATCCACCTACCTTTAACACAAAATACTTGATATAATTTAGTGGTCGTTATAGAGAGGTTTTACTGTAGTAGCAGTAGTCTAGTAAAGAAGTTCATTAGGTACTACTTATACTCTTTCCCTCATACAAACATTTTATCTTGCCGTTGCAAACAGAGTTTGACCCAGATCAGACGACTCCAACAGGTGCCATCTAAGCAAGGTCTGCTCTGTTTGCAGATGACATAATATAGATCTTATTCTACAACTTCTGCCTTGATAAAATATTTCTTTGTTCAGTAACCAATATAAACAATTCAGTAAATGACTATCCATAACATACGTAATGAATTCTTCCATAAATGTCCATGAGGGAAAGGGTTAATCCTTTACTCCATAAATACATCTTTCTACGCTTTGGCAAACAGAGAACCAGATTAAATGGCTCCTATAAGAGCTGTCTGATCAGGGTCTGCTATGTTTGATTATGATATGATATGATATAGATATGATTCCAATGTTTCTGCCATGGCAAACAGAGCAGACCTTGATCACACAACTTCTATAGGAGCCGTCTGGGTCTACTATGTTTGCAAAGGCGTAGAAAGGTGTTCTTATGGAGTAAAGGGTCAATTCTTCCTTGCCATCATTTCTTTCCTTTTATTGCAGTCACTCAAGAAGTAGAGGTATTTGTATGAAGATTATTATTATTGCTACCATTCCCACAATAATTACAGTCACTGTAATTATATTCATCATCAACACTGCCATAAATCATAGCTATTTATATAGACAACTAGCCCCACCCCAAGAAATACCAATAACTTTTAACCCTTTCAATGCTGAATTTTCAAACAGCATGTATTTGAAATGGTAAACTTTGGGAGAGGATTTTGAATGACAAACAGTGCAGACCCTGATCAGAGGGCTTCTAAAAGGGTCTACACTGTATGCAAATGACTGCACTCATTCCCCACATTTAAAGGTTTAACAGAAGGACTGATATTTGCAAACAGTGCAGACCCTGATCAGAGGGCTCCTAGAGGAAGGTCTACACTGTTTGGTCCTCCTAGAGGAGCCCTCTCAGATCAGGGTCTGCAATGTTTGTCCTTCAAAATGTGTCACAACATATAAGCTTTCTTACTGAATTGACTGTATGATGAACCGTTTCAATAAATTTATAATATATACATGTATATTCAGCATTCCAAAGGTTCATCTGTCATGTATTCACTTTCACTCAGTCTAATGAGTACATTTTGCCTGTTCAAAACTAGACCTTCTTTCTATCTAAATATTAACCTTTAAAATTCTATATCATGAATATTAATTAAATAAACTTTTGTACAAGTGAATGTTTGCCATATCAGAAACTTTAGATAATCAGAACTAATCTACATCATTTCAAAATCAAACAGAGCAGACCCGGATCAGATGGATCCTACAGGACAGGGGCCATCTGATCTGGATCTACTCTGTTTGCATATGCATTAAATCAATTTAAATGTGTAAAAGGTGTAGGAATATGTATGAGGTAAAGGGTTAACCCTTTCCATCATATGAATGTTTTTTTTATACATTTGCAAACAGATATGATCCAGATCAGACAGATATTAAAGGAGCCTTCTGATCAGGATCTGCTCTGTTTGCTTATGAATGTATGATATATCTATTTCTACAGTGTTGGCAGAGGTAGTCACAAATCTGAGGTGAAACATTAAAACATTAAATACTGACAATGATTCTGCAAGTCCTTTGTTCCTCCTCAGAATTGACATTACTTAAAATTGCCATACAATTTGGGTGATAACAAACAGCCCTTGACTGATAGAGTACCTCCGTCTACTCTGTTTGCTTACAGACTATCTTAGATCTGTTTCTATATTTTAACTCATTGCAATGCAATCATTTGCTTCATATAACAATATAAGACAATTAGTTTATAGGCATCCATATTTAGTAGATTCTCCTATAGGAGCTTTCTGCATTGCTTAATCACCTGCTTTTTAACACTCCTATGTTCAATAAATGAATCTATTGTGGTCCAGTTGCTGAGTCTGAGAAATAGTGATAGAGTCACCACATAAATGCCATGCCAACTTAACCTATCTTTATAATAAACATCCAATAAATAATCATCACCTGACCAAACTATTGACAAGCCTTGATGGCTATCTGGGCGACTGGAGAGTCCCATATAAATGTCAGAGGCGGGTAAAAACAACACCACACCAGTAATTATTACATGGGGCACCTCCAATGATGTTTAACCCTTAACCTGTTGTGGAAAAAAACTATGCTCAAATTTAGATTCGGTGCAATTTTGATAACATCCGATTTGATTAAGCTTTGAGATCATTTTGATTGAGTGTCAAACAGCTTGGATCCTGATTTGACGCAGGGTTACTCGGCATCATCTCTGGATCCAAGCTGTTTGCAAATGCTAGTCAAGTTAGCCGGAGAAAGATTAAACTGTCATCTTAATGAAGTCTGATTAGCTTTAATCCAATTTTATTACGATTTTGGCACAGATTGTGGGAATGCAAGGTGCAGAATGTGAATGGAGAGTTGGGGGGAGATGGGTGGGTCTCCACATAGCAAATAAAATAAAGTTTTTATGATCCTTGACTATTGACCTTCTACTAGTCTGGTTGCTCCAGACAATTAATTAATATGTCATGAAAGAATTTAAAATAATTGTTTACTTCCGGTTTGTACCCTAATTACCCTAAGTTTCATGTCAAGATGACAGAAAATACTCTAAGTTCAAGGGGAGATAATTCTGCAATGCCCAACTGTAAACCCATGAAAATTGCGTCTTGCACATCTACTATTTGTAGTTATTATGTATACCAAATATGAATTCAATAACTTTAAAACTAAATGAGGACTACCATGTTCAAATCCGGACGGACAGACTGACCGACCACATGACCGCCGGACAGGCTGATTCCAGTATACCCCCTCAAAAAAGTTTTAGGTCCCTTAGGTTAATATTGGCCCCATCCTAGGGCTACTCATTTATAATCTTAAATCTATGGTAATCAGGTGAGCGATTAAGGGCCATCTTCACCCTCTTGTAAATTTTCTGTGCGCTATAATAAATCATGCTACTCTTTCCAAGCAGTTGTTGCAGAGAAATCCGATACAGAGGTGTTTCTTTGGTTACGTTTCATCGAGTCCATTCCTCTCAATTAGCCAAAATAAATGACCTTTTTCCATGACAATAATTCACTCATTTAATCACATGTTATCATGAAATTACAAATCTTAAGGATGGCTGACCATGTGAAATTAGACTCCAAAATAGCCACATTGACGGAACATGTTCTCAATTGAAATTAATGCAGTACCTTTAATTGCTAAAATATTCATAAAAGAATCAATAATATCATGAAAATAATTAGCTTTATTTAAGGCATATGAAGATGGGAATGGCGGAAATAGTAGAATCAGATCTATAATATAATGGCATAAGTAAACAAAGCAGACCCTGGCCAGGTGGCTCCTGACCCCTGTAGGAGTTATCTAATAAGGTCTACTTTACAAACGTGTTAACCCTTTCCTCCTTAGGCTATTTTTAGACACAACCTCTTGGAATCAATCTACCGAAAAGGAGCATTTACTAGAGAAAAGGAAAAGTTTAGAATTGTGTAGTTTTGAAAGTATTGTGATAAATAGAGCATTTGCCACTATAGGAACAAATGCTCTATTTATCACAATGGTTTCAAAGTGACTTTTACAGGGGCGTAGAAAGGAGGAAAGGTGTTAATGGAGAATCTATGGAGTAAAGAGTTAACCCTATGCTAGTTGTGAATTTAAAATTACCTGATACAGTAGAACCTAACTAGTATGAGGCCATTAAAAAGACGTCTAATTATGGGTCTGTAAAAAGCAAACAAGAGCAGACTCAGATCAGGTCTACTCTGTTTGCAAATATCTCAAAAAGCATACCTATGAGGTATATGTCCAACCCATTTCTTGATAAAGGAGCCATCTGATCAGGGTCTGCTCTGTTTGCTAATGATATACTATAGATATGGTTTTACATTTTCTGTCATGGCCAAAAATTCCTGTGTCCATGTACGTTTATAACAATTAACCGTTTCTCTGTTCTATGTTTATTTCAATTTTCAATACCTACTGAATATTCATGAACAAAAAAGTTAAAATAAAATATGCAAGGTGGAACATTGTAGCCATTTTAGAAAGTAAAGAAACAGAACTATCAAATTTCATTAGGAAATTTTCCTCTAGGACCGTCTGATCAGGGTCTACTCTGTTTGCAAATGCGTGAAAACACATTTATATGAGGGAAAGGGTTAATCTAATTAATACTGATGGTGTCTTGCATAAATATTCATGAAGAAAAGGGTTAATTATCCTCATCTCACAAATTAATCAGAGTGACAAAAGGAGCAGTCAGGGTTTCCATCTATTTGCTACTACATGTATGTCAGTCTAACTTGATGGTTTCACAATGGTGCCAAATTGACTTAATTCTTTCTCTGTTCGATATTCATGTAACAAATAATGACATCATGAATATCTATAGAACTAAATATTTATACCGTAGAAGTTTCAAGGGAATGTTTTGCTTTGACATAAACTGTAAAATCAGATCCACATCATATCATAAGCAAACAGATCAGACTCTGATCAGATGAGAGAACCATCTGAACTAGATCTACTCTGTTTGCAAATGCATGAAAATGGGTTTATATGAGGGAAAATGTTAAGTCTACAGAAGTAATTACAGTAGAATATAATTTGTTGAGGTCTGTAGTTGAGGTCAGTAGTTGCTTGCTGGACATTTGAAGGTATAACATGAAAATGCTCAATACATTGTACTGCTGTACTACATGGATATCTGAAAATAAGTTTAAAACTAAAAAGAAGTCATTTATTCCAGTAGCCCCCATTGTAGAAATGCAATGAATCTTCACATCTTCCATAAACTATATCTAGAGCTTAATATCTTCAAGACCGCTTTCATGCCCTTTTAAGAGTCATTCCAGGACTGTATCAACTCTGGTCAAATTTCATGACTTTCCGCTCAAATATCATTTCTGTTTGATTTCCCTTCCATGATTGATTTCTAGTTCAGAAGAGGTGAATTGATACAAGGAATAACCTTTTCATAACATATCATCTCTATTCACGCTGACTTTTGGAGCCCGACATTTTAATCACAACCTTTCAAGCCCCATATTACCACCACTGAAGGGCATATCATTAGCCCTAGCCAGATCAATAAATCCCAACTTAATGACATATTTGGTTAAATGATTGTAAACTAGGTCTAGCCACTAGATTATTATCTGACTAAGCCATGAAGTTTATAGATTTATTCCAGAAATCTAGAGAAGCCACTTGGATTTGTTCTTGAAATCTTCCTTCTATTATCCCTTTGCATGTAAGAAATCTATGGCATATTACAATGTACTTTCAGTAGTGGCATAACCCATCAGTGGTGGTAATACCTTAGGGATCTTACTGATGCATTTTATAATGATATACAAACTCAGGAAATTTTGGCCATGGAAGAAACTGTAGAACTAGATCTATACATGTATTATACCATAAGCAAATAAAAAAGCATACCGTATGTATGGAGTAAAGAGGAAAGAAGACAACCAAGACCACATTGCACTCTATTAAGATGGATTCTCTCCTAATGCATTTAACCCTTTCCCTGATAGAGATGCCTTTTCAAACCTTTGCCAAAGGAAAAGCCACAGACTAGATTCCTCCTGTGGGAGCTATCTGAACAGGGTCTGCTCTGTTTGTTTATAGAAGAATAAAGATCAGATTCTACAGCTTATGCAATGACCCCCAAAAAAGCATGTGTTCATAATGCGGCAATGCCATGATAAAAATTCATGACATCATCATTTGTCTTACTAATACTATACATTAGGTAAATGGTTAACTGCTTGCAGTGTATAATATAGGCAAATTAAGGAGTAACTTAATATGCTTTTTGTAATTAACCATTTACCTCATGAGTATTTTGTAAGAAATATTAACATCATGAATATTAATGAGCTGAATTTTATAATGGTGTTATGACCATAGCAGAAACTGCAGAATCATATCTATCAGTACTGGTATATCATCAATTTCCATCAACAGAGCAGACCCTGATTAGACGGCTCCTAAAGGAGCCATCTGATCTGGGTCTAATCTGTTTGCAAAGGGCCTGAAAAAGCATTTATATGAAGTGAAGGGTTAAATAGCTCTGAAATCAAATACATGTATGTGAGCAACAAAATGATTAATTATCATGAAACGCTCATTCCTATGAATACCAATTTTGAAACAAAACATGCTTGAGACCAGTCAGTCAAATGAGACCATTTTTTCACTTTGAATCTCTATGTATAAAATCAGTAACCCATTCCTCCATAAAAACACCTTTCTACACCTCTGTAAGTCATTTTATGAAACCATTGTGATAAATAGAGCATTTGATCCATAGGAGCAAATGCTCTATTTATCATAATGGTTTCAACACTACACAATTCTAAAACAATTCCTTTTCTCTATTAAATGCCCCTTTTCAGTAGATTTATTCAAAGAGGTTGGGTCTAAAGATAGCCTATGAGGGAATGGGTGAAAATAGTCATTACGCTGTAAGATATTTATTATGCAACTAATCCTTTACTTCATGAGTATTCTTGTAGGAAATAACGATTTTATGAATATTAATTAGCTGCAGTTTTACAGTGGCAGATGAACAAAGGAGAGCTTAGCCTTGCAAACAGAGCAGACGCAGATCAGACAGCTCCCGTAGGACAGGTCTGATCAGGCCCACTCTGTCCCCTTATTGTATAATATAGATATGGTTCTACAGATTTTGTAATGACCAAAAAATAATGTGTTCATGTGCCATTATAGAAACTAATTTAATTAATATTCATGATGTCAGTAGTTCTTGAATAAATATTCAAGACGTAAAGAGATAATCAGATATACATTATTCCATAAGCAAACAGCAGACCCTGATCAGACCCTTACAAGAGCTGTCTGATATGAGTCTACAGAAGAACCTGTCTTAACCCATTACCTCATAGGATATTTTTAGATCCAACCTCTTTGAATAAATCTACCAAAAAGGAGCATTAACTAGAGAAAAAAAAAGAATTTTGTAGCCCTGAAACCATTGTGATAAATAGAGCAAATGCTCTATTTATCACAATGATTTCAAAGAGTGACTTTTATACAGGGTGTCCCAAAAAACCCGGAACCCTGGATTAAGACCTGCAAGTTATCCCATTTCTGTCAATATTGCTAACTTAAATTAAAAGTATATACATGTAGCTTAGTAGAGACAACATTTTGCCATATGTTGTCTAAAAAAAATTTTGTCTAAACATATTCATAAGTTTTTAAGATATCAGCATTTAAATGAAAGCACCCAAAACTCCGTTTTAAACATGATATAGGCATGGACTATGCAATGTACGAATACTATGTTAAAACAGATATTAGGTGCATTCATCAAAATGCTCTTATCTTTAAAACCAATGCATAGTTTTAAGAGAAATTTGGCAGACATGTGCACAAATGACTTATCTACAACGGTAAATATTTATATTTTAAAGTGTCCGGTTACATTGGTTAAAATACACATTTGATTCAGGGTTTCGTCTTTTTTGGGACACCCTGTAGAGGCATAGAAAGGCGTATTTATGGAGGAAAGGGTTAAGCAGCCATCAAAAAGAAGTCTAATTATGGGTCTGTATGGCAGGTGTTAGTTTAATGCAGGTCAAAAGTAATGCAGAAAACTCTCATAGGAGCCTTCGGCATAATTTTTGCCCTGCATTAAGCTACCACCTGCTTTTTAAGACTCCTACATTCGATAAATAAATGGCCATTTAGGACAGGTTCAACTGTATTTCTTTTTCAAAAGTAGAATTTAAATAGAAAATTAGGATTTTTAAATTTGAGAGTTGTACTTCCACAAACTGAAGGAATGTCAAATCATGAAATGCAGAGTCAGCAATTTTGATCATAACATTATTTTTACTTTAGATGAATGGGAGCCTTGGGTATCATACCCCCAAATGATGGAAGTCTGAGAAATATGATATTAGAGAACACTTGGGAGATATTTCATCAAGTTTTAGAAGAGTTTATGCCAGCAATGTATTTCAGGATGATTTTTTTGGACTGGTTGTAACTAATGTCTTTGGGAGTGAGACCAATTACAGAGTACTTTGAGGCCCTGCAGTATGATATCAAAAGGTCAAACACATTGATATAATTCAATTATTTCACATGAGTCTGAGTAAAAATAATTCTGTCAATAACTTTTGGTCTTGAGAATAGCTCTGTATTTAGACTTGAAATAATTTTTCATTTATAATTTTATTCTAGTTCTTTCCCATTATTCTCATACATCAACGAGTGACCAACATGACTAAAGCCGGTTACTGGCCACTTGAACCCAGCCATCAGGCCAGGTAGCAGTGCAGGTACAGTGGGGTGCCCAATCTGTCACAGACCTGCCCTCCCCTAATGCTGACCAGCCTGACAGGGTCCCACCCCAACCTAGCAGGGACTCTTCTATATTTTCATGTTCACACAACTCTCATTTTACTCCTGCCAAACTTTTCTTGCATTCACATCCTATGGACAAAATTGTGATACACTGTTCCAACAGTTTAGATCCTTATAAGATGATGAGTAATATTACAACTGTTTTACAGTCCAATCATGTTTCTAGAATAGACACAGTTTGGGAACTGAAGATGCAAATTTACCCAGAAATCACTTGCTTAGAATGATAAGCCTTTCCCTTATAAGTATTGATTAAATAATCTATGATTGTATGAATATGCGTAGACTGATTTTTTATAAGTACACTTTAATAAAGGAATATTTAGTTGCAACAGACACATCAGAATCAGATCTATATTAGTCCATAAGCAAACAGAGCAGACCTTGGTCAAACTGTAGTTGTCTGATCTGGGTCTACTCAGTTTGCAAAAGTGCCAAAAGTCTTCTCTATGAGGGGAAGGGTTAAAGGTTATTAATTGGCAGACATGTTCACCATGACCTGACAGCTTTACAAAGTATGGCAAAAAAGACTTTGAAAAACGGCAATAAAAAATGTCACTACTTGATGACACAGCGATCCACCCACTCAATGTTATTAATTGCAATGCAGTTTGGGCAGAGAAATATTTATTGAATTTCAATATAAAATCATGTTTTGATTTTGAAATCTTAATGTATGTTACTTGCCAGTTATAACACTGCTTTTAATTAAAGTGACAGAAAGGTCTAAAATCAATTATAACCCTTTACCTGATGAATATTTATTTAAGAAATACCATCATGAATATTAATTAGATGATTATTTACCATGTACATGAAAGCAACATTTTTTTCACCATGGCAGGAACTGTGCACTTAGGTCTATATTATAGAATACAGTAAAACCTCTCTAAAACGGCCACTAAATTGTGTTAATTAGTTGGCATTTAGGGCAGGTGGCTCAGATTAAAGCGAGGTGAAAGTAAAACAGAATGCTCTATGGGAACGTTCTGTTTTACTTTCCCCTTGCTTTAAGCAGTCACCTGCCTTCAACACAAAATGTTTGATGTAATTTAGTGGCCATTATAGAGAGGTTTTACTGTATTAGTAAACTGAGAAACACCCTGAACAAATCACTCCTACATGAGCTGTTTGATCTGGGTCTAGTCTGTCTAGGAATTTCTAAATGTCTAAATCTGCATTTCTATAACGTAAAGCGTTAAACATTTGCACACTGAAATTTTCAAAGTGGAATGGCCAATCATTGTTGCAAATCATTTACCTAATTAGGTCATTGTACATGTATTAGCAAAAGTGTTCTTGCAGGCACACCCCTTCAACTGAATATATGTCAAGTTTACAATATATATATTTGGGCAAGTTCACATAAAACAATGAGGTATAAATCTTTCCAGTACTTAACCATGACTTTTAACCCTTTGAATGCTGCATAATGTATTAACCCTTTCCTTCATGAATATTCATGTTATAAATAATGACATCATGAATCTTTATTAGCTGAATTTTTAAAATGGTATACAGTAAAACCTCTCTATAATGGCCACCAAATTACATCAAGTATTTTGTACAGTATTTTGACAGGTGACTGCTTAAACAAGATGAAAATAAAACAGAACGCTCCTATAGGGGCGTTCTGTTTTACTTTCACCTTGCTTTAAGCAGCCACCTGTTAATTTCATGAATAGTCATGAGGTATTGGGGTAATACTTCTTAACCCTTTCCTCCATAAATACGCCTTTCTACGCCTCTGTAAAAGTCACTTTATGAAACCATTGTGATAAATAGAGCATTTGCTCCTATAGGAGCAAATGCTCTATTTATCACAATGGTTTCAAACTACAAAATTCTTAAAATTTTCCATAATTTTGTTAATGCTCCTTTTCGGTAGATTCATTCCAAGAGGTTGTGTCTAAAAATAGCCTATGGAGGAATGGGTTAAAACAAGCATCTTTGCAGAGAAATTCAATATTCAGATCTAGTCTATCATTTTCATGCTACAATGTTTGTTATGCACTCCTATTTAAATAACCATGATAACATTCCAGACAGTCTTATACATGTACATACAATATTTGAACTTGGAAACTAAGTAGCAGCTAGACATGACTTAACCCTATAAATGTTGAATGATTCAAAGAGTAGAGTCCATTTTATGATTTAGTAAGAAAGATTTATATTTGGCCTGAGGCTTATGAATGACAAACAGCGCAGAATCTCTATCGGAGGCCTACTGAAGGAACCTTCTGATCTTGGTCTTCACTGTTGGCAAATGTCAGCTCATTTCCTCCATTCAAAGGGTTAAGTGGAGAGAAAGATTTATTGGTTACAGTGAAGCTATCCTATTTTCTCCCTATGATTGTCTGATTCTCTCATAAGAATCCTCTTATACTTGGATAGAAAATGTCTTAAATTATCCCAAAAGGTCACAGACAAATTTATAGGCACCAGCTCATGACTGCAATGCTTCTGTGTAGGACCTTGAAGTTGGACAGAAAACTAAAACCAAAGTGTGCTCCAAGTGTCATTTCTAGATACACTCTGAATCAATATACATTGTACATATTAACCTTTTACTCCATGAATACTAGAATATTACTTAGCTGATTTTCTTTAATGGCAGATGAACACAGGAATGCTTAGCCATGACAGAATCCTTAGAAGCAAACAGAGCAGACCCTTAATATCTGATTCTCCTACCATGGCATTAAATTTCATTATGTTATATTTTTGATATAAAAATAGAGTTTATATGCAAAATGGGCAGAGTCTGCATGAATACTCATGAACTAAAGGGTTTAACCCTTTCCCTGTTCTATGTTTATTCCAAATTTCAATACCTATGGAATTGGAAATATGGAAGGTGGAACATTGTAGACATTTTCGAAAGCAAAGAAACAGATCTATCAAATTCTATTAGCAAACAGAGCAGACCCTGATCAGACGGCTCCTCTAGGAGCCATCTGATCTGGGTCTACTCTGTTTGCAAATGCTTGAAAACACGTCTATATGAGGGAAAGGGTTAAGACCAACAATTAGTCTTCTTGTGTGTGTTTGCATCAAGACAGGTCTTATATGAACATCAGTTGAATTTACAAACAGTCATAATCACATCTTTACTCCATAAATACGCCTATTAACACCATTGCAAACAGAACAGACCAAGAACAGACAACTCCTGTAGAAGTGGTCTAATCTGGGTCTGCTATGTTTGCTTATGGAATTATAAACTAATGCTACAATTTCTGCCATGGCTAATAATGGCACTATAAAATATTTGATGATGTCATTATTTGTAACATGAATGTTCATGGAGTAAAGGATAAATATTAACCCATTCCTCCATAGGCTATTTTTAGACCCAACCTCTTTGAATCAATACCGAAAAGGAGCACTAACTAGAGACAAGAGTCGCGTGCGGCGCCAACGCTCGTCTGATTTGGTGCTTCTCCAGCAAAATTAAACATTTTGAAAAATATAAAGGGCCATAACTCCAAAATTTTGAAATCAAGAGTTATGATTCTTATGTAGGGGGCTTCCCTTAAATGAGATCTACTAACCTATGAAGTTTCATGTTGATACCTCTTATACTTTTCGAGTTATGGTCAAATGTTAAGATTTCGAACGACAACGCGGACGCTGCAGTTACGACAATAGCTTGTACAGACAAGCTAAAAAGGGATTTTTTAGAATTTGTAATTTGAAACCATTGTGATAAACAGAGCATTTGCTCCTATAGGAGCAAATGCTCTATTTATCACAATGGTTTCATAAAGTGATTTTACAGAGGCGTAGAAAGGCGTATTTATGGAGGAAAGGGTTAAATTACAGGGGTACAGTATTCATATTTGATCTGGGTCGGTGTTGTTTGTATAAGTCCAATCAATAGGATCCTGCCTATAAATTGATTAAACTTTGATTAAAAATGTTAAGGCAAATTTCTAGCATGTTTACCTTGAAAAAAAACAACCATCTCTTACTTTGATACCTTCCCTTCCTCAACCACTCACTCATGAATTAATTGATACCTTATCAATCAATAACCAATAAAATTACGCCACAGAAATGCGCAGTGCATGATTCATACTGTATATATTCTTGTTTTCCCCATTTAACAAGCATGCCCATGAGCAAATCTACCTATAAATACTGTTATATCGCATCAAAATACTTTGAACAGTATAATCCCTGACCAAGGTCTACACTGTCTGTCATTCAAAACATTTGATAGAAAATAAACTTTTTAACCCTTTCCTCCATAAATACGCCTTTCTACGTCTCTGTAGTAGTCACTTCTTGAAACCATTGTGATAAATAGAGCATTTGCTCCATAGGAGCAAATCGAGGGCTTGGTGCAAAACTATTCTAACTCCTTCACAAAAGGGAAGGAGTTAGAATAGTTTTGCACCAAGCCCTCGAAATGCTCTATTTATCACAATGGTTTCAATACTACACAATTCTAACATTTTCCTTTTCTCTAGTTAATGCTCCTTTTGGGTAGATTCATTCAAAGAGGTTGGGTCTAAAAATAGCCAAGAGTAAATGGTTGAATCAACCTTTAATCTTTATCCTGCTTAGCAAATTATTTTCACACAATTTTTCACCACCTACATTTTCAAAATTTAAGCGATCATCAGTTTGTCTAGCAAGTTGCAATTGCGGTGTCAAACAGATTGCATGGATCCTAATGAGAAACTGAGATACTCAGCATCTCTTCTGTTTGCGGAAGGTAGTCATGAATCTGCCAGCAGCAGGCTAAAGTTTCTTCATGCACCAATATCAAAAGTCAGCTAATAAACGTTCATCATGTCATTCATTATTTCTAACTGTATATAGAACAGGTAAAGGGTTAACCCTTCGCTTGCTATTCACGTCAATATACCTACCAGTAAATAGTGAAGACCCAGATGAGACAGCTCCTGCAGGAGCTGTCTCATCAGGGTCTGCACTACTTACAAATTGATTGTGCAACCAGTGCACTCCACAGCAGTGATTGCACAGCGAAATACTTGTACACAGTGAAGATATATGTAATTTATACAACAGGGCATGGGTAAAGAAGGAGAAATGTATTTTAAAATTCAGCAAGCGAAGGGTTAATAAAACATTAAAAAGTTCAGTTTAGAGGAGTTTTACTTTACAATAAATAGGATTGATATAGATTGGTAAGCAGTAGTATAATACCTGGCCAGTGGCAGTTACTGCATGCATAATGGGACACATCTGTCCAGATGGCCAGCACTAATGAGTACACGGGGTTTGAATGACCTTACATTCAGGTGTACTAATTACAGACCCCATGAAAATAAGATGTATTAGGGCTAATTGAGGATGACAACTGCACTGTTGCTAAGAAAGCTTTAAACAATTTGAACCCTTTGAGTATGGCAAGTAAGTGTACTAGCATTTGCCATCAAATGTAGACCAAGATTAGAGGATGAGGAGCCCTCTGATCAGATTCTGCACTGTTTGTCATTCAAACTATGAACATAACATAACATGACATATAGTTTATTGGGCATAAAATACATACCGGTACATATTTATAGCCTTAAGCACGCTTTAACTCTGTACCTGATGAACAGTTATGTAAGATATAATGACATCATAATTATTAATTAGTAGGAATTTTATAATGGTATATGAACACAGGATGTTTGGCAAGGGCAGAAACATAAGAACCGGATCTATATAATTCCATATGCAAACAAAGCAGACTTTGATCAGACATATCCAAAAGGAGCTGTTTAACCTGTGTCTACTCCATCTGAAAAGGTGTTTATATGAGGGACAGGGTTAAAGCAGGGCAAAAGTAATGCAACAAGTTTGTATCTAGACGAGACACCAAGTAACTATGATTTGAGTTCATCAGGATCTACTCTCTGAGAGTTTTTAAAGCTTGTTAACCCATTCCCTCATAGGCTATTTTAAGAACCAACCTCTCTGTATAAATCTACTGAAAAGGAGCACTAACTAGAGAAAAGGAAAAGTTTAGAATTTTGTAGTTTGAAACGATTGTGATAAATAGAGCATTTTGCTCCTATAGGAGCAAATGCTCTATTTATACAATGGTTTCAACAGGTAACATTTGCAGAGGTGTCAAAAGGTGTCAACATGAGGGAATGGGTTAATAAGAGATTGATGAAAATTGTACCATTGTGATTGAAGCAGGAGACACATTTTGCCGACAGGGATTATTTAATGTTAACTCTTTCCCCTGTTCTATGTTTATTTCAAATTTCAATACTTACTGAATATTCATGAAAAAAATGTTATAATGCAATTTGGAAGGTGGCACATTGTAGCCATTTTAGAAAGTAAAGAAACAGATCTTTCAAATTCCACTAGCAAACAGAGCAGGGTCTATTCTGTTTGCAAATGCGTGAAAACACATTTATATGAAGGAAAGTGTTAAAAGAGTTTGCTTGGTTTATTTTTGGCTACATGTAGTTTTTACCAATGCAAAGAACTCTTTACTCATTTTCTATGACTATGGTCAGATAATGACTAACAAGTGACTAAACAATACTTTCGTCTATGATCTAATACTAACAGAATTTTGATCATCTCTGAGACATTCTGTTCTATGAATTTCCATTATCATTGAATAATTAAACCTTTCCCTATTCAATATTTATATTAGAAAGAATGACCGTACAAATATTGATTTGTCACATTTTTCAACAGCATTATCAATAAGTAAATGTTTTACTGGGACAGAAACTGTAGAATCAGGTCTGTATAATTAAATAAGCAAACAGAGTAGACCAAGATCAGACAGCTCCTATAGGAGCTGTCTGATCTTGGCCTACTCTGTTTGCAAATGCCTGAAAAGGGGTTTATATGAAGGAAAGGGTTAACTGGTAGAGATGCCTTTATACATCTTTGCAAACAGAGTACACCCAGATAAAACATAGATCTGATTCTACAGTGTCTGTCAATAACAAACATTTCTTTGTTCATATACCATTATAAAAATCAGCCAATGAATATTCATGATGTCATTACTTCTTACATGAATATTCATAAGGGAAAGGGTTATATCCTCCTCAAACAAAAGGATCTGACAGATCCGACCTCCCATGGACTCGAACTTCACTGCAACCACAGCTTCAGTCAGACCTCTCATTGTACAGGTAATCAGCACCAATAAAACAATTACATCACCCAGGTAATTGGATAAGCAGCTCAGAACAAACAGGTACTGACACCCTTAATAGCTCTGTAATTGAGTGTAATTAGAATCAAAGATTATCCCTTACCATACTCAGAGTGAATCTATGACAATATTCACAAACAGTCTGATTCCAGATAAGATGTAAAGTCACTGGTCATGCCATCAGGATCGCCACTGTTTGACACTTAGTATGTAGTTTTGGAAGATAGAGAGACTGTAACCTATGTTCAAAGAGTTGAGAGACTGCTGGAACTTACTCAATTTGCCAGGAATAAGTGTTATGAATCAATAACAGGCCAGCTACAGTGAACAGTTTGTTGTTGACTGACAGGTATTATGGCACAATTCTTCATTAAACTATCAGCAGGCAGCAATCACAAGAGGAAGTAACAAGTAACAAGACTTAGCACTGACAATGACATACAGCCATGATGCCGATCTTGCAACAACCATCCTATGAGTGGTCTGATCTGGGTCTATTCTGTTTGCAAAAGCATGAATATCCATTTGTATACGAGAAACAATTCATACAGATCACCCCTTTCAATGAAAATTGGATAGATTCATAATACATAGTGAATACTATCTAACAACCTCTCTCCACGCCTACCCCTACTTTGTTTCCCTAAACAATTTCATTTATTGAACATAGGAGTGTTGAAAAGCAGGCGGTTGCTCAATGCAGGGCATTAAGCTACAACCTGCCTTACAGACCAATAACTAGACCTATTTTTGATGGACACTTAAGAAAGGTTCTCCTGTATTTTTTGGTAATTTTGTTTTGTAATTTTCACGTTCTTTGAATTTATTATATCTCAATATCCATCTCAGATCAGCCCAGGGTGTTTATTGAGACAAATCTGGTATTTGGGCAATGGGACTTACACTGGTTACCAAACTGTGTGGTAATTTATACTCTTCACAGCTATCTAAGTTACTGCCCCATTGTCACTCTGAAAAGCATCTTTACCTGCACACAATGCTTGTGATAACCATAAAAATTCATTACTGATTCAACAAGTCAAGCATGTGCACAACCCTGAACATCTCTCTGCACTCAGTATTGCTGAACAAAAATGCAAACTTTGCGTCCACAAATGACAACACAAATCTGTTGGAAAACTGAGAAGAATCCAAAACTTATATCTCTTTCCATTTCTAATTTTTGAAAACATAAGGTCAACGAATACATTTTTAACACAAATATTGTAAAATCAAAAGTTGAAACCAAGAATATATTGTGTGAAGAAGGGTAGGGTACAATTTTTGTTGATGGCAGGCCACTCCACAAGTAGCGCTATTGTCATGTAGATGGAGCAGCTGGAGTCCTCCAAAGTCACTCTGACCATAACAATGAGTCGGTATGATTAATGGTTGCCGCTCACCAATTCATACTGATGTATGCAATAAACAATTCTCCATACAAAACACAGTACACACCTTTACACTGTATGCAGTTTGTTTTTCTCAAACAATTATCATTTAATTAAATACTTGAAGCCAAGTTTTCTAACATTTCTCGGAAAACTGTCAGAGTGTCAAATAGTTTGGATACCGACGAGATGCTGCATTTCTTGGCATATCATCATTATCCACATTGTATGACAAGGTTATCAAAATGTTCAACACCGGCATGTTTAGGAGCTGAAGTACCCGAACTACACCAAGTATTCCAACATCCACTCTTCGCCCTCCATCAGTTTGTAAGCTAATTAATTCAATGTGGCACTATTTTGAGAACTTTAAATTAAGACAGACATAGTAGCAAGTAGTGCAGACCCTGATCAAGCAGCTTCTTCCTATGTTTGTCTGTCCGAATACTTCGGGTAAGTACGGTACCAGCTATAAACATTAGAGTTCTGTATCTCAGCATCTCTCTCATTTGATATAGTAGCAGATAAACTTTCAAATAAGATGCTAATCTTTGAAAAATGAAATTGAACCTTAACAAGGTCAAATTGAATTTTTGCAGCAGTTACTGTCTTTACATATTGACACAGCTGTGATAATAGTTAACCCTTTCCCTGATCAGTATTCATGTAAGAAATAATGGCATCATGAATACCTATTAACTGAAATTTTATAATGTAAACGTTTCATGGAATTTCTTTACTTTAACAAGCACTGTAGAATCAGATCTATATTATGTTAAAATCAAACAAGAGAAGACCCTGATCAGATGGTTGCTATAAGAGCAGTCTAATCTGGGTCTGCTCTGTTTGCAAATGCATGAAAGGCATTTATATGAGAGAAAGGGTTAACCTGACACTAATGACAAATGTACCATAGTAATTTCTGGCAATACCTTGTCAGTATTTCTTTGAAAAACTAGTTTTATTTACATTATTTATTCGGCTCTAAATGACCATCAGTGTCGATGGACTGTAAAATACCATTCATTCATTCATTCTTTGAAAAACTGACAAGCTAAAAATTACACTCATACAAGAAAATATGTACATTTTAAAATACTCACTTCACTATGTCCTTATCAATCTCATTTGCAGGGGCATTCATAATGTGTTTGTGTGACTGGGACCTTGATCTTGGACTTCAGGAGCCTGGATCTTATTGGCCACATGTCGCCTGAAACTAATGAACATTTGTGCTAATTTTTTATTTCAAATTCTTTTCATATACTAGTATATGTATCACAAAGTTAACCCATTCCCTCATAGGCTATATTTAGATCCAACCACTTTGAATAAATCTACCGAAAAGGAGCATTAACTAGAGAAAAGGACATTTTTAGAATTTTGTAATTCTGAAACCATTGTGATAAATAGAGCATTTGCTCCTTAGAAGCAAATGCTCTATTTATCACAATGGTTTCAAACAGTGACTGTTACAGAGGCATATAAAGGCGTATTTATGGAGGAAAGGGTTAACTAAAACTGCTGAATAGTGCATCATGTTTTTAACCCTTATCCTGAGAAACATAACTTGACATCTCATCAGGATCAATTTGTCACTCGGACGATTACATGTACTTCCTATGTGTATTAACCCTTTACTCCATAAATACGCTTTTGCACTTTTACAAACTGAGTAGACCCAGATTAGAAGGCTCCTGCAAGAGCCGTCGGATCTGGGTCTGCTCTGTCTGCTTATTATATAATATAGATGTGATTCTAGAGTTTCTGTCGTTGATAAGTATTCCTGTGTCCATGTGCTATAATAAAAATTCATCTAATTAGTGTTTGTGATGTAATTATTTCATGGAGTAAAGAGTAAAGGAATACATCAAAGTGTAAGCCGACACCTTTTACAAAGATTCACACGTATTCTGTGAAGCCTGACCTAATTGGCATTTGCAAACAGCTTGGATCCAAACTACTTGACACTTGGTCAGATACTAAGCTTCTTAAAATCTTCAACAAATTGGAAGTTAGTAATATTACTCAAGGTCTTTTTTCTGGGGGATAAGGCTTACTGTCTCGACTATTGAATAAGTGTAAAAAGATTTGATTCAGATTGCACAGTAAACCCATGATGAGATTGTTAAGTGAAAGTCATGCAAAGATTAGTCGAAGAAAGGTTAAAATAAATTGAACTCTTTGCACGCCAGCGATGAAACCGTGATTACCTATGCAAACAGTTTGAATCCTGATGAGACGCTGCATAATGTAGCATCTCATCTGGATCCAAACTGTTTGAATATTTGGCCATATTTTTCTAAAGAAATGAGAGAAAAAATATATTTAAAATTGAAGCGGACGGCAATTGTTGCAGATGAAGAGCTAATCCTTACCCTGCTTTAAAAATGATGTCTGCTTAATAAATTTTCCAGCTGATTTAATTCTTACTCACTTCTGATTCATTGAAACTATTGACGAAGACTACTAAGTCTATCATATAACTTTGGTGCTTTTGATACATTTAATTACTCTTTGTTTGATCTGGATCCAAGCTGTTTGCAAACCCAAGTTACGTTCAGCAGTATAAGGGTTAACAGGATCACATTTTTAACAAAAAAAATGTTCGCTTGGTCATAAAAAATAGGCATTCCCTAGTCATGTTAAACGCTTTTCAATATATCATTTACGATTATCTCTTTGAAAACAGACAAACAAATTACAAAATTTAAAAGTACATGACTAGATTGCTGTTCAATTTGTTCTCCATAACTACAGGATTGCCCATAATACTTTGTAATGACAGGATCAAAGGCACGCAAAGAATGGCCGACCAGCGGAAAGCAACAGGCAATTTCTTTTTCCTAACACGAGTTCACCGGTGCGGCCTCAAAGATGAGACACGCTATTATGGTCAATTACATTCAAGAAAATACTACAACCAGACCAATTGATGATTCTTTCTTTCCCATCATTTACTCCTAATAACATACCATTCAAGAAAGAATGACCACACAATACAGAGGACATAAAAATATTTCTGGTCATGAAATAAAACAAGTCTCCAATCAAGACCCATAAGAATCCCTTTTTTATATTCGGCTCATTGAAATTAATGGCCATGTCCATCACATAAATTATTCATAACAATGACTGCTCCCATCTACTGATAGATCCCTGTCCCTCCGATCCTCCTTTGACTGTTAAACTAATCATGCTGATCATCTTGAACTGAAGACTAGGTCAGAATTTTACCAACATTTCTGTGAATTATACATACCAATACATTTTACAAACACTGTAACATCACAAAATCTGACTAGATCATTGTAAATGACATAATCTGGATCAAAACTGTTAATATGCATGTAGTATTCAATTGTATAATGGATATCATGGGGGGTGGGCCTGAAAGCAAAAAAATGTGCAGCAAGTTCAAACTCCTTCCTTTACCTGTTTATTCGCTCACCTACACATTAAAGTCTTGTTGTTGATGTTATTTATTGGGGTCAAACCAAACAAAATCACTTCCTTTCAATTACCGAAAGTGTCGCCTGGTACAGAAAAAAATGCTGCATTTTTTCTTGTTTGTTAATTCTTAGCTCATTTTCTGATTATGCAGATTAGACACTGATACGAAAGACATGGTAAAACCTCTGATATGATCTGATTCCAGTCTGTCAGTGTATGTCATATCAGACTTTGCTAGAAGGTTGTAAGGTTAAATAGGGCAGTCAGTGACTAGACCTCAGACAATGAAACCAGCCACTGAAGTAGGTCACTGTGCCGCATCCCCATCCCTTCTCAATGGGAAAAGGAATTTAAGGGCAAGCCAACAATAATTTGAAAGGGATTACTCGATGAATATGCATGTCGAGTATAATGACATCATGCATATTAATTAGATTAACTGTTAAAATATCACATGGGCACAGGAATTTTGGGCCATGAAAGAAACTGTAGAATCATATTTATATTATGTCATAAGCAAAAAGAGCAGACCCTGATCAGACGACTCCAGTAGGAGTTGTCTGATCTGGATCTACTCTTGTTTGCATAGGCATAAAAAGGCGTATTTCTTTAGTAATGGGTTAACATACAGCCTTTATAGTTGGAATAGCAGATATTTGAAAACAGTGATGACTTAGCAATCTTCTAACAAGGTTAAGGCATTGAACTAACTACCCCATTAAAATCCTGAAACAAGTTAAACCCTTTCATTCCATGAATATTCATTATAAGAAATAATGATATCATCAGTATAAACCCTTCACTCAATGAATATTCATGTAAGAAAAGGTGACAGCATCGGCATTAATTTCATTCATTGGCCATGGCAGAAACTAGACTCATATCTATATTATGTCATAAGCAAACAGAGCAGACCCTGATCAGATTTAGATGCCTCCTATAGGAGCTGTCTGATCTGAGTCTACTCTGTTTGCAAAGGCATAGAATGACATATTTATGGAGTAAATGGTCAATTCGATTAATTTACACAACTGCAGTAAATTTTGGCCAAGGCAGAAACAGTAGAATCAGATCTGTACAATTATTCCATAAATGAGACAGATCCTGATCAATTCTATAAGAGTTGTCTGATCTGGGTCCTCTGTTAGAAAAGGCATTAGTAGGCGTATCTATGAAGTATAGGGTTAACTGGTATCTGCAAACAATGCAGACCTGAAAGAGACCTCTGATCAGGCTTTGCACTGTTATTCACCACATTTGGATGCCAAAACTAATCTGTTACAGTAAAACTCAATATTTAACCCTTTCCCTGTTCTATGTTTATTCCAAATTTCAATACATACTGAATATTAATGGACAAAATAGTTATAATGAAATATGGAAGGGGAAATATTGTAGCCATTTTGGAAAGTAAAGACACAGATCTTTCAAATTCCAATAGCAAACAGAGCAGACCCTGATCAGACGGCTCCTTTAGGAGCCGTCTGATCTGGGTCTACTCTGTTTGCAAATGCGTGAAAACACGTTTATATGAGGGAAAGGGTCATAACTTAACTTTAAATATGCCAGATAGAGTGTCCTTAACCAGATTGCAACCAAGTGTCTGAGTATGAAAGGAATAGCTTACTGCTGTCAAAATTGACAAAAGAAATACATGTATTGTTCAATAACATAGTCAATTACGAATTCCAATGGTATGTACGAAAATTTAGTCTGCATAATTAACTAACTGAACTACTGTATTTAGTAATTAGTGGAGAAGGAGATTTGGTGTCTGAATACTTTGGGTAAATATGGTATAATACTGCAACATAATGTTTAACCCTTCACTCAATAAACACAGACCCAGATCAGATGGCTCCAATAAGAGGTCTACTTTGCTTGCGCAGGACAGATCTGATTCTACAGTTTCTGCTTTTGCAAAAGAATTCATGTGTTAATATGCCATTTTAAAAATTAATCTCATTATTATTTGTCATGTCATAATTTCTGACATGAATATTTATGGTATAAAGGTTTAATATGAACATAAGAGTTATTGAGAATGGCAGAATCTGCAGAATCAGATCTACCAGTGTATAAATCCATAGGCAAACAGACGAGAACAGACCCTGATCAGACAGCTCCTACAGGGGTCATCTAATCTGGGTCTACTCTTGTGTGCAAAGGTGTTTTCTAAAGGTGTTAACCCTTTCCCTCATATAAACGCGTTTTCACGCATCTGCTAACAGAGTAGATCCAGATCAGACGGCTCCTATTGGAGCCGTCTGATCAGGGTCTGCTCTGTTTGCTAATGAAATTTGATAGATTTGTTTCTATACTTTCTAAAATGGCTAGTGTTCCACCTTCCAAATCTCATTATACCCATGAATATTTAGTAGGTATTGAAATTCGTAATAAACTTAGAACAGGGAGAGGGTTAACCCATTCCCTCATATTGACGACTCTATAAAAGTCAGTTTGTGAAACCATTGTGATAAATAGAGCATTTGCTACAATAGGAGCAAATGCTCCATTTATCTCAATGGTTTCAAACTACCAAATTCTAAAATTTTACTTTTCTCTATTAAATGCTCCTTTAGGGTAGATCTATTCAAAAGAGGTTGTATCTAAACATAGCCTATAGAGGAATGGGATAAGGGATATGCAAGCTTACAAATTGTTTGCTATCACATACGTTTAACCCTTAGAAATAAGAAGCCTTTACCTCATGAATAATAATGTAAGAAATATCATGAATATTTATAAGCCGAGTTTTGTAATGGTATATAAACAAAGGAATGTTTTACCTTGTCAGATATTGTAGAACCAGATCTATATAACTCCATAAGCAAACAGAGCAGACCCTGATCAGACGACTCCAGCATGAGAAAAGGTGTTTCCATCAGGGAAAGGGTGAAAGTAATTGTTGTCACTTTTATACGTCCCTTTAAAGTCTTTGGACACTTGGAGCTAATGTGCGACCTATCAAAAACAATTCAGTGTCTTATCAGAATCCAAACAGGTTCAACATTCTGACTGAAGTTTTGAAGAGAAATGAAAGAAAAATTAACTTTGACATATGTAGCAGACGACAAATTTTGCAGACAGCAATTACTTAGTGTGCAAAGAGTTAATCCTTTCCTCCATAGGCTATTTTTAGACCAAACCTCTTTCAATGAATCTACCCAAAAGGAGCATTTACTAGAGAAAAGTAAAATTTTAGAATTTTGATGTTTGAAACCATTGTGATAAATAGAGTATTTGCTCCTATAGGAGCAAATGCTCTATTTATCACAATGGTTTAATTAAGTGACTTTTACAGAGGCGTAGAAAGGGGTATTTATGGAGGAGTGGGTTTAGTTCATGAAAAGGAAATAAGTTGCATGCCAGGAAACAGGATTATGCAGTAAACTTTGAACAGATATTTTTGTTAATTTTTAATTCCCCGTTCTATATTTAGTCCAGATTTCAATACCTACTGAATACTCATGGACAAAGTAGTTATAATGAAATATGGAAGGTAGAATATTGTAGCTATTTTAGAAAGTAAAGAAACAGATATTTCAGATTCCATTAGCAAACAGAGCAGACCCTGAACAGACAGCTCCTGTAGGAGCCATCTGATCTGGGTCTGCTCTATTCACAAATGTATGAAAACACATTTATATGAAGGAAAGGGTTAATTGTAAAGGAAAGTGGCCAATCTAATACCCCAATGCTTAATAGTCTCCCAGCTACACACAATTCAATTACTGAATGATTATTATTGCATTTCAATACTGAACGTTTTTGCAAATACGTAATTATTGAATATACCCTTTTTATTGCATTTGTATAACATTTTAAAATGTTCCCTGTTGAATATTCATGTAAGAAATAATGACATGTTGTGACATTGGTAGAAACTAGTCAGATCTATTATACTTTCATAAGCAAACACAGAAGACGTCTCCTACAGGAGCCGTCTGATCTGAGTCTACTCCATTTGCAAAGGTGTGAAAGGCATTCAAATGAAGTAAAGGGTTAATGCTTATGTGAATAAAAAATATTGCATACAAACTGTTGTTTGACAGATGGTCACATGAAAATACATAATAACTAGAGGTTTTTGTCACAAAAACGGATGTCTCCCCTCTAATAAAAGCAATATGTAAAGGGAAATCACTAAAAATGTTATGGTCTTGATGAATGATACTTCCCCTCATTATGCGTTTTCCACACTACATTTTTCAAAAAGAAAATGATAACAGCTAATAACTCCAAAAATACTGATACCAGATTAATGGCGCTTGTGTATGACACTTACTTTCATCATGCTCTTTCCAAAAATAAAATGTCATTCCAATAGCATCAGTCGAACAGGAGTTATTGATCGGCCAAAAAATGTAACAAAGGGCAATAACTCCAAAATTATTGAAGCCAGAATTATGGCCCTTGTTCATGACACTTTCTCTCATCATGCTCTTTCCATGTATGAAGTATCAATACGATGGCAAGAGCCATGTAGGAGTTATCGTCCGGACAAGAAAGAATTAAACAAATGTACAAGGGGCAATAACTCTAAATTTATTGAAGCTCGAGTTAAGGATCTTATGCATGACACTTTCTCTTATTATGATCGTTCCATGTATGAAGTTTCACTCCAATGGCATGTGTCACATAGGAGTAATCATCCGGACAAAAAATTGTGATTTATTTTACAAAGGGCAATAACTCCAATATTAGTGAAGCCAGAGTTATAGACCTTGTGCATGACACTTCCTCTCGTTATGATCTTTCGATATATGAAGTTTCAATCCAATGGCATGAGCCATATAGAAGTTATCGTCCGGACAAAAAAGTGTGAATTTTTTTACAAATGGCAATAACTCCTATATTAATGAAGCCAGAGTTATGTACCTTCTGCATGACACTTTCTCTCATTATGCTCTTTCCATATATGAAGTTTCAATCAACTGGCATCAGGAATATTGAAGTTATTGTCCGGACAAAAAATTGTGATATTTTTTACAAAGGGCAATAACTCCAATATTAGCGAAGCCAGAGTTATGGACCTTGTGCATGACACTTCCTCTCGTCATGATCTTTCCATATATGAAGTTTCAATCCAATGGCATGAGCCATATAGGAGTTATCGTCCGGACAAAAAAGTGTGATTTTTTTTACAAGGGGCAATAACTCCTATATTAGTGAAGCCAGAGTTATGGACCTTGTGCATGACACTTCCTCTCATTATGCTCTTTCCATATATGAAGTTTCAATCAACTGGCATCAGGCATATTGAAGTTATCGTCCGGACAAAAAGTGTGACGGACAGACAGACAGACGGACGGACATACGGACAGACAGACAGACAACTCTCACGAAAACAATATGTCTCCCCCATATAAATATGGGGGGAGACATAATGATTATATAAGCTCATGTTACATGCAGGGTGACATTATCTGTCCTTCACTGAATATTGCAATAAAATATTTGACATCTAAATCCATGAGCACTGCAAGCGGATGTCAACACTCATCTGCTATCATGAAACAGGCAATAATTTAAAAGACCATAATTCTTTAACCCTTTACCTCCATAAGCAAACTGAACAGACCCTGATCAAATGGCTCCTAAAGTCTGACTTTTTTATACAAGGTAAAGGGTTACCTAAATATGTACCCTTACCAGAGTGTAGCAGTTTTGGGTGGTGGTTGTGATGGTGTAGTGGTTTTGACAAGTGTAGAAGTGGTGATGGTGTAGTGGTTGTGACAGTGTAGAGGTGATGACGATGCTGTGGCAGTGTAGCGGTGGTGATGGTGTAGTGGTTGTGAAAGTTTAGCGGTGGTGATGGTGTAGTGGTTGTGACAGTGTAGAGGTGATGACGATGTTGTGGCAGTGTAGCGGTGGTGAGGGTGTAGTGGTTGTGAAAGTTTAGCGGTGGTGATGGTGTAGTGGTTGTGAAAGTTTAGCGGTGGTGATGGTGTAGTGGTTGTGAAAGTTTAGCGGTGGTGATGGTGTAGTGGTTGTGACAGTGTAGAGGTGATGACGATGTTGTGGCAGTGTAGCGGTGGTGAGGGTGTAGTGGTTGTGAAAGTTAAGCGGTGGTGATGGTGTAGTGGTTGTGACAGTGTAGAGGTGGTGATAGTGTAGTGGTTTGTGGCAGTCTGGCGGTGGTGATCATGTAGTGGCTGTGATAGTGTAGTGGTTGTGATGGTGTAAAGGTTTTGAGGATGTAGTGGTTGTGATGGTGTAGAGGTTGTAATGTTGTAGTGGTTGTGATGGTATAGTGGTTGTGTGATTGTGCAGTGTTTGAAGTTTGATGGGAATAGCTTACTGTTGTTGGCCTTGGCAAAAACTGTAGTCTTGGTCAGAGGTGTAAATTATAACATTATAACATAGTTTATCATGGTTCTTGGCCCAGACAGTATTAACCATTTTCACTCGATCAAATGCATTTTGCAAAACCCAGATCAGACGGCTTCTGTAGGATCTTTCTAATCAGGATCTGCTGTTTGCTATTGAAATTATACTAGATCCGACTCTAGTTTCTACAAATACAAAAAAAAACCAACTGTGTACATATGCCATTATAAAAATTCATCTACTAAAATTAGTATTCATGATGTCATTATGTCTTACAGGAAGATTCACCAAGGAAAAGTTTAAAACTAGGATTCTACTACCGGTATTATTTCTGTGTGAATGGCATTTGATAACCATTTTATCATATTGATTTTTATTTTTACTAGATTATTCCATTCCCATAATACAGGAAGTTTCTATGACATCTTTATCCCAGTGTAAACTGAGCAAAGGCCAGAAGGTGTGAACCATGAAGTTTTAAATCCATGCTACTTTAACCCTTTACTCCATAAATACACCTATAGGAGTCTGTTCTGTTTGCTCATGGAATAACATAGATCTGATTCTAGTTTCTGTCATGACCAAAAGTGCCTGTGTACATATGCCATTATAAAATTCTGTTAATAGATAATCATGATGTCATTATTTCTTACTGTACATCAATATTCAACAGGGAAAGGTATAACCCTTAAAATGCTGAAATGGTCCATTACATAAATATCACATCTCATGGAGGGCGACATCATAATCAATTTCAGGGCAACATCACAATCAATTTCATCAGCAAAGATTTATTCAATGATAATAATAAACAGTGTGAAACAAAAGTTATTCTCTGTGCTTAAAAGTCATGGAACAGCTTTATACTTCCATTGATTACATGTTTTGTACTGGGGGAGTCCTTTTCATTGTCCCATCTTGACAAATTAAATTATTAAACAAAACCAAAAATCTGTCAAAATGACGTTTGGTGATCAAATTGCAAGTGTCCGATGACATCAGTCAGATGACATCACACACATAATTTAATAAGCGCTCACTGATCCAGACGTAATATTGCCTGCACGAGATAATGTTGCATGGAACAGTACAAATTGTTTCATGGCAGGTATATGGAGAATTTGTTTAGAAAAGTCACATACAGTATAATAGTATAGTTTATGTTATATCCATTCAGTATGAAAGGTTATACTTTGCTATAAGATTTTGAATGAGTCTACACTGTCTGCAAATGCTAGAACACTTGTTTCTTACATTCAAATGGTTAACCATCAATTGAAACCATTTACTCCATGAATATTCATGTACGAAATACAATGTAATAACATCATGAATATTAATTAGATTAATTGTTATAATAGCACATAGACACAAAAAATGTTTGGCCATGACAGAAACTGTAAACTCATAACTATATTATATCATAAGCAAACAGAGCAGACTCTGATCAAACAGCTCCTATAATGTAAGAACAAGAATTTGGCCATGGCAGAAAGAGTAGAATCAGGTCTATGTAATTCCAAAGCGAACAGATTAGACGCTTATCAGATGGCTCCTACGGGAGTTATCAGATCTGTGTCTACTCTATGTGCAAAGGGTTGAAAAGGCTCTTATATCAAGTAAAGGGTTAAATTCATCTGCAAATAAATCAATGCCAACAATACTAAATGCTCACAGAAGGCTATCAAAGACAAATATTGTCCGATGGAAAAGTAAACAGGTAGATTTCAATAGCAGTCACACCAAGATATTCATGAAGTGTTTGCACAGTTATTAAGTAAATCCGACTTCATTAAATATTAAATACAGTCAAAAGCCAACAAGTCAACAGGGACTATAGGAGGCATCAAAAGCAGTAACACTTCTACTGATGCCACAGATACCTGAGCAAACCCGAACTTTTTGCAAGCAATGTAACTGGCATCTGAAAACATCGGACGATTACTGTCATTCTTTCTTCTATATCTTTTCAATAATACTATCAAGAGCTTCAAATACATGTAGTTTGAATTCTGATGAGACGCCGAGTTGTTCAGCATCTCATCAGGATCTAAAATGTTTGCGTAGGTAATTACATATTTCACTGCTACAGTACAAGGAGATCAAGACCCCCCATGGCAGAAAGCCGCCTGCATCAAACTCCATAGAAAAAAAGTTGTTACAACATTGCTTCAAGCAAACAAAATACTCTTTGATCATGGTGGATTATCACACGCTGTTATAATGCAATGGACACAAAGTAACTTTAGACTGCAAAACTTGTCTGCTTCCAAAACTAGCCTTTTTCCTTTTATTTCCTTTCAAACACAGTCTGAGATTGTCAAATTGTTTAGATCCTGATGAGATGTCCCATTATTTGAGGTATCATCTGGATCATAACTGTTTGTAAAGGTTATCAAACATGATACTTGCAGTTTGGAGAGAATGCTCCTTAGCATGGCTTTAATGGGTTCCTTTGTGCAGGGTGTCAAAGTGGATTAGTATGAAATAGTAGACATAGTTTTGCACCACCTAATGCAATAAGAAGGTCAGTTATGGGATAATAAAGAAGTTAATAACAATTCAACAACTCACCAACAATAGAGCACATTCCGCAATGTCCAATCGTGTTTCTGATACTGGAATCCAAGTCTCCTTTAACACTTTACCTGTTGAATATTTATGTAAGAAATAATGACATCATAAATATTGATTAGCTGATTTTTTTATAATGGCATTTGAAGACAGAAATTGTTGACCAAGGCAAAACTGAAGAATCAGATCTACACTATTCCATATGCAAACAGAGTAAACCCTGATCAGACGGCTCCTGTAATATTTGTCGACTCTGTTAGCTTACTGAATAACATTTATCTATTGCTTCAGTTTTCACCAGTCAAAACATCCTGTATGCTATATGCTATTATAAAAATTCAGCTAATAAATATTCATGATGTCCATTTATTCCTCAGATAAAGGGTTAAAAGCTAGTACGTAGGCTTCAATGTGGAATGAAGTTAACTTTGACTATAATTTTCAATAAATGAAAAATGTCAGAAACAATACAATGAGATACATGTAATGTACAGAAAAAACAAACACACCAGTAATTAATATTGTGAAGACCTCAGTGCTATCCACCTTTTTATTTAAGTTAACCCTTTCCTCCATAAATACGCCTTTCTACACCTCTGTAATAACCACTTCTTGAAACCATTGTAATAAATAGAGCATTTGCTCCTATATGAGCAAATGCTCTATCACAATGGTTTCAAACAACAAAATTCTAAAATTTTACTATTCTCTGGTAAATGCTCCTTTTGGGTAGATTCATTCAAAGAGGTTGGGTCTAAAATAGCCTACGAAGGAAAGGGTTAACACTTTACTCTATTAATACGCTTTTCTATGCCTTTGCAAACAGAGTAGGTTCCTGTGAGCGTCTGATCAGGGTCTGCTCTGCTTGCTTATGAAATAATATAGCTTAAGTCGTGACGAAATATTCCTGTGTTCATTATATTATTGAAAAAAAAAAGAAGATGCTTAGTGTTCACAACCAAGCGCTCATCATATCGATAGAGGTACATTGTTGACAACCAAACGCCTGCATGAAATCTTGCTCAAGTCTCGGTTTTCCCTATGAGTATAAACGCGATTTTGCAAAGTTGCCAATCTCGGTATGTATATATCTGCAGCAAATGTCTGATCCGAGTCTACTCTGTTTGCAAAGGTGCCACAAGGTGTCTAGAGGTGGTTAAAGAGTTTATATAGAGACAACATTTTCAGCATCCAGAATCTGTTCTCGTTCATATATTGTTCCTGTCGATTTGAATGTAATTGAGGGATTGAGTGATGCTTCACCATTTACCTGATAGAGACACTTGGGATTCCTCCAGACCCAGATCAGAGAGCTCCAACAAGAGCTTATGGAATGTTATAGATATGATTCTAGTTTCAGCCATGGCCAAAAAGTCATGTGTTGAAATACCATTTCATCTAATACATATTCTTGTCATTATTTCTTGTATAAACATTTATCAGGCCTTTGCTTCCACATTTGGCTTAGATCCTACTTACAGTAAGTCACCCTGAGGGCAGTTGAGCGGATAAGCCAAGCTCAGACAAACTGACCAGGATTTTGACTCATTCAATGGCTTTCTATGTCACAGTCAAGTTGATCCTGTTGTTTCTAACTTCATTTTCTGTATCTTTCTTGGGTCACTAATCTTCATCGTATTACCCCTCTCTATGACATTTGAACACCAAACTTAGCTTTTAACTCCTTGCATGCAAAACATGTCATCCTAAAAAATCTTTGTCTAATTCAATATTTGCAGTAGTTTGTTCATTCATTTCTTTGTTAAAACATAATCATACTCTGAAGAGATGTCTAGTTATTCAACATCTCATCAGGATCTAATCTATTTGCAAAATGTATAACATATTTGCCCATAGCCCACTAAGAGTTAAACAGGGGGAAATCTTAAGCTCTTAGTTATTTCATTTAGAGATATCACCTGATCACTAATACTAGTAAGCCTCTTAAATTGATAACTGCCCTGTGATACAATGCAGCTTGCAATCCCATAATGCTTTTATCTTTAACTCCCATAATTGACCAGCTCTGTGTCTTATCCATGGCTACTTTTCCGGTGAAAACACCCTATTGACATTTTAATCTTTTTCTACCAAACAGGTATTCATTTAAGCCCTAATATACACTCCATACAGTCAATAATCATCATTCTGTGTCTCTAGTTGATAATGCTAGTACTAGTAGGGTAATATCTGGGCCACTTCTGACTTGCTCCTTATTCCTGACCAATAATTAATCCTTTATTCAATGAATACTTATGCAAGAAATACTATATATATGAATATTAATCAGCTTAATTTTCATAATGGCACAAACACAGGTAAATACTGACCATGGCAGAAACTAAAGAACTACCTGAATATGACTTCTTAACCCATTACTCAATAGGCTATTTTTAGACCCAACTTCTTTGAATGAATCTACCCAAAAGGAGCATTTACTAGAGAAAAGTAGAATTTTAGAATTTTGCAGTTTGAAACCATTGTGATAAATAGAGCATTTGCTCCTATAGGAGCAAGTGCTCTATTGATCACAATGGTTGCAAGAAGCTGTTATTACAGAGGCATAGAAAGGCGTATTTATGGTTTTATGGAGGAAAGGGTTAACCCTTTATCCTGTGAATATTCATGTTAGAAATAATGACATCATGAATATTGATTAGATCCCTCTGTACAATGGCACATGGACACAGGAAATTTCAGCAATGCCAGAAACTGTAGAATCATATTTATATTATTTCATAAACAAACAGAATAGACTCTAAGCAGACTCTGATTAAACAGCTCCTACAGGAATGATTTGTTTTGTGTCTACTGTTTGCAAAGGTGTAAAAAGGCATATGTATGGAGTAAAGGGTTAACTCTTTCCCCGTTTTGATATTCATGTAAAAAATAATAACATCATGTGAACATTTATTAAATGAATTTTATAATAGAATATGCATGCAGGACTTTTAGTATTGGTAGAAACTGAAAAATCAGATCTATATACGGTAATTCCATAGGCAAAAAGAGCAGACACTGATCAGACTGCTCCAATAAGAGCTGTCTGATCTGGGGCTACTGTTTGTAAAGGCATTTAACCCTTTCCTCCATAGGCTATTTTTAGACACAACATCTTTGAATCAATCTACAGAAAAGGAGCATTAACTAGAGAAAAGGAAATTTTGAGAATTGTGTAGTTTGAAACCATTGTGATAAATGCTCTATTTATCACAATGGTTTCAAACTAAAAAATTCTAAAATTTTCCTTTTCTCTAGTTAATGCTTCTTTTCGGTACATTTATTCAAAGTGGTTGGGTCTAAAAATAGCCTATGGAGGAATGGGTTAAATACTCTTCATCAGCTTTATCAAATACAAATTTATCACATACCCTTAAATTAACGAAAAAATCTTGCATGACATTTTGTACTTATCTAAACCCCACAATTATCAGGCATTAATAAGGTCAATAGTTAAGCTTGCCTTGCGGGAGTTACTTAAAAAATGAAGTTTTGTGAAAACTTGTTTTGTGATAAAGATATTTTGAAATCTGCTTCAGATATCTAGGAGGGGATTAAAGTTCAGTCACAGATTAAGATGTCAAAGGTCAGCATTATCAATTAAGGCCAAAGATCAAGGATTTATGGAGATTAGAGTGATTTGCTATATTAATCCATAAACAAGCACAGCAGACCCTGATCAGACAGCTCCTATAAGATGTCCCATCTGTGTCCACTCTGTTTGCATGGGCATTAACCCATTACCTCATATGCTATTTTTAGATACCTCTTTGAATAATTCTACCAAAAAGGAGCATTAACTAGACAGAAGGAATTTTTTTTTAGAATTTTGTAGTTTTAAACCATGAAGCAAATGCTCTATTTATCACAATTGTTTCACAAAGTGACTTTTACAGAGTCGTCAAAAGTCGTCAAAATGAGGGAATGGGTTAAAAGGGATATCTATGAAGTAAAGGGTTAAATATGTGTATAATTGGGATTGGAGAGGGATGTGGCTTCGTGTTTAATCCTTGACTTCATAGAAATGCTTTTCAGTTTTGAAAATAAAGTAAACCCATATCAGATGGCTCATGTAGGAGCCATTATTCTGATCAAGGTCTGCTTTGATTGCTTTTGAAATAATACAGAGACACTGTTGTTGTTTTTTTTTAATACAAATGGCACGAAAAATGGCACAAACTCTTTACTCCATTTGTATGCCTTTTCTTGCCTTTGCAAATAGAGTAGACACAAAAAAGAATGGCTCCTGTAGGACCCGTCTCATCAGAATCTGCTTTGTTAATTATGGAATCTATAGATATGACTCTACAGTTTATGCCAAAGCTTAAACATCCTGTGTTCATATACCATTATGCCAATTAGCTAATTGATATTAATGATGTCATTATGTCTATTCACTAGGGAATGGGTTAATAAGCTGCACTGGCCTGCAAATAGCCTGTCAAACACTTTTGCGAGTTTAAGACAATAATATTTGTACATGTATTTATATGTTTATTTAATTTCTTACTGTCATCTAATATAAGTGTCTGGCTGCTACAGGAGTAAGAAGTATCTACTGATCTGACAGTTATATAGCTCTTTAAACCATTATATAATGAGACACACATACACCTTGACATAGTGATCAGAGCAATTACAGATCTTTTGACTAAATCACTTATACAAACACTGTATCATAATGATTAGAGGAAATCAGAAAGACCTAAATCGCGCCAATTCTTAACATGGTATTAGACACCGACAATGACCTTTTGTGACTGCTAGATTTCTATCTAGCTTGGTGTTGGCGTAACAGTTATCTATCACAATAGTCTCAATTTGTCCGCTACGACACTCCTTTGGGTATTAACCCTTTAAATGCGGGATATACATGCACTGTTATTTGCAAACTGTAGTCCCAGATCCAAAGGCTCCTAGAGGAGCTCTCTGATCAGGGTCTGCACCGTTTATTATTCAAAATCCTGTAGTAAGTTTAAGCCCTTCATACTGACTGGACTCCATATTTAATCAAGGATGTGCTATTCCACTCTGAAAATTCAGCACTAAAAGGGTTAACCCTAACTGTGCTACAGGTGATAAAAAACACAAACTGAATACAGTTTGGATCACAAATAGCTGCAATGTTACAGGGTATCTTATTAGGATCCAAACTGTTTCATATTCTGATTATATTATTATCATGATAAAAATGCTTTTAACTATTAAAGTTGATGACACATTCTGCATTTGACAATTGTGTCAAGAGTCAAGGATTAACTCAAAGCTACTGAGCCACTATTTTCAAATAGACGCTCGACTGGTACAAAAACAAGGACACTTACAGACAGGATGTGGGGGGAGCTAGAAGTGATTTGAATAATCCAGGTAGAAAGACGCACGGTCACCCTATTTGGAAATATCGTCCATGACAATGTCACGATTTACTAGGCTACTTAAGAAAGATAAATATTCAGAATGAGAGACATTGAATAGTCTGTTCTTAAGTCGTGGTTAACCATAAAACAATGAGAGAAATTCATTATTTATGCTATTCCATAAAACTGAATGCTTTGCAGTCTGCACAGGGTTATCTGATAAAATGAAAACTACAAGCTTTCCCACTGAAATTATATTCATTTTGAAATATTAACTCTGAATTACAACAAGCTAGATTTATCATCTTTAACTCATTACTCCATGCATATTCTTGACTCTATGAGTATTCATTAGTTGAATTTTTAAATAAGGTATTAATAGGTATTTTAAATAAGGACATTTTAACAATGTCAGAAACTGTAAAACAGATCTATGTTATTTAATAAGCAAACAGAGCTGACCCTGATCAGAAGGCTCCGTCTGTTGCAGATCATTTATGTCTGCAAAGGTGCAAAAAAGCATCTCTATGGAGTGAAAGGTTAAGTAACTCTTTCTGTGTTAATGTAAGAAATAATGACCTCATAAATATTTATTAGCTCAATTATTATAATGTAAACTTTTCAAGGGATTTATTTGCTTTAACAAAAAATGTAGAATCAGATCTATATCATGTCAAAAGCAAACAGAGCAGACCCTGATCAGACGGCTCCTATAGGATAATGGTAATCTCAGATATAAATACAGGCAAAAATATTTGTTTAAGTCAAAAATTAAGTTTATAGGAAAGATATACTTTTGAAAATATTGCAGTCATTGATCAGTAGCAAATACATGTACATATACATGTATGTATTCTTAAAGTTTATCTAATATCAAATATTATAGTTTGTGTTTTATTCTGATTAACAATTTATATTTGCCATGATGATACTAAGTGCTATATATGGGTCAATCATATTTCAGGACTTTTCATTTTTATAGCAAAAAACACTATAAACTTTACATTGCATGTCAATAAAAATTTATGAACCAGTGTCGACATGATAAACCATGATCGCTTATCGAATAAAATAGAAAGAACTTAAAATAGTCAGATGCCTTGTACTTTTCTGTACCATACACGATCATGGAAGACAAGGTCACGCTTAACCCTTTATGCCACGAATATTCATGAAAGAAATATTGTTTATATGTACATGTATATAAATATTAAATAGCTAAATTTTTATAATGGTATATGAACACAAGATCTTTTTTTTATTGTGGCAGAAAAAAGAAACAAATAATTCAGATCCACATTATTCAATAAATAAACAGAGCAGACTGGTCTTGGTCTACTCCATTTGCAAAGGCTTTAACAAGCGTATATACACATTATACATGTATAGAGTAAAGGGTTAACTGCTGGAGTGCAGGAGCAGTTTGATCTGGGTCTGCGCCATTTGTTACATCAGTCTAGTCTTAACCCATTATCGCATACGCTATTTTTAGATCTAACCTCTTTGAATAAATCTACCGAAAAGGTTTACTAGAGAAAAGGAACATTTTAGAATTGTGTAGTTTAGAAACCATTGTGATAAATAGAGCATTTGCTCCTATAGGAGCAAATGCTCTATTTATCACAATGGTTTCAACAGGTGGTTTTTACAGAGGCATAGAAAGGCGTATTTATGGTGGAAAGGGTTAACTTACCAAATGATGCACAATTGAATTATACAGATTTACAAACCTATGGAATGGGTGCTTCAATGTACAAAGGAAAAAATTCTCTTAAACCTCTCTTCCATGAATATTTATGTTAGAAATAATGACATCATGAATATTAAGTAGATTAATTGTTATAATAGCACATGAACATAGAAATGTTTAACCATGGCAGAAACTGCATGTATCTATATTATATCATAAGCAAAGAGAGCAGACCCTGATCAGACGGCTCCTATAGGAAGAATTGTAACTTAGGTGTTGGAACATTAAGTAGATAAAACTGTAGCCCTTTACTCCATACATACGCCTTTTAACACCTTTGCAAACAGAGTAGACTCTGATCAGACAGCTCCTGTAGGATCAGTCGGATCAGGGTCGGGTCTATTTGCTTATGGAATAATATAGATATCATTGTACATTATATTTTCACAGCAGGGTTATCGTTAATGACTACTTGTTCTGTATCAGAACTATGATTGTAGGTGTTAAACGCCACTATACCGTATCTAGTCAATAGTATCACAAGAGTATGTTTTATTTATTTAAGCGCTACCCAAAGCCTTTTAAACACATATTTATTTGATACGATGCGATAAACTGGGACAACAGTTACCACATTTAAATGGGCACTACAGTGATTATCGCCCATAAAAGGAGCCCCACACAGCCAATCCCATTTAACTCAGCAATCATTTGACTAGGACATACCTTAAATATTTACCCTCTTTTACAATTTTTACCATCAATCAGGAAATCAAGCCGCTACCTGTGCTAGATTAAGTTATTCACACCCTTAACTCAATGAAATAAAATACAACTGATATCTGAGCGAGACATGAGTTGAATTTTTGATTACCTAGCAAGAGATGAACTTGCTCCAGTAACACTGTCTTCATGGTTCAGTCACAGTGGTACAAAGGTATCTGACACACTGCTGCAGAACTCCGCTCCTCTTTGCTCCATCTGTCAAATTAGATTTTCAAATGTGTCATCATCTGAAATTCACAAATCTGTACAACAGATCACAACAAGAGATAGCTTTTATATAACGTATAAAAATATCATGTTAAATGACTACTCTAGGGGCTTTAATTATGTTAATAGAGCCACCTGTTGGTACAACCAGTGTTTTTATTTTCATATTCCTGAATGTACCACATTCGTTTTTTTGTACTTTAATTATATCATGATTAAATAAGATTAAATAATTTCAAGGACTGTTTAATGACAAGATAAAGATCACATTTGTGACAGAAGATGAATTTTAATCATGTTGTTTGCCCAATGGCTTTACACCTTTACTTCATAAATATGCCTCTCTATTCCTTTGCAAACAGAGTAGATCCAGATCAGATAGTTCCTATCGGAGCAGTACGATCAGGATCTGTTCTGTTTGTGTATCACAGTATGTTATAATATATATATGACCCTACAGTTTCTGCCATGGCCAAATATTTCTGTATCCAAGTGCTAATATAACAATTTAATTAATATTCATGATGTCAATGCATGCATTTCTTACATGAATATTCATGGAATAAAGGGTTAATTTCATTAGAGAATAAGTAAACATGATTCTACTTCACAGTGCAAATGACTGCAGCAAAACATCAGCAGTAAATCCTTTATCTCATGAATATTCATGAAAGAAATAATGACTATGAATATTTATTAGTTCTATTTTTGACCACATGAGCAGGATCAGGAGCTCTGATCAGGGTCTACTCTGTTTGTAAAGGCATTAAAAGGTGTCTCTATCAGGTATAAAGCATGAAAAAGGTAAATAATTAAATGGCCAGACAAGATCAACTTGTTAAGAATGTAGACCCAGATTATCTGTCTTGTTGTAAGACAGACTCTGTCTGGTTCTACACTGTGTAGGACCATTGCATTCTTTTTCAGACTAGAATTATTTCTGAATGTGATAAACCCTTTACTCCACATTTACACCTTATAAGTTACAACACCTCTACAAACAGTTGATACTAAAGCTTCCCATAAAGTTTCATTCAGGTTGTAGTTGCTGAGAAATAGCACAGACAAGAAGATCAGACATACTGGATCACTCTTATACAGTAAAACCCCAGTAAACCGGAATTCTAGAAGAGAAGAATTGAGATACTTTTTGGCAGGTGACTACTTAACGCAGGGTGAAAGTCATACAGAAAGCGCTCCTAGAGCAGCTTTCTGCATGACTTTCACCCTGCATTGAGCTGTGATGTCCAGTCTATAGGAGTTATACTGTAGATGTGTACCTCCTCCAGGAGTTTTGTTTTTGAGTGTAGACCCTGATCAGACAACATATTTCATGTGGCCGTTGACCTAGTTACCTACATATCATGTTATGACTATCATTTACAAACAGATCTAGGTAAAACTCTGATTTACTCAGTATTTATTACTACCCTACTTACCCTCAGTATTCAGACAGACATACCGTACTTAGGCAAAGGAGCCATTTGATCAGGCTTCTTTGGTTCTATGTCAGTCTATTTTAAAGTTGCAAAAATGGTTCCAAACTGACTTAACCCATTATTTTATAAGTAGTTATGAAAGAAATAATCTATATTACATGTATTTATAAAGCAAACAAAGCAGACCCTGATCAGACGGCTCCTATAGGAGTCTACCGATCTGCGTCTTCTCTGACTGCGAAGTTGTTAAAAGGCATATTTATGGAGTAAAGATCTGGTGGAGACTGGGTGTCTGAATACTTGGGGTAATTAGGGTACTGCAACAGTTTAATATTGCAGAATAAATGGTTGGCCCATACTTGCCAATTAACCCTTGACCTTATGAATATTCATAAATGAAATAATGATACCATGAATAATTATTAACTGAATCTTTATAAAGGTTTAAGAACACAAGATTTTTGTTTGACCAAGGCAGAAACAAGAATCTGATCTATATTTTTCCATCAGCAAACATAGCAGATCCAGATCAGATGGCTCCTATATGATCTGGGTCTACTCTGTTTTCCAAAGGTGTAAAACGGTGTCTCTATGAGGTAAAAGGTTAAGGTTTTTTATGTCTATGAGCTGTTGTATGCAAATGAACTCTGCATCATGACAGGTGTGCATACCTACATCTTTCATGTGGAACGCTAGCTTTGTAGGTAATTAAAGTCGTGTGGCGGTAATAGTTGACAGTACACAAGCAAACAGGAAAGATTTTCTTAATTCAGATCAGTATTTTGGTAGGCGGCCTGATAAACCTGTCCAAACAAAGAAAATTAGTTCAGTCACAAGTAACAACTTTACCTGTTTGATAATAAACAGTGAAACCTGGGTTCAGGACATTCAGTGAAACTCAAAAATGATACGGGTTAGAAACTTTAAAACCCATTACCTAATAAATATTCATGTTTGAAATATTGACTTTATGAAAGCTAAATTTTTAAAATGGCATTATGAACAAGTGAAGTTTTTACTATTTTGAAAACTATAGAAACAACTGTCATTTAACTCTTTGCATGCTAAGTAAATTTTCGTCTGCAACAATTGTCGTCTGCTTCAACTCTTAAAATAAACTTTCTCTCATTTCTTTGCAAAAATATGGTCAAGGTGACAAACAGTTAGGATCCAGATGAGACGTCGCATTATGTGTTGTCTCATCTGGATTCAAACTGTTTGCATAGGTAATCACAGTTTTGCCGCTAGCGTGCAAAGAGTTAATAACTCTTGGTGAAGTGGATACAACTACAGTGAATGGTGACTATTTTTAACTTTTTGCCTGCTGAGCAAAATGTCTTTGACAGAAACTGAGCAAAACTTCCTGAAATCAGTAATAACTAAATAAACACTTGCATGGTATTGAACCGATGATCATCTTTGAAACAATTTGTCCTTTTTTTTTCATCAAGAAAATGGAAGAAAACAGAAACTGTCTGAATGCTTCAAAATTGTTATAATTATGTATATCATATGGCACACCCTAATTACCCTAAGTATTTGGACATACAAACTTAGACAAATAGTGCAGACCCAGATCAAACTGCTCCTGAAGGAGCAGTTTGATCTGGGTCTACACTATTTGCTACTATAACAGTCTAATTTAAAGTTATCAATATGGGGCCAATTCCACTCACTGGGACCCATTGAGAGGGAAGGTTGGGTGTCCATATACCCTGGGTAATTATGGTTGTAACACATCAATGCCAACTTTTTGCCATTAATACTCTTTTTTTCCTGTTTCCTATTTGACCTACCAATAGCTACCGATGTCAGGTCATCATAACTCCAGTCAGTCTCTTAGGAATCGGACTGTCTGCAATAAAAGGACAATCACTCATGTCTGCGGTGCTAAACAGATAATTCAGTTATGGCTGTCATTATAACCATTAGGAGTAACAATTGGTAGTTGCTATTACAATGAACATGCTACCGCTATCATTTGTCCTCCCTGGTATTCTAACTCTTTACCTGATACAGATGGACAGACATAGACATGATTCTAGTTTCTGCTATGGCCAAAAAATCAAATATCCTAATAAAAATTCAGTTTATTTACATTAAAGACGTCACTATTTCTGCCATGAATATTTATTAGGTAAAGGGTTAAGGCCAATATTCAGACAACTTCAGCTGTCTCACTCACCCTACAGGCATTCTAGTCTAAAATTACACAGTATGTTGCCAAATTTCAAATTTTGATCATTTTTCCTTCAGTGTCTTTGGAAGGAGGTCAATTTTATAAGCTCAGAGGAACCGCTTTGAAGAAATGACATCATGAATATTTTTTCCATGATGACATATGAACACAGGAATTATTGGCCATGGCCAAAATCAGGGTCCATGCTTATAAAGCTTTTTAGTTGAGTCTTAATTTGTTCTCAAGCTTTTGATTGGTCAGATTTGAGCCAAAGGCTAAAATCTGACCAATCAAACCTTGAGAACGAACTCAGACTCAATTAAAAGGTTTTATAAGCATGGATACAGATCTTTATAATTTCATTAGCAAACAGAGCAGTCTCTGATCAGATGGCTACTACAGGAGCTGTCTGATCTGGGTCTACTCTGTTTTCATATAAAAAGAAATGTGTATACCTGTACACTGTATGTGGAGCAAAGGGTTAGAACTCATCGCTAATTTCATCACTAATTATTGACTACACACAATGTGGATCTTAAAATAATATGCCAAGTTACCTGGAAGTCAGATTCTGATCTGAATCTACATGTATTTTCAAATAACATCATGTATTTAACAAGGTTAAGGAAAGATGTTTTGGTCAAAATTGGTATATTGAACCATTTAACATGCTATAGCTGACGGCTATTTCAACAATTTGTTTACAAACAACCTAGCAACACAACAGACAACACACATGAAGTGATTCAGTCATGCAGTGCTACCATAATTGGCCAACGATTAATTGTGTCATGCATCGGTTCCGGTATTCTCTGTAAGATTCATTATCGTTGGATTCAAACTGCTAATTTGACTGTAAAATGCACTACTGCATTTCCACGGTTTGTGGCACTCTCTTGTTTCAGCACTCCCACACCGCAGGTTATGTGATAAAAATAATTATGGAATTTTCCACCTTGATAACTCATAATTCAAAACCGTGAAACTGCTTCTTCTTCACCAGTGAGGTAGCAGAACAAAACACTGAAGATTCAAAAACAGGGACAGAATGACCGAAAACAACCTTGAAAAGATCTGGGGCTGCACTATTTGCCAATATACTGAAGATGATTAGGGTATGTCAGATTTTAATGTTTCATTCAATGTGGGTTTTTTATGCACAACTTTAAAATTAAAGAACAGTAGAATGTAACTTTTTGAATTGATTGAAACAGAGATCAAGCCATGAGGTCAAGGTCATTATTTTGAGGTCAAATAGTCACTAAGAAAAGGGGAAAGAAAAGCATAGTATTTCACAAACATACCATGCCAGCAGCATGATTAATTAAAATTTATAGACTGCAATCTCTGAATCAACCTTTTTCAACAAAGCATTCTATTTTAATTTCATTACAATTCGGAAATTACTTATTCATTAAATGGTCATAAAATGTATTAACTTTATCCTGCTTTACCGGACCTACCGGACTTGCATTTGAAAATAACTTCGATTCTGATTAGACTCAGATCAGCCTCATCTAATGAGGATCCAATCCAAAGTTTCTCAAACACTTGAACAACTCAAAATTTAAAGTAAAATTTGCTCCAATTCGGAGCTTGAGCAGATTTAATTTTTCATTGCAGATGAAGGGGTGACAAAAATTGCCTACTAATTTTTTTTCAGCAACAAACACTGTGTGGTTTACTATGATGGACACTATGATAGGAATTTGTGATTAGCATGTGGGTAGGCACCTTTCACCTTACCAGACCATGTGTATCAATGTGAGAGAAGAACTGGGCAAAAAATAAGTTTTGCTTCAAAGTTATTATGAAGATAAGAAATATATTAACTGTATCTGTTTAAATACATTTTAATGTGTATTAATGGCTTTTATCTGGAATTACTAAGCTTTAGACAGGATGACAATATCAGTGGATAACTGATCAGATCGATGGTTGAATTTATTTTTGTCACAAATAAATGCTTGAAATATGTCTAATGGTCAGTAGTTTGAAAGATTGTGTATTTTATGTGAACATTATTGCAGTTGGCTAAAGGGTCAGTGGGACACGTGTATTTGTGTTTGTATCTGATGACCACAAATGTTCCCTGTCCTCTGGTGTCCACTGTAATTATAATCGATCACACTGAAAATGGTGAGTGGTACAAGCACGTCCTGATCTTACATTTAAATGTCCCAAGATCTCTCCCCAGTCGTCCAGAGCGGTCACTCCCAGGACAAAAGTTGACCCCTATCTCTTTGGCGCATTGTATCCAATCTGTGGAGGCCCATATATTAACTTACAGATCAACAAGTGACACAGCCACTGTATGGACCCTGTGTCATCCCCAATTGAGAAGCTACGGCTGAACCCTAACCCTATAAATACTACTGTAAAATTGGCTATATCCGTTGATCAGAAATTTTAACTAAATCATCCGACTTTTAAGGTTGCACCCAAGCAGGTGTCCATCTTTTCAAAATAAGAAAGTGTAATGTTTTTCATCATGCACATTAACCCTTTACTCTATGAATATTCATGTAAGAAATAATGGCATCATGAATATTAATTACACAAGTATTTATAATCGCATATGAACACAAGAAGTTAAGAAACTGTAGAATCAGATCTATATTGTTCCATAAGCAAGCAGAGCAAACCCGATCAGATGGCTCCTACATGATCTGGGTCTATTCTGTTTGCAGCAACATTAAAGGGTGTATTATTGGAGTAAAGGAGTAAGCGATCATTGAAAAGTCAAGTCTTAAAGGAAGTTGGTAGCTTAAGAAAGCAATGTGTCACTTAAAACAGGATTTTTTCCTGTACTTATTTACCTCTGGAATAATTATGCAAGAATCTATCACTTAATGAATGTTCATTGACTGCATTTTTATAATGGTATACATGTATAAACAAGGAAACTTCTGGCCATACCAGATACTTAACCCATTACCTCATAGGCTATTTTTAGATCCATCCTCTTTGAATAAATCTACCGAAAAGGAGCATTAACTAGAGAAATGCTGAATTTTGTAATTTGAAACCATTGTGATAAATAGAGCATTTGCTCCTATAGGAGCAAATGCTCTGTTTATCACAATGGTTTCACAAAGTGACTTTTACAGAGTCGTCAAAAGTCGTCTATATGAGGGAATGGGTTAAGAGTCAGTTCTATACAGTTCCATAATTAAAGAGAGCACATCTCATCAGACGGCTCCAACAGGCATCAAAAGGCATCTCTATGAGGTAAAGAATTAATAATTTATATTCACAAACAATAGTTAATTTCAAGGATATCCACAAAGAGGTTTCCTAGATCTACTTTACTCCATAGATATGCTTTATGATTCCTTTACCCCATAGATATGCTTTATGATTCCTTTACCCCATAGATATGCTTTATGATTCCTTTGCTCCATAGATATGCTTTATGATTCCTTTACTCCATAGATATGCTTTATGATTCCTTTGCTCCATAGATATGCTTTAGGATTCCTTTACTCCATAGATATGCTTTTTTATGCCTACATGCAAACAGTAGACCCAGATCAAAAGGCTCCTGTAGGAGCTGTCTGATCAGAGTATGCCCTGTTTGCTTATGAAATAAACCTCTAAAAACCTTTTTATGACTTGGTGGCTACATCAGAGATCCCTTTTCAGCTTGTCTATGGAGTTCCTAAGTGCATTTAAATTCACCATCGCAGCTTTAAAATCCTTTAAATTCCTCAAAGGGCCCATTGTCAGCTAGGGTGCATGTGGGGCACGGAGAGTTGGCTCCCTGATGGGTCTACCTGTTGTTGACGTCTAACTCCTGTGATCTCTAGCACTCCCTCACAATACATCTTTTGTCTGACAAGTAGAAATGAATGATTAATTTTCCCCCAAACATTTTCGCAGCATTTTACAATGACAGGGGCATCTGAATTGGAAATTCAACAGGTAGCATTGAATAGCCGGAATAAATGAAACAGTGAAATAATTAAACCTTAAAATCCTTTGGGCAAAATAGATTATCATCACTGCTTTGCAAATGGTATGGAACCTAATGAAATACTAAGTAATGGAGTGTCTCATCATGATCCAAACTATTTGACACTCACACTGTAGGTTGGTTGAAAGGCAACCTATAGTGCTCTTAAAATAAAGTTGAAAAACAATTGGAGAAGATGGCAATTTGCTCACCAGGCAAAGGGATAAATACCAATGGGAAGGACTTGTGAAACTGATATGAATAGCCTACAATTGGAAATATTAGCGTCCGGAATTAAAATTTTGTTAAATTCCGATAAAATTGTCACTGGACATGGAAATGAAGCTGCATCCAGGTCATAAAGCAAATCAGAAAAACAGGAGAAAAGCGAAGCATATTATGGCCATGCAGTGGTCAGGGTAATATGGGGATTTAAATTAGGTTGTGTTGACAGCAGTGGAATGAGGGTCAAAGAAAATTGCAATGAAAAAAAACCGACTTCAGTTTATTCTATTTACCCTTATTGTACAGGCAGATAAACTTAACCAATAGTGCACACCCAGATCAAACTGCTCCTGAAGGAATAGTTTGATCAGGGTCTACACTATATGCTACAATATCCGTGTAACTGAAAGTCATCAAAATAGTGCCAAATTCACTTTTTCAATTTTACATACCCAAAGAGTGGGGGTATTGTTTGTCAGAATACTTACTTAGGGTAATTAGCTCATTGCATGCTAGCAGCAAATTTGTGATTACCTATGCATGTTGACCTTTTGATAGTACTTATGAACAAGAGGGCCACAATGGCCCTGATATTTCTCACCAGACTATCAGAGGAGAAGATTTTCAAAGTTATCACTATATGAGCCCTCTGATCTGGGTTTACACTGTTTGCAAATGAGTACATGTATACTCTTTCTCACATCCAAAGGGTTATATCCAAAGACTAGTTAGAATAAATAAACAGATGACATCAATCGGTTATAGTGCAAGGAGTTGTCAAATTGTACTGGTAGCATAAATAAAGAGAAATTGTACATAAAATCCATGCTAAAATGAATTTTTGATATACATGTAATTACTTGACAATGTAAGACTGCCCATTATGAATATTAATTCATTTAATCCTTAACATATAATATACACATGTATGTATAAACCCATTTTAATAATTGTATATGAGCACAAACTTTTTTTTGGAAGAAACTGTAAAATCTATATAATTTCATGAGTCAACATAGCAGACCCTGATCAGATGGCTTCTACAGGAGCCATCTGATCTGGGTCTACTCTGTTTGCAAATGCATGAAAAAACAGTTGTATGAGGTAAAGGGTTAACTTTTTACATACAAAGTAATTGTCGTCTGCAATATTGTCATCTGCTGCATGTTATACTTCATTTGTTAGTCTTTGACAATACATGCAGAAAGTTGAACAATTGAGATTATGACACGACTCTGAGTTACACAGCATCTCATCTGTATCCAAACTGTTGTAAATTCATCTAGATCTAGCATCTGAGCTACAGATAAAGGTGTGTACCCAAATAATAAAATTGTCATTTCTCCACCAAACGCTATACTGTGACCACTTTAGAATCGTCTCAAAGAGACGATTCTAATGAGCTATTCTAAATCTTGAAAATGTTTAAATGTACGTATCTTATTTGGACTTCTTCTAGCATGCCCAGTTAATGCTATGTAAGAGATGTCACTATGAATATTATGGTAATTACCTGAAGTTTTATAATGCCATTACAAACAAGGGAATTTTTACCATGGCAGAAGCTGTAGAATCTGATCTGTATCATTCCACAAACAAAGCAGACTGTCATCAGACAGGGCTGAATTGTCTGACCACAGTCCACTTACTCTACTCTGTTTGCAAATGTGTAAAATTGTGAAAGGGTTCAACAGAGACAAGACTAGATACTACATCAGAGATACGGTGTTTAATTTGATCTACTTTAATAATTGTAGTAAATACGAAAAGCAATGAGTGTAGAACCTGATCCAATACAACTCCATCTTCGACATGTCTTCGGCTGGTCTAGGGAATCTCGAAAATGCCTTTTCTTGTGATGCAGCTCAACTTATCTGTAAATATTAGAAATTTGATTATGATAAGTACAGGCTATTTTCTACCCTTAACTCTTTGCCTCATATAAACTCCTCATGCCTTTGCAAACAGAATTATATAGATCTGATTGTGCAGTTTTTGTCAATTCCTTGAAAATTTTACATTATAAAAAACAAGTTAATGAATATTCATGAAGTGAAAATTTACACGTAAATGTTCATTAGGGAAAGGGTTAACCCTTCTCTTGCTGAATTTTAAAATACATTTCTCCTTCTTTACCCATGCCCTGTTGTATAATTACATATATACTATACTGTGTACACGTATTTCGCTGTGCAATCACTGCTGTTGAGTGCACTGGTTGCACAATCAACTTGTAAATAGTGCAGACCCTGATGAGACAGCTCCTGCAGGAGTTGTCTCATCTGGGTCTTCACTATTTACTGGTAGGTATATTGATGTGAACAGCAAGCTGAGGGTTAAACTGGTGTATATTCATGCAGCATTCTAGCAGTAGAGGATCAGTAACATACAAACAGAGATAACCCTGATCAGGCAGCTGTTATAGGAGCTGTCTGATCCAGGTCTACAATGCATAAGAAGTCAGGGTTATCAAGTACATGTATAGGGTTATTGGAGTCTCTGTACATTCATTATTGTTACACACTAACAAAAGACACCGATATCATAAAGAGAATTCGCTGAAAACTCTTTGGCTTTGATTTTCAAAAAATGAGCTTTTGATAAGAAATCTGTGCATTTTATAAATCATGACTATAATTAACCCCGTGACTGCCGAAAACAAGTGTAATGGCATTTTCAAATAATGTAGACCCATATCAGAGGGATCCTACAGGTGCCCTCTGATCAGGGTCTGCAAAGTGTTTGTCATTCAGAATCCTCTAGAAGATTAATGTCTGTGATACTGAACGGACTTTAACCCTTCTCTTGCTGAATTTTGAAATACATTTCTCCTTCTTTACCCATGCCCTGTTGTATAATTACATATATCTTCACTGTGTACACATATTTCGCTGTGCAATCACCACTGTGGAGTGCACTGGTTGCACAATCAACTTGTAAATAGTGCAGACCCTGATGAGACAGCTCCTGCAGGAGCTGTCTCATCTGGGTCTGCACTATTTACAGGTAGGTATATTGACGTGAATAGCAAGCGAAGGGTTAACGTTAAACACTGATGGGTCATTCTACTATGAATATTCAACAGTCAGTTAACAGCATTACCTTCAGACTTATCTGAACAAGTTTGCAATCAAACAGCCTAATGGATGTGTCTTTGTGTTAGTTTTTAATCTAAATACAAGAGTATGCAAAGAAACGTAAATGCTTTTGTGGTTAAATAATAATTTTTCAACTAAGTATTTCAAAGGCATGTAATTAATTTTAGCAGGGCCGCTTTTAACCCTTTGAATGTAGGAAACAAGTGAAATGGCATATCCAAACAGTGTTGACTCGGACCAGAGGGCTCCTAGGAACTATCTGATCAGAGTCTGCAATGTTTGTCATTCAAAATTCTCTCTCAAATTATATATCCTTTCATATTTAATGGACTATGATGGACAATTCCATTTTGAAATTTCAGAATTCAAAGGATTAAGCCAACAAGTAAAGTGAACAAAGAAGCTCCTATTCTGCACGAGGAGCTGGCTGTGTCATGTAGACAACAAAGGCTTTCAAACTACTCACCCTTTACATTGTGACGCAATTGTCATCAGCATATATTATCATCTATAATTCTATTATATAGCAATTGTTTTTTCTTCAATTTTCTTTTCAAAGTCAAACAATTTGAATCCTAATGAGAAACAAAGTAAAATAAGATGGAAAAAAATGCTTGTAGGGGTAAATATTACAAAGATTGGGGCTATGAATGACTGAGACCCATATTTAACCGCAAAACTAATTTCTATGGTTTCCTGAACAACAAGAAAATCTGGGTATTATATGTATTTATTTACCTAAGTATACCAATATCCTGTCAGCAGCTACTGATGTTTTTATAATGAGGTATTCAGCAAATTCATGTACCTTAATTACCCTAAGTATTCAGACACCCAATCTCCCTCACCCCACTGGTTTGTAAAGCTTAACCCTTTCCCTCATAAGCTATTTTAGACCCAACCTCTTTGAATAAATCTGCCGAAAAGGAGCACTTACTAGAGCACCGCAAGCGGGTGCGAATGCTCGTCTGTCGGCATTGTCAAGATGAACATGCATACCAAAAATGAAGGTTGTAAATGAATAATTGAAGAAGTTATGGTCAATGTTAAAATTTCGGACGACGACGTCGACGCGGATGCCGGGGTTACGACAATAGCTCGTGATTTCTTCGAAACAGATGAGCTAAAAAGGAGCAGTTTAGAATTGTGTAGTATTGAAACCATTGTCATAAATAGAGCATTTGCTCCTATAGGAGCAAATGCTCTATTTATCACAATGGTTTCAACACTTCTACAGAGGCATAGAAAGGCATAGAAAGGCATATTTATGGAGGAAAGGGTAAATAATTCAATTTGGCCCCATTTTGAGAACTTCAAATCAGACTGTTATAGAAGCAAATAGTGTAGACTATGATCAGACAGCTCCTTCAGGAGTCTGGGACTGCACTATTTGCCTAAGTCTGTCTGTCCAAATACATAGAGTAATTAGGATATAGCGTTTCTTTGTGTGGGTTAGGTAAAAAATGTTTGCGACACCCACTCTGTCCTTCTTTATACAAAGGTCCAAACTCAAGCCTGACAACCGTATAACCACGATAACGGCATTTAGGATTTACTTCTTTTCATCAGTTACCTTAGTAACATAGTAATCAAATGTTAGATAGACAAAGATCAGCTGTGACACAGTATATTGGATTTACGGGTGATGAAGTCAGCACAAAGACGGCCAAACCTGACTACTACGGATGAATTACTATCAGTTAAAATCACTCTAATGGGGTTAAGTGAAGTTTTCAAAGCATCTTAGGATGAGAACAAAGAACTTCTAAACAAACCACCATCTTACACTTCTATGAATAGATTATGGCTTGATTCAGAATATTAGTATAAAGAAGTCCCATTAAGATTACTCACAGTACTATTTCACATGCTGGTGTGAAAATATTTATTACTGAAATTCAGAGCTGTAGATAAAAAGGGAGTACTGATCTATCAAAATCTATTATTTTTCAGCCAAACTCAATCTTAATGGTACTTATTAGAAACACCTGAGAGAGACAATTATATTACCTAGATTTATTACTTAGATTTCCTAAAATCTTCATTCAACTTAGTTGATCCTTAAAACTTGAAAATGTAAAAATAAGAAAGTATTACATGAGTGTAGGCCCAGATTTGACAACTCCTTTTTCTGTTGGTGTTGTCTGATCTGGGTCTGTACTGTTTGCTGATTTAAAGGATGAACAAGGCAATAAACAGCACTAGGTAACTTTCACCTGCAAAAAGGCATGTCTTGTTCAGAGGAACTAAGAAGAGATATTTTTATTCCTTTGAATTCAAAATGGAATGGTACATCAGTGTTAAAATAATGAAGTCCATTATGAATGTAGCCGGGTAGAGATTGTGGTGAAACAGTTGATAGGCTTTAGACTGTGTGGCTTGACAGCTCAGCCGGTAGAGTGTTGGCATGGTAAGCCAAAGGCCTAGGATTCAAGTCCCAGTCGAGTCACAACTTTTTCACCATGTTACATGAACACAGACTGTTTTGACTTTGTCAGAATCTAGAATCAGATCTATATAATTCCATAAGTGAACACAGGGGACCCTGATCATACGACTCCTACAAGAGGTCTACTCCATCTGCAAAAGCTTAAAAAGTTGTATTAACCCTTTCCTCCATAAATACGCATTTCTATACCTCTGTATAAATCACTTTTCGAAACCATTGTGATAAATAGAGCATTTGCTCTATTTATCACATTGGTTTTAAGTTACAGAATTCCTTTTCTCTAGTTAATGCTCCTTTTCAGTAGATGCATCCAAAAAGGTTGGATCTAAAAATAGCCTATGGAGGAAAGGGTTAATGGAGTAAAGGGTTAACTTAAAAGGGTTATTCTCTGCCAAGTTTATCTTGTTGGGTCATAGTAACATGGTGTAAGTCTTGTACATGTAATGCTTTGGTATCATATCATGATGAACAAATATTTTATTAATGTTAGATAAATGTTGTTTTTTTTATTTTTTATAAATCGTTCCATTGTAACAACACCACAAGATTATCTTGGCATTGTAAACCTTATCCTGATAAATGGCACCAAGACTTAAACTTGTCGACATTTCAAGGTCCAGATCAGTCCCTCAGTCACTATCCATCCACTTTGGGTTTGACTCTCTATGATAGACTATCAATACATGAAGCTTGTCAAAACTTGGATTAACTTCTTGCAGATCACATGTTACAGAGCAGACAGCAATAATTACAGAAGCTCCATGTTAAGGAGAAGACGTCAGACATATAATCTCATACTGTGGTCTCAGTGTCCTAGACTGGATAAGCTGGAAGCAGGACAGTATGACACCAATTTAAATCAGACCAAACTGGGACAATAACTAAAAATATTGCCGTTCTCCCATTGCAGCGCTACCACAAAAGACCCTAAGTGTTATAGAAACTTTTAATCCCCTAGGATTTGCTTGTATAATGAGGATAGGTCCACAAACACAAAAGTTAAACGTCAGATTTTCCAGATCTTTGTGGCTTTAAGCCGGAAATGTTTCGGACATGGAGACAATCGCAATTTGCAAAGAAAAAAAATTCTTTTACAAGAAAAACTAAAGTTTGAAAGTCTTCCAAATCTTTAAAACTGTCCTTTATAATGTGAATACACTGGTAGATCTTGTGTATTATTCTTACTATCTTCTAACAAGTTATTTCAAACTTTAAATAGAGCAATTAACCTTTCACCTAACAGAAATGCCTCATAAAGCCTTGACAAACAGATTTGACGCAGGTCAGATGACTCCTGTAGGAGCAGTCTGGTCAGGATCTGCTCTGATTGCTCATGAAATGATATAGATCTGACTCTACAGTTTGTGCCATGGTCAAAATTTCCTTTGTACAAAATGACCTTTATAAATTTCAGCTAATTAATACTTATACAGTTGTTATTCCCAAAGACCTATGATAGCATATAAGAAATCGGGTTCTAACTCTGTTTGCAAATGCGAGAAAATGCATTTACGGTATATGAGGGAAAGAGTCCATGAACATACAAGTAAAATTGTCAAACACTTTTGTATTCAAATGAGATGCTGAGTTAGTGTCCCACCCAGATAAAAATTGCTTGCAAATGTTAACCCATTCCCTCATATTGACGACTTTTGACAACTCTGTAAAAATCACTTTGTGAAACCATTGTGATAAATAGAGCATTTGCTCCCATAGGAATTGCTCTATTTATCACAATGGTTTCAAACTACAAAATTCAAAAAATTTCCTTTTCTGTTGTTAATGCTACTTTTCGGTAGATTCATTTAAAAAGGTTGTATCTAAAAATAGCCTATGAGGTAATGGGTTAAATGTAGTAACTGAATTAAACTCAGATAAATTACTGGCAACATGCTCTATTTATATACTTATATATTCATTTATCAGAGTAATGAAGTGAGTCTGTGACCAACAGGTTTTTTTAGCCATGAAACTATAGAATTTCAAACCGGGTTTTTTAGCGATGGCAGAGATGGTAGATCGAATCAAATTTATATAATTTCAACAGAGCAGACCCTGATCTGGGTCTACTGTTTGCAAAGGCTTAAATATGCATATACATGTATAATTATGGAGTAAAGGGACAACAAAAAGATTGAGCTAGTATTACTCAAGGGTTATGTAGCTCTTAGGGTCATAGGCATTTCTTTGATCAGTTCTGTGAAGAGTTCTGAATCCTGATCAGTGTTTCAACAGGATCTAAACTTAACTATTTTATATTGGTTTTGAATAAAGCTAATATGTGGCATCAAAAATATTTAACCATTTGAATGTGGGATGTTTCCATTTACAACAGTATAGACCCAGATCAGATGACCCAGATCAGATGTTATTTAAAATCCTCTAGCAAATTACATTTTACAGAATGGACGTCTATTGTTATGGGCCTTCCAGTATAAGAATTCAGCACTCAAACGGTTTACTCCTTTGCTGCTAAATTTTGTCTTCTGCAAACATTGTTGTCTGCTGCAATTTTCATCTTCTTCATTTTTGTTTCAAGAAACAGTCACAGAAACAAACAGTTTGGATTGTTATGATAGGTTGATCTACACGTGTCTTATCTGGATCCAAACTGTTTGCATAGGTACTTGGCAGCAAAAGAGTTAAACCTGATGCCATTTTTTCTGCAACATGGGCGAAGAGATGTTTCCCCTGGGACACCAACTGGCCTCTGCAATAACTCATCCATGTTTTATGGGTTTGTACTTGAGAAACATAGAGTGGATTACATCAGTTTCAAATGAACATGCTCTTGTAACAGCTGGACACGGGTCAAACACTGGTTCAAACTGATCCTCCATGACTCAGGAACAAAGGTAGTGGGGATCTTCTGAAATTGACACTTTCATACAATTTCCTTAAGTTTGGTCATCAAAGCTAAATCACCATGCTTTCCACATTAAACTCTCGACAGCCACTTAATGGAAGTCTATGTTTTAAATTTGAGAAGAGTAAAAAGAAAGTTCATCTGTTTCTATAAAAGAAGCGAAAAATAATAAAATACAGTAGAACCGGGCCAACCCCTCTATATCAAGAATTAAAAAAAGGTCTAATTCTGGATCATATGGGCAGGTGATAGTTTAAGGCGCTGGACATAGCTTTCTGCAATATTTCTGTCCTGCATATTAAGCCATGACCTGCTTTTAAATACATAAATATTTATTCATTAAAAGTGGTCACTTTAATACTCACGGGACTCCGTCACTATATACGGACACCTTAGTTTATTCTAGATTCTTTAATGGTTGATTCTGTATTCAAATATTAAAATACTAGCTAACCGAGTAGAGGCAGTGACAGTGTCTCCCTTCACGTACTAGAGTAATATCAAACAAAATACATGCGGATCTAGTTATAACATTATAGCAAACTTAATTGTAAACATTATGCTTTTCACGCCTTCGAAACGTTAAGAAAATGGCGCAATATCCCATAAAAGGGGACATAACCTAACATGACTAGATGATAAATATATCTTCTACTGGTTTTGATTGCACGTATCGACCACAGGAGTCTGGCCCGCTTCAGGGGTTCTAGATCATCATCATGTACTACTATGTATATAATAAACGCCAGAAGATTATATTTGTTTGATAGTAAAAAACATTGGCTTTCAATTGCCGAAAGAATTACAAAATTGTCATTGAAATTGCAAGAGTTACATTCGTATTTGTACTTGTGGTACACGGAGTTGGAACCCTTGTTATTATATAGTACATATAGACCCCCATGAAGCGGTCCAAACCCCTGTGGTATCGACCATAACATTTGAAACGGCATATTGGTATTTTCATTCGTTTTGTAAGACAGATATAGTTGTTGAAGACGGAGAACTTGAATATGGACTACATCTATAATCACTGAACAATCTGAATGTGGAAAATGAATGTACTGACATTTGCAAACATTGTTACGTAGACCCAGATCAGAGCGCGTGCTCCTGGGTGAGTCCCTTGATTAACATTCAAAGGGTTAATTCGGCTTACGTATATTTGAAGCTTAGTCAGGAAACACAATTATTTATTGACTCTCTACTAATACTCAAGAAGTTCTCTCTTACACGTTCCACACCCTTCATTCTTAAATACCCGGGCATAAATGGGCACAGCACACTCGCAGAAATTCAAAGGACCTCGTCTAGTTACGAGATTCTTTACTCTTGATCTAGCTTCGCATGGCATTCTACTTCTACTTACTTTAGGGAATCCAAATTCATCATATCTAAAAATAAACGGGGAAAAGAATGTTAATGGTGTTGTAGTGCTCAGTGACATCTCCACTGGCCAGCATCCTATTACTGCAGACCTTATTTTATTGTACTGGACCCCCCCCCCCCACACACACACACACACACACTCTCTCTCTCTCTCTCTCTCTCCTCTCTCTCTCTCTCTCTTTATTTTTTTCCCTCGCACAATTACTCTCATAACCATTATATATATGTCCCTCTCTCTCCTCTCCTTTCTCTCTATCTCTCTTATCCATCTTATCCATCCATCCATCCGTCCATCCATCCATCCATATTTCCATCTGTCTATCTATCTATCTATCTATCTATCTATCTATCTATCTATCTATCTAATTTATCTATCTAATTTATCTATCTATCTCGCCTAGGTGTTAACTATTAACTCTTCTAAAGACGCCGAGAAGCCACTCGTATAGCTTCTGCAGTGATCGAATCTGTGAGTACCTTTGCAAACAGTTTAGTCTAGATCCGGGTGCGTCGAAACTCTTCTATAGACGCCGGGAAGCCACTCGTATGGCTTTCTGCAGTGATCGAATCTGTGAGTACCTTTGCAAACAGTTTAATCTAGAGTCGGTGTCTCATCGGGATCCAAACTGTTTTACATTCCATTTATAAATGTCGTTGAGAAAATATTGAAAACTTGAGGCGGACGACAATGTTCCCAGACGAAAAGTGAACTACTGACTGGGAGTTACAGTGTGCAGTTTATTGGATCACTAGAAAAGAAATTAGACAAATCGTCACTTACTAAGAATCTAGCTCTCGTGTTGGCATTCGTGTACATTCAAAATGACACTAGTTATAGCGCCGTGCACGATTTGCGCGAGCATCTCGTGGCAGCACGGTGGAAGCGAAAGTCTAGCACGATAAATGCGATTATGAACTGGATATGACGTAACTATAGTGTATTTTTCTAGTTCGATAATGAAACGAGTACATGTGTACCCAGCTCGGCTGAGCAACAAATAACGGTGCTTACTCAAGTAGCCAGTCGGGCAGAGATTAAAATCGTCCTTTGAAAGTTTCTCCACGGTTTTAAAGAGTGGTCACAACATAGGGTTTGGTGGGAAACTGAAAACGTTATTCTTGAAAATATTTAAATGTACGTCTTATCTGGGCCTCTGGTAGAGCTACCTACATAAAATATTGCTATGAATTTGCAATTACCCGTATTACAGTAAAGTCTCTCTATAACGGCCATTACATTACATCAAGTATATTGTGTTAAAGGCAGGTGGCTTCTTAAAGCAAGGTGAAAGTAAAACAGAACGCTCCTATAGGAGCGTTCTGTTTTACTTTCACATTGCTTTAAGCAGCCTCCTGCCCTAAATACCAACTAATTAACACAATTTAGTTGCCGTTATAGAGGGGTTTTACTGTAGAGCTAAGACTTCCAACCTCAACTCCGAGAATTCGGATACCCAATTTGGGTCTGCACCATTTTCCCCACGTATGTCCGAATACAAAGGGTATTTATAATTAAGGCATGCACTTGCACGAATATGTACTTGTCACACGAACGCTCAAGATTGAAAATGAACGAAAACTGCCCCACACTGCCCCATGTTAATTACTGCTTTTTCGTTCGCTTTCTTTAACCTTTAACCTGTGGAATAATTAAAACTGGCTCACCACTTTCTGAATAGTCATTAAACAAAAATGTACTAACCTTTATCACTAGTAAAAATGATTGTATTACAGACAGTGGATACCCTGAGAAATGGGCTCTATCGGGGCCCCTTTGCTCTAGATCTACACTGTTTGCATATTAAGGGCTATATATAGTATGAGTAGATTACCAGTATTAAATTATTAATAGCATCTGAATTTAAGTGGAACTTTGCGTCTTTGCACCATGGGGTTAGAGGTTAAGACTCGTACAGGAACTTTCAGATTAAGGTCTATAGTGTTTGCTTATGAACTAATATAACTAAATATCTGATAAGTAGATCTACTAAAGTACAGTTTCTGCAGTGGTAAAACAAATATCGCACTCTTTCAATCACTACAAAAAACATATAGATCTAGAGCTAACGATCAGGTAAAGGGTTTAAAATCCAATTTGACAATATGCCTATGTTTAGTTTACTAACTTGTTTTTATTCAGCTGCTTCAATACACACCTTTGAGATTCGCATGGATGCAAAAAAAATCGAACTTTAATAGCCACGCGACGAAAATTACCTACGATGGAGCGACGGCCACCTGTCGCGTGCTGGGTACCTAGTATACATTTAAGAAAACCACTTGCAATTTGTTTAGCAATAAAAAGTAGGTCTTCACCTGTATTCAAATAAACCTGTGTCTAAATCTTTGTTGTTATTTTACCGATGAAATGTTTTCAAACAATTTTTTTAATGTCTCGTGTATATAGACGTCGTATTCTAGATCTATATCTATTAGAATAAAAGCAGAAAATGCATGCAGAACTAGATCTTAGCCATATTTAAAACTATACATATCCTAGCATGCTGTGGTCTTTACACACGTGCAGTTTTACTGTTTAGATCCAAATGACACGCCAGAAACTTGGTATCTCACCAGGGTCGACACCCTGGTCGAACTGGCAAGGTTTGAAACAAGTTAGATCTATATTTTATAGCTCTACGACATAACGGATGGAACATTTCGCCTAGATTAGTTAAACATTTTCTATGAATAAATTTTAGAATCTAATTAGATCTACATTAACTGTTAGAGGCTTAGAGCTATGATAATTCCCAGACGAATCAAATCTCCAAATACTTGTTTTAAAGCAGACGATATTTTAATATGGCACAATAAACGCATGCATCGGCCTTTTGTTATATATGACGTCAAGCAGTGACGTGTTGTTATACAGAGTGGGGTTGTGATTGGGGTCCGTCATGAGCACATTTCATTTCGGTCCTATACTCATCCATAGTGGTCTGTACCGCTCCCTGGGATTCTATATAGAATCCAGAAAGCGGTACAGACCGTATGTACTCATCAATACACAAAGAACTATATATATGTAGATCTACGTCTAGATTTGTTTAAAAAATATATTTTGAAGGTCTAAATATACACAAGGTTAGCTGAAGAAATTTGTCTGGCAGTGAAAAGGTAAAATCGAAATCTGAAAGTTTTATACATCTATATATGATACGCATTAATAACCGGGAAACACTCATGAGATTATATCACAACCTGTGTCCCTCTGCTTGACAATTTCGGTACATACTCCTGTAGAACCTCACAAAGCGTCGATAATGTACTAATGTGACCTTTTCAAATGAGTACCTGAAACTCGAGCAAGGGACACCTCACAACAAATTTTTAAGCAATATCTTTGCAGATATAAGTTTATTAGGATTTTTTCTGATCACATAACAAGTGTGTACGTTTGCGTCCTTAGTTACACCGAAGACCGACAGCGTTAAACTGCAAAACACTACTACTTCTATGATCTTAATTGATACCATGATATTCTCGAATTTCAATTGGGTATGCAAATTAGGTATCCGCCCACAAGCTTTTCGCGCCATTACAACCGCATTACACGATACTAGAAAATAACACAGCTTCTGAAACAAGTTCCATCTAAAATGAAAATTAAAGTAAATGATAAATACATTGAGGATAAAACAAGTTCTAAAATGTCTAAATTAAACAATATGAGAATATGAGAATGAATTTTGCGAAAATAACAAAATTACAGGCTATCGTAGTTCTGTCCTTGTAAGGGGTCACGCGACGCGTAGTGATACTAATATTATTCACAATCCTATGTACATACTGTCTACGAAGTGTATTCTCCACCACTTCGGGCTCAGTTGCCAAGTTGTTAAAGTGGCAGGATTAATTGAATTCTCTATGGGAATTAACAAAGTTAGGAATATTTTATGCTCAGGTATGTTTCTGAAAGTATATGTTCAATGTTGTGTCAGGTTATACATATTACATTCAACAGTTTAAAATTGTGACGTTGTTTCGCGGAATATCTTGACATGTTGCCAAACCGGCATTTTTTATGTGGGAGTTGCCAACGTGAAACCAATTTTTTCAAAGTCTACGTGAAAGTACAAATAAACCTGACATGACAGTCTTATAATATGATCAAGCATATACTTTTTAATCATAATGGTTATCTTTGGCATGCTTTTCCATTTTAGAAAATGTAGTAAATCTTAACGAAAATCTCCCATCTGTCAAAAGTCGCATAGCTGCCGGCTCACATGCTGGATTCACGTGTTTCGACTAGGTCAACTGAATATGATTATGGCAAAAAGCCAGACTTTTAGCTACGTAGTACATAAGTCGGGACTTTATCCTAGTTAAAAGACTGATACGCAATTTAGTTAATACGAATAATGAAATGTTAATATCTATGAATGTAGATGATTGAAATGGATTTATGCGAAAGTGGGCGTGACCTAGTAATTATAAAACAATATGATTGGAATTGTGTTTTACAATCCGCAATTAAATTTCAATTTTCAGATATGATTGTCAACAGAAGAGACATCAAAGGCCAGAAAATGAGTGTCAGTGAAATACTTGGAACTTTTTTGGACGAAGTTGAAATGTACACACCAGCTTCAATGACCAGTGATGACATTTGGAATAAATTTGACTTGCCAACCCCACCTTTGTCGCCCAGACGTGATGGTGAAGATGATCTAAATCTTGAGAACATCAGCATGCCATTTGATTGTGACATTGAAGATCTAATGCTTCTTAGTGATGAAAGCATTGCCGAAGTGGCTCTGAATCTTACAGAAGAAACTTTTCCGGAGTCTCCTCCAGACTGTTTGCAATCAAACTTGATTCAGGATATTATGTGGCCTGCTAGTTCAAAAGCAGAAGAATCTAACAAAGTTCCTCAAAAGGAGAAGCTTGATAAGCGTAGTAGATGTGATTCCTGCTCAGGAAGGCCCTTCAACCCAGAGTGTGTAGCACCAGAGGAAGTGTTTCCATATGAGACTCCAAGCATTGCTGGTACTTTGTCACAGACCAGGCTTCATGGACTTGGCACTGAAACTCCATCAGATTCAGGTGAGTCTTGTTAAGGGTTAAGAACCAAATAATAAGCTGCTCATCAATTTCTCTTGACCATCAATTTATCTCTTTAGAATCTAGACTATGTGACACTGGATTGGGTGAAAAAATGGAAGAGTAAAGTGCTTTAAAATTTAAGCAGATCTTGTTTTTGCAATCTGCAGGTTTTTTTAATTGCTTAGATTGAAAGTGTTATTTATATTAAGTTGCTTAATTTTTTAAGGATTATGAGTTTTGCTTAGATTTGACATTATTGTTCACTTGGCATTAATGCAATGTACATTTGTGTAGTTTACATTTGTCAATTGTAAAAAGTATGTATATAAGAGCCATATTTACTATAGGTTGTAATATGAGCTACATTTACCATAATGCAGATGTATTCAAACTTGATGTACTATTTTCAAAGTATGATGAGTTATTCGTTTTGTTTTGCAGAGGAGGAGATTGACGTTGTGAACGATGTTGCAGTTGACAGTCACTGTAGGGTGACTTTACCAGCAAGACAGAAGTATAAATGTGACTATGATTCTGGTCATGAAAAAGTTGAGAAAACCAAAATGGTAACTCTCACAATAGGACATAAACCATTTGGTTGCACACAAACTGTAAGCAAAAAATGCAACACTATACGACAGAAAATTGACTGTCCAACAGATGTGCATAACTACAGTTTACCTGTGTCTTCGCTTAAACGTGTGCGTTCATTTCCCAGCTCACCAGACACTCAAAAAAGTGCTAAAAGACTGAAGAGAGACATCAGTATACCATCAGATTTGAAGCGAGTAGCACAAAAACTTAAATCTAGTGTAAGTTGCTCCAGTAGGAGCTCAAGTGACTCAGAAGAGTTTTGTGATGTGGGCAAACGGACTCAGCATAATGTTCTGGAAAGGAAACGTAGAACAGACCTTAAAAACAGTTTCTTTCATCTCAGAGACTCGGTTCCAGAGCTAGAAGGCCAGGAAAGGGCACCCAAAGTTGTTATTCTCAGGAAAGCATCCCAATATATTCAGAGACTAAATGAAGATGGCAGGAGATACGAAAGAGAAGTAGAACAGTTGAAAGTCAAGAAAGAGAAATTGAGACGACAGTTGGCAAAACTTAGGGATTTATGTTAACTTTTGGGGATTTAGTGACATGAATGAAAAAACTTGTGTGTGCATATTCTGATCGGATTAGTAAAAGAAATGTACACTTCAGAGCTGTAGATGAGAATTGTATTTAAGAAGTCTGATTTCCCTGCAAAACCCTATCTTGAGGCAGCTGATTAGTGTTTAATTAGACAATTCTTACAAGTTGCAGCAAGATAGGGGTTGGCTGAGAAATAAGAGATTCAGTACACTTCTTATTTACACCTCTGCACATTATAAACGTGCTTCCAAAAGCCTTATATCAGAATATGACTGTTTAAAATGGCTGAAGATACTGCTGAAGTAAGCTGTGTTCCTTTACTCCTGGGTGTTCATGAACATTTCATTGAAACTGCCATCATGAATGTATTTGGTTAATTTATACATCACTCATGCATACTCACATAACATAAAGATCTATAATCATTGCATTACCACCTAAGTGGTCACTTAGTTTCTGCTTTTATAACACTATTGAAGTGTAGTGATGTACCTGAGAGAATATTTACCTTGGGGTTTATGCTTGTATAAAGCTGACTTGCAGTCTTGTATTAATTTCTTATAAAATGGGTGGCCAATTGGTAGTCCTACCAATTGGCCATATTGATGACAGACAAATGGGTCCAACTTGTTTAGATGTCCATGTGAGTGCGCATTGATTCCCCTCTTGTGTTTTCCCACTTTTTTTCACCAAGATTACTAATGTGTGTAATTAAAGTTTTAACCTTTTACCTGATAGAAGCGCCTTTAGTGTCGTTGCAAACTGAGTAAACCCAGATCAGATGGCTCCCGTTGGAACTGTCTGATCAGGACTTGCTCTGTATGCTTGCGGAATTATATAGATCTGATTATACAATTTCTGCCAATGTCAAAACATCCTTAGTTGGTTTATATATACAGTTATAAAAAATCCGCCAATAGATGTCATTTCTAACATAAATATTCATGAGGTAAAGGGTTGAAAACCTCTTATATATGAGAAATGTGACTTCTCTAGACTGTGTTTTTTGTTTCCTCTGTGTTAAACAATTCAGGGCTTGATGCAACTTAAGTGCATATTGACCACTCATGGTGTATCCACTCTCTGCTGTTTTGACTAAATTTGTAAATGCTTTGTTGTTTTATGATAATTAGCTATTTTTACATGAATAAGAGAGAATGACTGTTTTTCTTTTTGTGATTTATCATGCTGTTGTCAGGGACAATTATTTAAACAATTGTTTTATGGTAAATGTAGCAGATACAGTAAAATTTACATACAGTTAAGTTTCACTAATATGACCACGTAAAGGAAGTCTAATTCTGGATTTTTAAATCTGATGGTAGCTTAATGCAGGATAAAAGTGACACAGAAAGCTCCTATTGGAGCTTTCTATATCACTTTTGCCCTGCATTACACAACCACCTGCTTTTAGTCGCCCTTGTTAATAAATCATGGTCGCTTTAGCAAGACTACTGTAGCCACGGTCTGTAGCGAAACAACTCAGGATTTTTTGGCAATGACAGAAATTTTAGAATCGGCTCTATATAATTTAATCAAACAATTCCATCAAACAGCAGATCCTGCTCAGATGGCTTCAACTGGAGCCATCTAATCAGTCTATTCTGTTTGCACGGGTTGATACAGATGGTAGCTTTCTGTAGAACGCTTGTCCTGCATTCAGCTACTGCTTGTCTGATAAACCCAGAAATAGATGTCTGTTGAGTGGTGGTTGTGGAGGTTTTACTGTATGTCTGTTTAAATAGAATGCAGAGTTTGCATGCTGAATGTAATCGGATATCTGCTTCAGTTTTTAAGAAGCAAGCTATTTTTCTGTTCAAGAATTGTCAAGTCTGAACAGTTTAGATCATGACGAGCAGTCTGGATCCAATCTCGGGTTGACCAGTCATTAAAGTGGTTTGTTTCGAGAAATTCTGATATAGTTTGAATGTTTGTCTTTTGCAATAGCTACTGTTAATGGATAATGATAAAGGGCCATTATAAAGAAGATGACCTTCAAGTTCATTTTTTGAAACTTTTGTTAGTTTGTAAAGTATTCATCAAAACATAAGCTTATCAAAATTAACTCTGTGCATGCTGTCAATGATTTTGTTACAACGTGCAAACTGGTTTTGATCCGGGTGAAACTGGAAGTAACTCTCTGTCTCAGCAGGATCCAAACTGAAGTTTTTGACTGAACTAGTGGTCGAGAGATTTGCCTTTTATTGTAGGAGGCAATATTGCCAGACAGTTTCTTAGCTCGCATAGAGTTTAACCCTTTACTCCATAAACACACCTTTGCAAACAGAGTAGACCCAGATCAGATGGTTCCTGTAGGAACCTTCTGATCAGGGTCTGCTCTGTTTGGTTATGATATAATATAGATATGATTCTCAAGTTTCTGCCATGGCCAAAACTCTTGTGTTCATGTGCTATTATTAGCAATTGATTGAATTGATATTCATGATGTCATTATTTCTTACACCAATATTCATGGAGAGAAGGGTTAAGAGGGATATATTTATAATGGTCCATACCAAGGTGTAAATTGTTTGGGTTGCCTTTGAAGTTTTTGAAGTTAGTATTTTAAACAGGTAGTTATCTTTTCTAACATTTTTTAAGTGTTTTACAAGAGTCTGCAAGAAGCAGAGTTAATTTTGTTTCAGATTCATCTAATCCAACACGGATACAATCTTTGTATTAAATATTAGAAATTGTTTGGTCAGATGCTTAATCAATTGTAAATTTTGGACATTAATGAATTGTGGATAGTATTACTAAGTCCATTGTTTTAAAAGAAATTGACTTCTATTTATTCAAGTTGTAATTTCATCTTTAGCTGGAATAATGCAATATGACATTTTATGGTTTTAACAGTCCGGTATGTAGTTTATGCTATAAACGCAAAAGAGTGGGCATGGGTGGAAACTCTTAAAGCAGCCAATTACTGGATTAATGTGCAACAAAGTTGATACAGAACTGCATTATGCATTTAATTAACACATTACCCCCTAGTGACGCATTTTTGCGCCTCTATAAAATTCACATTGTGAAACCATTGTGATAAAAAGAGCATTTGCTCCATAGGAGCAAATGCTGTATTTATCACAATGGTTTCAATACTACACAATTCTAACTCTCCTTTTCTATAGTTAATGCTCCTTTTCGGTAGATTAATTAAAAAAAGGATGGGTCTAAAAATAGCCTAGGAGAGAATGAGTTGAGCTTTATAGATACTATTTGTTACGACTTGACAATTTTAAGTGGTTGCTTCAAAAAGGTTTTACTGTCGATGCCAAACACTGTTATTGATTTGATTACTGTTTAAGAGATATTTGGTGATTAAGTGGTTGAACTGTTACGGTTTAAATGTTCAGGTTTTCTAAAATTCTTGGCTTACAATATAAAAACTATCTTTTTGAAACTTTGTGTTTGTTCTTGTTGTACATGTCCTACTTTTGATAAAAAAAAAAGTCTGAAGGTGATTATTATGTGTCCTGTATTGGCCCTTGATCCAATAAATTGCCAAAAAAGGTTGACATCTGCTCAAACTCCTGATCTGGAGCTGTTCACTTGTCACAGATTTGTTCAAGCGTTGAGAAACTACTGACCAAGCATCAGTTTGGATCCTGATGAGCCACCCTTGTAGTTTGTGACTTGTTTAGATCCCAGCTGGATTGAGCTAGGTGCAAATGACAAGGTTGCCATCAACAGAATACGGGCAAATGATTAGTCTGCTATGAGATTTATATGTCACGCATTTCGTCCTGTTTTGCTGATTTGATTGGAATCCAAGCTGTGCACAAATGATTCGTGGTGATGAATATATATAGAAAGCATTTATCAAGTCTGAGGAAAATCCCCTAAAGTTTGCCCATTTTAGCTTGTCATCGGCTTTCTCGTAGCCTCAGTTTTGTTTTGGAAGTTGTGCAAATTCAGACATTTTGCCAGTCTCAACATCAGGAGCCATTACTCTGACATACATATTTATGAAAGTTGTTGCCCTTAAAAGTATTTGTTTCTGGGGACAGATGAGCTTGCAGTGCTACAAGACACATTCCACAGTGCTGCCTCTTTACAAGTCCGATCTGTACCAACACTGCAAATCTTTAACCGTTTCCCTGATGAATAGTCATAAAAGAAATGACATCATTTAAGAGCTGCATATTTATAATGGCAATTGTACACGGGAGGAAGCTGTATAATGTCATAACCAGAGCAGACCCTCCCTGGTCAGACGGTTCCTGTTTGAGCCGTCTGATCTGGTTCTACTCCGTTTGCACTGCTTGAAAAAGCAGGGAAAGTTCTATTGATAATGTTTAATGTTGGTACATATCTTTTTTTATGGATGTGTAGCGAAACGAATCCCTCCTTCCCTTGTCGAGCTAGGTGGAGTATTTGCAAACAGTTTGGATCCTGATGAGACGAGAAGTTATTCGGTGCCTCGTCTGCTCCGAACTGTTTTACAAGCGGGTCGATAATTATCAAAATACAAAAATATATGTTTAAATCAAACCAGTCTGCAGTTTAAGGAGACTTTTTTTTTACATCAGGATAAAGGTTTAAAATCTTGGTAACAATGTACGTAATGCGCCCTACTAACGGCTTAATACACAAAGAACGACCCGCGCATGACCTGACATTTGGCGGGAAAAAGTGTACTCTACGCGTGAGTCACTAGCCAATCGTAATGCTAGACTGGGAAAGGAATGCCATTCATTTCAGGGAAGGTTTCAACGTTGTGTAGACTTAAAAAAAACCTGCTGATAAACAGAAACTCAATATTAATTACAAGCATAGCAACTTCCTTGTATGCCCGGGACGGAAACTGAACAAAACGCTTGATAAGGATGTGATCTGTGCGGTCTATTGAAATGTCGACTCGACTGCAAACAGTTTGGATACAAACTCGGCACCCATTTTGCCAGCGTCCAAATTGTTTAATACATTTGTACGTTTATTAATTTAAAGGGAATAGCGCCGCTTTCGGTATGGGAAAGAATTACTATTTAGTCTAATGAACGTTGCAAATAGTGTAGATCCAGATAAGAGGAATCATCTCATCAGGGTCTGCATTATTTGTCATGTTATTTTTTCTTTCAATATTCACAGAATATTCACGATAATCTACCTGTTTGAATTTTGGAATAGCCCATATGACAATTCAGCGTGGAAAGGGTTAAAAAGACCGATTTCCGCAGCATGCTAAGTGTTTTTATTTTAAAGTGGCAATACAGGATGGACATTGACAGTGTTGGTAAAACTTGACTCTGCTTAGTGGCAAGGCTGTAAACCTTGACACTGCTAAGTTTCACTTGGACCTTGACATTGTTGTAAATCTGACTGCTAAGTTTCTCTTGGACTGTGACAGGGTTGTAAACCTTGTTCAAATGACTCTGCCAACTTGTAGACTAGATCTATATAATGCTTTGGTCAATGCTGATTTTGCGATCTGATTTAGCCGAACGATTTGTCAGTATTTGGTAATGTGATAATATTTTCGGATTTTATCCATGGCATGTTTTCAACTCCGACATATAAATTGTTTTCGGGCTTTGCAAATCTTGAAGAGTGAAAATAAATGTTATTTCCTACTCCCGGCTGTCTCCCGATATGATTGATTTAATGATACTATGAACCCTTTCTACAATAAATCATAAAAGGGGGTATAATTCTGGGCCTTCACCATTCCCCTCAATCGTATAAAACGCCTTTTCACCTATTTGCAAACAGAAAACCCAGATCAGACAGCTCCTGTAGGAGCCGTCTGATCAAGGTCTGCTCTGTTTGCTTATGACATTACTTAGATCCGATTCTACTGTTTTTGTCAAAGCAAACAATTATTTTGAAACATAAAAAAAATCATAGATCTAGTAACAATTCAGTGTAATTTGTAGATCTATCCAGACAAGACATCCTAGCATGATCCGAGCATTATGAAACTAAAGTAAATATCTAAGAATGTAATTGTAAAGCAAATTTAAATCTACATAAATCTTTGAATACGGGAAAGGAATGTACTAGATTCTAGCATGTAGGCCTACTGTATGTTGAAAACAAAACTGACCAGAGTTAGCACTTTTCATTGGAACGTGCATTGCATGTCTACAGGTCACACTCGTGCATATGCGTTCCTAATATACGCATTTGTGGTCATATTGTGTCAATTATCCATTCCCTCATACACAAGACTTTTGGAACATTTGCAAACATAGTAGGCCTAGACCTAGGTCAGACATGTAGAAACCTTCTGCAGGAACTTCTGCAGGTGTTTTCAATATTACTTTACGCTTGCATTAAGCTATCACATATGTTCCTATTTCTATATCAGTAGCGATACATTTAAGAATAAGTCTGTATTGTAAGTTTTGGAAGGACCGAACTTTTAGTCGAGTTATCTCTAGTTCAAGTTATCCGAGTCGAGATATCGAAGTTCAACTGTATACGCACACAGACATAAATCTAGATGATGATCTGTGAAAAAAAATTGCGTGAATAATTTGGCCATTAGTAGTGTACCAACAATTTATGAATAATATTGAGGAACCCATACTACCCCCTCTCTCTCTATCACTCTCTCTCTCTCTCGCGCGCGCGCGTACGCTAGATATTTTTTGATCAAAGGGACACAATCAGGTACAAAGCGAAGACCACCAGTAGCCTACCTTGCATAGTCCCACAGTTCGGCAAAAGAGAAACAATATGGCGGCCTCCATGCGAACACCAGTGGTTGTAATTTTAGGTGCAACTGGAACAGGGAAAACGAAGCTTTCGTTGGAATTGGCACGTTTATTTGGTGGCGAAATAATCAGTGCCGATTCTATGCAGGTATAATTTAGCGATGATTGCACTGTGCACGGGTCCATAAAACTGGTCAACATGTTTTTAGACTAACCCCACCCACCATTATCTGGCTATCAACCAATTTGTCGTCTGCAAAAATATGTCTTGTATTTTTATGAACCCCCCCCCCCCCCCCCCCGGTTCAAAGGGGTGGGGTTGTTGTTGGCATATTGTTTTGTCCTGTCTGTTGGTTTGTTTGTTGGTTTGTCCCCAACTCTGATTGCTTAAATGTTTAATACAGGGCAAAAGTAATACAGAAGGAGCTTTCTGCTTTACTTTTGACCTGCATTAAGCTATCACCTGCCTAACAGACCCATACTTAGACCTCTTTTTGATGGTCGCTTATTACAGGATATTATGTGTGAAGAATTGCACTTCTATGCTTTGTGCTTAAAGCTTTATCCTGACTTGCATACTTGCAAACAATTTTGATCTAGATGAGATGCAGAATAACTCATTATGCTTAATTGATCATTATGAAGATTGTCAATTTCAGCTTATATTGAAAAATGACCTTGTGATACAAATTAACAGATTTCATCAATACTTAAAATTTTGTTCTACAACAAAGTTTTATTGGCCTTTTCCGTTCAAATTTTGTGTGTTTTGCCGATGATCACCCGCTGTATTGTTATGTAACAACTTTTCTCTGAAGTGGTCGGAGAGACGAGAATAGCTAAAACTAAAACCCAACCCGAAAAAATTGCAACATCGGTTAATAGAAGCGGGATTGTCGATATCAAACACATGGATGTTTTGTCATTTTCAACCTTTTATTGGATAGTTTTTTTTGCGATAAACTACTTTTCAGCATATATAGATCTATAAACAATTGAGTTTTGCATATTTTAGACATTATTGAAATGCATTGAATGTAGGGATTTCCCTTTAACATTGGCAATAATTATGTATTTGTAGCCATTGCACATACATATAGAAAGTGCAAACATAATGATACAGTGGAAGATCATTGTCGCTAAAAACAGTGTCATTTGCCGAATTGGGAGTACATATTTGAGTGTTTATGTCGCATCTGCCAGTGTGTCGCTAAATACAGGTGAAATATAAAGGGAAATACATCGGGAGGAAGGAAATACTGTCGCATCTGACAGGATGTCGCTAAAAACAGTGTGTCACTAAGACAGGTTTGACTGTACTTCGAACTTGGCATGCATGTGCACTTATGGAGGCGAACATTCTTAGGGATGAGTGACTTATTAAGGTCAAGGTCATACATCAAGGTCAAACTTCAAATTATAGGCCACATTTATATTGGTGATAATTTTATCGTCATTCAATGTATACATCCTTCAAACCCGGCATGCATGTGCAACTTATGGAGGCGAACATTTTTAGGGGTGACTTATTAAGGTCAGTGTCATACATCAAGGTCAAAGGTCAAATTAGGGGTAAAATTTAGATTGGTGATAATTTTGTCCTCATTCATCCTTCAAACTTGGTATGCATCATCATGTGAGGCAAACATTTTTATGGGTGACTTGTTAAGGTCAAGGTCATACATCAAGATCAAAGGTCACATTGGGGGCATAGTGTTTCACAAACACATCTTGTTATTTTAGCTTGTGTGATTCTTGAAGAAAAAAAAAGGTTAGAGACTTAGAGGTGATGTCATCATTGTCTTAGTTCTTATTATTTTGCAACAATTTGGACATTTTGTAATAATTTGTCAGTATACAGCTAAGCCTACACATTTTGCTGCAATTTTTATACTATATCTGGTATTGACAAACTTGAAAGAAGTAAGATTTATCTCAAAAGTCTTACCATACTGTAAGACATGAAGGCTGTGTCAAAGACATGCTTTGCAAACATGAGCTACCAACCTTACTGGAGAGGTGAAGGTAGCAATGGCTAATTCATTCAAGCTTTTGAGAAACTACTGGCCCAGTGTCAAACAGCTTGGATCCTGATTAGATGCAAAGTTACTTGTTGTCTCATCTGGACCCAGTCTGTTTTCAAATGCCATGGCACCAGGCCGCACATAGCAGATAAGAAATATTTTGTTTCTTCTGTCTGTTTGTATAGATCTATAAGGGTTTAGATGTCATTACCAATAAAGCCAGTTCGGAAGAACAGAAAGTTTGCCCTCATCACATGATTGACTATTTGTCTCCCCACAAGACCAGCACAGTTCAGGAGTACAGTGCAGCAGCTGTCCCCATTGTATCCTTTATAATTTGGATTGAGTGTTTGTGTATTGGGGTGGGGTGTCTAGTAAAAGAATGTACAATAAAAATTGGTGCAAGTTGTATTTTATGACAATCGCTACTACTCTAATAGCCAAAATTATCACAGATTCTAGTGTGCAGTAGTTACGGCTAACTGACAGAAATTATCCTAAGTTCTAAAGTATGTTGTATGTTAGAGATGCATTGTTCTGTTCAAATCTTTTTTTTCTAGACCTTATGTTGTTGGTTGGTACTCATTAAAATCATCCATCAGAAGGGCATTTGAATGCCATCCTTCAATTGTAAAAAGATAGATATTTTGTTATAAAAAAAATATACCCCTTTTAATGCCTTTGCAAACAGAGTTGACCCAGATGTTTACTGTAATAGCCGTCTGATCAAGGTATGTTTGCTTATGGAATAATATAGATATGATTCTACAGTCTCTGCCATTGTCCAAAATTCTATTTTAAAAAACCCCCAGCTAATTAATATTCATATACAGTAAAACCTCTCTGTAATGACCACTAGATTACATCAAGTATTTTGTGTTAAAAGCAGGTGGATGCTTAAAGCAAGGTGAAAGTAAAACAGAACGCTCCTAGCAAGGTGAAAGTAAAACAGAAGCAAGGTGAAAGTAAAACAGAACGCTCCATTTTTAGAGTTGTGTAGTTCTGAAACCATTCTGATAATCATAAATAGAGCATTTGCTGCTATGGAGCAAATGCTCTATTTATCACAATGGTTTCATAATATGACTTTTACTGAGGCATCAAAAGCCGATAATATGAGGGAGTGGGTTAAACAAATAAGAAAGTAAATATTGGGCTATACTATACAAATAAATTTGTCATACTGTATGTCCTTTTCCTTGGTGATATGTTTATTATTATTAATATATTTCAATGTAAAATTCATGCCCAGACTAGCCACTATGCCAGAGCTTTGGTATCTATTCAAGTGCTAGGTTTGATTAAAACAACAATATACTCTTCGAAAGGTACCGGCCGTGTGGCTCAGTGGTAGAGCGTCTGCCTGCGGTACGGAAGGTCATGGGTTCGATCCCCGGCCGCGACAGACCAAAAGTCGTTAAAAGTTTGTATTAGTAGCTCCGTTTTCTACGCTTGACATTAAAGGGGTAGTTCTAGGACTGGTCGGCCCGGTGTCAGGATAATGTGACTTGGTGGGGTGCCCTTGCCATGTGCCCGCGGCAGGGGCATTCCAGTAAGGCAGCACTATAACTTGTCTCATGGGGGTGCTGTCTGCAAATAACTGAAATACTGTTGGTCGGACGCAAGATCGAACTCACTCACTCTTCGAGAGGTTGATCTTTTTGATTCAGAACAATGTTTTGTACATGTACCTGTAATTTTTGGTGACATGGCATTGCCTTCTTCAGCTGATCTGGTCGCGTTCGCCAATAACGTTCGCCAATAAATTCCAGGTATAAAACATTGCCCTGAGTCAAAGAGATCAACCTTCCTAAATGATACCAGAGTAGAGGGACCTCATTTGAGATGTACTCCAAGTTAACCCTTTACTCCATAAATATGCCTTTCTATGCATTTGCAAACACTTTCCAGAGTAGACCCAGTCCATAGGAGCAAAATGCCCTATTTATCACAATGGTTTCAAAACAAAAAGTAGCTTTACATAGGCTTCAAAAAGTGTCAATATGAGGGAATAGGTTAAGCCCTATTTTCTAAGTGTACTTACTCATATATGTATCCTGGACATGTTGTTATACATGTATTTTCATTTGAAAAGGGACTTTTCTACACAAATTCTTGTACCAATCAAATGTGTCAAATTCTAAAAGAATTCGTGAAACATACAATACAGAGTGCAGAACCTGATCAGAGGGCTACTTCAGGATCCAGCTGGTTGGAGTTTACTTTGTTCGCCTATGTCCCCCCAAAAGGGCCAGTCAGTTCACTGACTTTTGACAGAGTGTCAAACATCTGACACCTAGTTGCTTACTTGCTAGATGTCAAATCTGCACTCAAACAGTTTACAGATGACTGTCATGTGATTTGCAGGTTAAATGCTAAACTCAGAATCTTTTTCAGATGTATATTGGATGTGGTTCTTTCAAATTTTGTCATTTATGACTTGATTTCAGTGTTACAGAAGTACTACATGTACTTGTTCTGTTTGATTGACAGACTGATGGAGAGCAAGTTCCAATAAATAACACTTTACTCATACAAACACTTTTTCATGCCTTTGCAAACAGAGTAGACCATGATCAGATGCATCCTGGAGGAATGGCCTGATCAGGGTCTGCTCAGTTTTAGTGTTTGCTTCTGATATAGTATAGATATGATTCTACAATTTCTGCTATGGCCGAAATTCCATTGATGCCTTTTGCAAAATTTAATCTAATCAATATTCATAATGCCATTATTTCTTACATGAATTTGCATCTGACAGGTAAATGGTTAAGAATGGTGAATACATGCTTATGTTAGAATTCCTTAACATATTTCAAGATGACTTCTATTTTAGATAATAAAAAGCTACCACTTATTGTCGGAGGGACTGTTTACTACATTGGAGCTCTTCTTTGGAATTCAACCATCATATATGATAAGGTAATTGTGTGGTAGTCATTTTGTAGAAGTCAATGTGTAATAGTCACTGTGTTATGTAATAGTTGGTGTTTTGAAGTCATTGAATAATAGTCATTGTGTTGTCTAGTAGTCATTAACTAGTAGTCATTGTGTTGTGTAGTAGTCATTGACTAGTAGTCATTGTGTTGTGTAATAGTCATTGACTAGTAGTCATTGTGTTGTGTAATAGTCATTGACTAGTAGTCATTGTGTTGTGTAATAGTCATTGAGTAGTAGTCATTGTGTTGTGTAGTAGTCATTGACAAGTAGTCATTGTGTTGTGTAATAGTCATTGTGTTGTGTAGTAGTCATTGAGTAGTAGTCATTGTGTTGTGTAATAGTCATTGACTAGTAGTCATTGTGTTGTGTAATAGTCATTGAGTAGTAGTCATTGTGTTGTGTAATAGTCATTGACTAGTAGTCATTTTGTTGTGTAATAGTCATTGAGTAGTAGTCATTGTGTTGTGTAGTAGTCATTGACAAGTAGTCATTGTGTTGTGTAATAGTCATTGTGTTGTGTAGTAGTCATTGAGTAGTAGTCATTGTGTTGTGTAATAGTCATTGACTAGTAGTCATTGTGTTGTGTAATAGTCATTGAGTAGTAGTCATTGTGTTGTGTAATAGTCATTGACTAGTAGTCATTGTGTTGTGTAATAGTCATTGAGTAGTAGTCATTGTGTTGTGTAGTAGTCATTGACAAGTAGTCATTGTGTTGTGTAGTAGTCATTGTGTTGTGTAGTAGTCATTGAGTAGTAGTCATTGTGTTGTGTAGTAGTCATTGTGTTACATGTACACCTTTACAAATGAACCTAAAATCCTGTGTTCATATACCATTATAAATATTCAGTTAATGAATCTTCATGATGCTATTATTTCTTACATGATTATTCATTAGGTAAAGGGTTAAATACAATGTGCTGTACAATATGCTATTTTTGTGTTGCTTAAGTTTTTATTACTTTATTCTGAATTTTGGATTAAGTCATTCCCTCCTAGACTATTATAAGTCCCAATCTCTTTGAATAAATCTAACGAAAAACAGCATTTACTAGAGAAAAGGAAACTTTTAGAATTGTGTAGTTTTTGGAAATCATTGAAATAAATAGAGCATTTGCTCCTATGGAAAAAATGCTCAATTTATCACTATGGTTTCAAAAAGTGCCTTTTACAGAGGTGCTAAAATGCATCACTAGTAGGGAATGTATTAATTGTAGCCCTGTTTGAACCTGAATTGGTGTGTAGGGGATAGGGGTGGGGGGATTAACCAATCTCCATCCATCTATCCATCCGTCCCATTAGTCCTAGCAAACAAAGTTGTAAAATGCTGTCATCTCAGATTAGCTCTATACACCATATATGTGCACCTTTTTATGACTTTGCAAACAGAGTAGACCTAGATCAGATGGCTCATGTTGGAGCCCGCTGATCAGAGTCCCCTCTGTTTGCTTATGCAATTAAATAGATCTGATTCTACAGCTTCTGTCGCAATCAAAAAGTCCCCTGTTCATTATGCTTATATAAAATTCACCTAATTAATAGTCATATATTCATTATTTCTCATATGAATATTCATGAGGGAAGGGTTTGGAAAATATTGTTTTTGTTTGACATTGTGATTATGAATATTAATAAGATGAACACAGGAATTTTTGGTCCATGGCAGAATCTAATATAGAGTCTATATTATGTCATAAGCAAACAGAGCAGACCCTGATCTGGGTCTATTCTGTTTGCAAAGGCATTAAAAGGTGCATCTGGCCATGGTCTGCTCTGTTTGCTTACAGATTGATTTAGTGCTTATGGAATAATATAGATCTGGTTCTACAGTTTCTGCCATGGCAAACATTCCTGCAAGGTTCTGACGAGGAGAGAAAATGCTTGAGACATTTGTCCTACTGACAGTAAGAAAGTAGGGACATTTTCTATATCTGAGACACTGACAAATAAAAAAAGGGGGACCAAATACATAAATATATTACCTGAAATTATGTAGGGTGTGGCATCTTAGTGAAGTCTAGTATTAAATGTGTATCTTTTTAAAGCCTCAGCTAATTGTCTGGATGGATCTGTATGACTATTTGCTTTTACAATTGTTGTTGAAAATTATTTTCAAGTTTGAAAATATTTTTTACCCATTATTCATTGTGAAAATGTTATGTTTATGAATCTGTAGATCTATGACTGATTTCTTTACCATGTAAATATTTTCTCTGATCGTATTTACAGTTTGATCTGATCTCAGACTGATCTGTCTACTTTGCACTATTCTGGTAAGAACTGACAATTTTTGAGACAGTTGTCCCAATGACAGTAAAGAAATGGGGACATTTCTCATTTTGAAGGGAGAATGTCCAATTTCTCGCCCTCGCCAGAACACTGTTCCTGTGTTCATATGCCCGTATAAAATTTCAGATGATAAATATTCATAATGTCATTCTTTCTTACAAGATTAGAACATTCATGAAGTAAAGGGTTGATAAAAACTTTAACCAGTACAGTGAGTAGCTAGCTGGATTGGCTTTCAGTACTTTTGTTTAGATGCACTGAACTCAACCCTTCCTGTAATCAACAGATTCTACACACTGGTTAACCTGATAATGACCAGTTATCTTTTAATTGCATCATCAAATAAAACCTGAAACCGTACAAGAAGTTGAATGTCTGTCATGTCTGGATGTAGCCCTTGGCATCAAGTAGCACCACTTGCAGATTTTCTGGGAGAATGTTTCCAGAAAATGTAGATGAGATCTCTGATAGGTCTGAAAGTGAAATCCACACCACTTGATGTGCAAGCATGATATTATTTTCTGATGCTCAGCTGTCAATCAAGGCCAATTAGGAACAGGTTAGTCTAAGGGCAGCTTTTGTACCTTCAGCCATCTCCTGTGAAGAGTTTAATTAGAAAAGATTTAAACTGGAAATTCTGCTCACCTGGGACATATTAGAGGAGTCCCCCCATAAGTCTGTTGTGGATTTGTGGGAAAATTGGGAAGTGTTGTGGGAATTTGGTTACACTGTAGACAGACAAGCTTCTCTTTGATGTAGCAATTCATCATGTCCACTTGGACATCATTAATTGTCAGAAATACATAAGAATATTTGTTTTTGTCTTTCCTAGGTCATTCTGTTCTACCACAGAAGACATTACATAATAAGGACAGTTGCTGATGAGTATCAAACAGTGTTGATCCTTATCAGATGCCACAACTATGTTGGCAGATGGTATGGTTCTATACTGTGGACCCTGATCAGATGCCATAGCTGTGGCAGCTCTTATGGTTCTATACTGTAGATCCTGATCAGATGCCATAGCTGTAGCAGCTCCTATGGTTCTATACTGTGGATCCTGATCAGATGCCATAGCTGTGGCAGTTCCTATGGTTCTATACTGTAGATCCTGATCAGATGCTATAGCTGTGGCAGCTCCTATGGTTCTATACTGTGGATCCTGAGTAGATGCCATAGCTGTGGCAGCTGGTATGGTTCTATACTGTGGATCCTGATCAGATGCCATAGCCGTGGCAGCTGGTATGGTTCTATACTGTTGATTCTGCTCTATAGCACATTAACAAACACAGCAGACCCTGATAAGACATCTCTTACATGAGTTGTCTGATTTGGCTCTACCCTGTATACAAAGGTGTCAAAAGGCGGGATTACGGAATAAAAGGTTAACCCTGTCCCTTATTCATGTAAGGAATAATGACATCATGAATATCTATTAGCCACATTTTTATGATAGTACACAGGATGTTTTGGCTCAGGCAGAAACAGAATCAGATCTATATTACATGTACATGTATACCATAATCAATCAGAGCAGACCCTGATTAGATGGCTCCTATAGGAGGCTAGCTGTTTGATCTGGGTCTACTCTGATTGCAAATGCTTGAAAAAGCATTTATATGAAGTAAAGGGTTAAGAAAGTACAGTAAAAACCTCTCTATAACGGCCACTAAATTACATCAAATATTTTGAGTTAGAGGCAGGTGGCTGCTTAAAGTAAGGTGAAAGTAAAATAGAACGCCTCTATAGGAACGTTCTGTTTTACTTTCACCTTGCTTTCAGCAGCCACCTGCCCTAAATACCAACTAATTAACACAATTTAGTGGCCATTATAGAGAGGTTTTACTGTACAATAATTGTTTTATATAAACAATGAATACAACAATACAGTAGAACCTCTCTAAACCAGATATTCACCTTACAGTAGCAACTGTCTTCAGCGGCCATCATAAAGAGGTCCAATTATGGGCCTGTAAGGCAGATTGTATAGCTTAATGCAGGTCAAACAGGAGCTTTCTGCATTACTTTTGTACTGCATTAAGCAACCAGACTCCTGTGTTAAATAAATGAATGGCTGTTTAAGACAGATTCTGCAGTAGTATTAATGTCGGACTGTAAGACAAGTGGAAGCTTAATGCAGTTTTGAAGTCATGTAGAAATAAAGTTCCTTTAGGAGCTGTCTGATCAGGGTCAGCTCTCTTTGCATGTGAAATTATAATAGATGTGACTCTACCAATACCAAACAGACAGTCCTTTGTACATAAGCATTATAAAATTTAGGTAATAAATATACATGTTGTCATTAGTTCTTACATGAATATTCAACAGGGACAGGGTTAAGAAGCCACCTACCTCTAGTTTTAATAAAATTTTCCAATAGAAGGGTTTAATCATTTCCTTCATATACACACCTTTTCATGCATATATATGCAAATATGTAGAGGAGAGCCAGATCAGACAGCTCCTATAGGAGCCCTCTGATCAGGGTTTGCTCTGTTTGTGTGTGTGTAATGTAGTTTGCTAATGGAATTTGATAGATCCATTTCTTTAGTTTCTAAAGCGACTACATGTACTATGTTCTGCCTTTCATATTTCATTGTGTCCATGAATATGCAGTAGGTATTGAAATTTGGAATATATATAGAATAGGGAAAGGGTTCACTGTACAAGAGGAATATAACAGTTGGCAGGATACACTGTTACATGTCCAGTTGTTGTCCTTGAAAATTTGGCTGTCAAGCACAATTATACGAAACACTTGTATACATTTTCCTTTTAGTAAATAGCTGTGAGTTTCGAGGAAGACCATTGTTTTTTTCCTTTTATTGGCTGGTGGTGTAACAAATGAGAGCTTAACAGCTCTTATTAATTCTTTGCATGCTATGTAATAATTGTCTGTAAACAATGTTGTCTGCTGCAGTTCAGAAAGTTAATTTGTCAATTATTTCTCTTAAAAATGTCGTCAGGGTACCAAACAGTTTGGATCATGATAAGACATAAAGTTCCTCGGTATCTCATTTGGATCCAAACTGTTTGCATAGATTACAACAAATTGTGCCATTAACAGTCATAGAGTTAACTGAAGTAGCTTGTTGAAAAAAGTCAAGAGTGATGTATACAATGAGCTGAGCATAACCCTTTGAATGTGGCAAATTAGTATGCTGGCCCTGATCATGAAGTTATGAAACTTTTTGCTTGAGTCTAAGATCATCCTCAAGCATCTGATTGGTCAGATTCTGTGCTCAGACTCGAAAGTTTTATGACCTTTGACCCTGGCATTTGTAGGTGGTGTAGACTGTGATCAGGATCTTTTTGTCATTCATAAATTTAATCTTTTGATATAAATGAACTCTGCTATTAAACAGCAGAGTTTAATAGAAGACTTCAGATAATATCTTTTTTCTGTAGCGGTCATCTGATTGGAGTCTGCTCTGTTTGCGTATGGAATTATATAGATCTGATCCTACAGTTTCTATCAAAGCAAAAACTTCCTGAGAAAATTTAACACTGTAAAAAATATATATAGATTAAACTAATGAATGTTCATGAAGTGACCTGTCCACACACAAATGTTCATTAGGGAAAGGGCTGATGTCTCTTGCATTCTTTTCTGAGTATCAAACAATTTTGAACCTGAAGAGAGGGCCTGATACTTGACATTTCATCTGAATCCAAACTGTTCATTGGTTATTACAAAAACAGTACTGGAAATACTTAACCTTTACAGTGCGGGACACAAGTCACTAACATCATTTGCAAACAGTGTAGACCCAGATGAGAGGGCTCCTAGAGGAACCCTCTCATCAGAGTCTGCACAGGTTGTCATGTTACATTTTTCTTTAGAAAAATCCCTAAATATTCACTATAAACTTGACCTGTTTGAATTTTGGAATAGTCCATTTAAAAATTAAGCACTGTAAGGGTTAAGTAATGGTCATTGACACATATAATTATCCTGAAGCATGTTTTCCGACTTGTTTTTTTCCCAGATCCAATTTGATAACAAGACTAGACAATATCAACCCTTTCCTTCATATAAATGCCTTTTCACACCTTTGCTGAATAGCCCCAGATCAGATGGCTCCTGTGTGAGCCATTTGATAGGTTCTGCTCTGTATGCGCATGAAATTATATAGATCTGATCCTACAGTTTTCATTTTGTGAATTTTGTTCATGCATAAATGTTCATTAAAAAAAGGGTTAACCCTTTTCCTCATATAAACACCTATTCTCACCTTTGCAAACAGAGTAGACCAAAATCAGATGTCTTCTGTAGGAGCTGCCTGATCAGGTTCTTCTGTTTGCTTATGGTATAATATAGATCTTATTCTACAGTTTCTATCTTCAGGAGCCAAAATGTCATGTATTTGTATGCCGTTATAAAAATACATGTAATTCAATTAATATTCTCAATTTAATTTGTTTTATGCCCCTGTTGACGATAGTACTTATACACATGAAACTTCACATACACATTAATCGCCATTTGTGCTATCATTTGGCACCCCACTCATGCTGCCTGCAAGCCCAAGGTCAAGGTCAAATGACTTGGAAATTTTAAGTGCAGTTGGTTGTCACATTTACGTGCAGTTGGTTGTCACAGTTTTTCATTGTCTTATATCTCACTAACCACTATAGCTATTGGCATGGAATTGCATATATACACATTGAACACCATCCATACTTTCATTACGCACCCAGCCCATGTTACCCACAAACCCAAGGTCAAGGTTACACTACTTCAGCTAGGATCACCAAATTGAAATATGGTGTGTGAGTACATCTTGGGATGGCGGAGTGTTGCATACTACTTATAGGTCAATGTCACCTTGACCTTGGGATTCATTTATAAAAAAAACAACTTGTTTAGGACTTTCATACCTTGACCGCTGACTTGAGCCATAGAAAAGCCTTGTCTGGAGCATATCTCCTATATTACTTCTGTATGGCCTTGACCTTGACCTCTGACCTCAGGTATAGAAAACCTTGTCCGGAGCATATCTTCTATTATACTTGAGGTAGGAATACTAAATTCGGTGTGTTAGTACATCTTGAGAATTCAGGTCACTCGGTGCAACTCACTCACACTCACTATCCGGTTTATTTGTTGATCAGGCCATCAATTAATCCTCTGATGAGGCTGGGGCCTGACTGCCCAGTCTAGATCGAAGTCGTCCTCTCCATTCCTGTCTGTTCTGAGGGATGCTGGAATCCATACCCAGGGTTTTCCTATCACGCTTTACAAGTTCTTCCCAAAACAACTTAGGCCTACCAGTGGTCCTTTCTGCTGGTACATTCATTTGTCGGACTTGAGCAATCCAGCCAGTGCTGCGCTCTATGTGCCCCAACCAACGCAGTCTTCTCTTCTGCATGATGTCTGCGATGCTCTCCAGGTTGACTTGAGCGAGGAGGGACGCAAATGAAATGTTTTCTTCAGGCTTCACTAAACAGGTCCATCTGATCATGGCTTTATCATTACGCTCTAGTTTCTTTAGTATGCTGGCTGAGACAGCACAGGTTTCGGAGCCATACAGTAGCACACTTCTGACATAAGAGGAGTAGATGCGACCCCTTGTAGCTATTGGTAGGTGCTTGTTTGCCAGAATTGGTAGAAGCTCTCTAAACTGTTTCCAGGCAGTCCTGTAGCGTGTAGCTGTAGCGAGTTCACAGCCACCATCTGATGAGAGCGTGTCTCCAAGGTAACAGAAGTCTGTCACTACCTCGAGCTTGTCACCACCAATATCCACCTCTGTCAGTGGTCTCCCATCTATTGGTCTAGCTGCTCCTGTACAGTGTGAACACTTAAAGTGTGGGTCTTCTTTGAGGGAGCCCTTTATACCGCTACACTTTTTGTGGACCCATCCTGAACAGTGGGTGCAGAGGATTGAGTTACTGCCTGTTCCGCTCAGGCATACAGCACAAGGGTGTTTTCCTGATTTCCTCAGTAAGTTGAGGTTTGGACCAGCGATCATGACCTTGGTTTTACTCATATTGACCCTAAGGCCCTTCTCCTCCACACTACTCTTCCATGTGACCAGACGTTCCTTGAGTGATTCGAGTGAAGTATCGATGATCCCCACACATTTCAATGTTGTTGCTTTGCTTTTGGGGCATTTGTTACATACTGTGACACATTTCTTGTTTTTTACAAGTTATATCCAAATATATTTGAATATAATATCCAAAAGGGAAAGGTCAAGAGGGATATTTTTCACCCCATTGTTTATCTATTTATGGCTGTATTTTTTTATGTAAAAAATAGTGCAGAACTGCATCCTTACCGGACGTATGTAATCTTCCTTGATTATTTATACAGTATAAAACATTAACCTCTTTGAATGGATGAAATGTAGAATGTCCATCAGTGTTTAACTATAGAACCCATTCAGTATGAAATACTTAAACTATGCTAGACAAACAGTGCAGAACTCCTCTAGGAGCCCTCTGATCCAGGTCTATACTTTACAAATGCAAGTTCACTTTTATCCCACATTCATAGAGTTTAATTATTCTTGATAAGTTGATAATGATTATTTTAGATACATATTTCCCTGGAAACAAGGCTCCAAGAGGAATATATATACAGAAGTCTCTGAAGGTTCATTGTCTGTTACAACTACTCACCTTGACAATTATCTCCACATTTGAACCCTTTGAGTGCTGCATTTTCAAAGTGGAATGCCAGGAATGATGTATCATTGTTTAACCCTTTAATCAATAAGTACACCTTTCTACACCTTTGCAAACAGAGTAGACTTTGATCTGATGGCTCCTATAGGAACCATCTGATCAGGGTTTGCTCTGTTTGCTTATGATATAATATAGAAATGTTTCTATAGTTTATACCATGGCCAAATATTCCTTTATTCATGTGCTATTATAAGAATCAATCTAATTTCTCCCCCAGTATATTGGGAAGACATATTGTTTTTGTGCGTGGTGTCTGTCTGTCCGCCTGTCCGATTTTAATTTGTCCGTGCGGTTTCTCCAAATTTTTTTAGTCAGATTTTCCTGAAAATTTATCGGATTGATTAGCACCATGCCTAGTTGTGCATATCTTATTCTGGTTCGATGATTTTCTGCAGAGTTATGGGACTTTGAAATTTTTACATGGAAAAGTTTGTCCACACGGTTTCTCCAAAACCTTTGGTCAGATTTTCCTGGAACTTAATAGGATTGATTAGCACCATGCTTAGTTGGGCATATCTTAAATACTTTTCTGGTTCGATGATTTTCTGTAGAGTTATAGGACTTTGACATTTTTACATGGACAATTTTGTCTGTTCGGTTTCTCCAAAATCTTTGGTCGGATTTACATGAAACTTCATAGGATTGATCAGCACCTGGCCTAGTTGTGCATATCTTATTCCTGTTCCAGTTCGATGCTTTTGGCAGAGTTATGGGACTTTGAAAGTTTTACATGGAAATGTTTGTGTCAAAAACAAATCTAGTTAATATTGATGATGTCATTATCTCTTTACATGAATATTCATTGAATAAAGAGTTAGGCTAAAGAAAGAGTCTATTCAGTATGAAAAGGCATAATTTGCGAGAATCTGGAGTGACAAACAGGAGCCCTCTGATCTTAGTTTACATTGTCAATCAAGGCTATACAGATTTATACTCTCATAGCTAAAATGTTTGTTTTAACCATATTCATAGGATATTTAAACTGCATCCACTTTGCCACTTTTAAGCAGAGACATATAAATAATATAAGTAATATAGGTCTCTGTTTTGAGTAAAGATGTGCATCTAACAGTTATACCCAGTATGCAAAAACATATCACTTATTATTGAGCCTGCTTGGGTCAGCCCAACAGCTATCTAGCTAGGGTATTCAGAATGGCAGTTTGGTGTATGTGCTTGCATGTGTACGAGCATGCACAAGAGTTTGTCCAGGCAATGACTTTATATCTTGTCAACAAAATTCCATATAATTATGCACATATTTTAACTCATTCTCTCCTAGGCTATTTTTAGACCCAATCGTTTTTTTGTGTCACCTGCCCAGAGGCAGTGTGTCACTTAGGGATCACTTTTCCGTCGTCTGTCTGTCCATCACACTTTCTTTTTTTGGCTGTAATTTCTAAACTAATCATTATAGAGCTTTCATATTTCACATGTGTCTTCCTCTCATTGAGGACCATTGATGTAACTGAGGTCCATCACTCTGCGTGCAACACTTTTTGAGTTATTCCCCTTTGTTCTGATTTTCGTCGCACTAATTCTTTTTTTGGCTGTCATTTCTAAACTAATCATTATAGAGCTTTCAAATTTCACATGTGTCTTCCTCTCATTAAGGACCATTGATATAACTAAGACCCATCACTCTGCATGCAATACTTTTTTAGTTATTCCCCGTTGTTCTGATTTTTGCACTCCAACATATTAACAGTTTTTGTGTCAGATGTGAGCAGGTGACACATGTGTTCCTCCGAACACTCTTGTTAATTAATCTGCTGAAAAGGAGCATTAACTATAGAAAAGTAGAGTTTTAGAATTGTGCAGTATTGAAACCATTGTGATAAATAGAGCATTTGCTCATGTGAATTTTATAGAGGCGCAAAATTGTGTGACTAGGGGGTAATGTGTTAATACTTTACCTCATGAATATTCTTGGTTGAAATACTATATTTGGTAGGAAACAAAGCAGACCCTGATAAGATGGTCGTACAGGAGCTATCTGATCTAGGTCTACTCTGTTTTCAAAGGTGTCAAAAGGGGTCATTATCAAGTAATGGCTTAAAGAAATAAAGTTTGAAAGAATAGTAATTCTTCTAATATTTATAGTGGCATATAAACATTAAAAATGTTGCATCAGATCTATAATTCCACTAGCAAACGCCATACCCTGATCAGACGGCTCCTATGTACTACTCTGTTTGTAAAGGCATTAAAAGTCACATCAATGAAGTAAAGAACACTTTTGTGCAATAACAACATTTATGACTCAAGATGCTACTTTTGAGAGCCTTTTTGTGATATTGATTATTCTCATGAATAATGAAACAGATTTCAGTGGAAGTTACATAATTTCACATTCCTATATTTTAGATGTGTTGATGTTGCATTATCACCCATTAGAGTATTTTTCGGAATATATTGTGCTGTCAGACATATTGGCCATATGAAAGTGGGGCTGGGGAACCAACTTATGTGTCTGTGTTGCATATTTGTTTCTCAAGGAATTGAACATTAGTTTTTACTACCGGTATTTTGTTTTGGTTGAATGAAAATGTTTTACCCCTTTCAGCCTTTATGAATATTCATGTAAGAATTAATGACGATGAATATTGATTAGGAGAATTTTTACAATAGCATTATGTTCAAGGGAAATTCTCCTACAATAGCATTATGTTCAAGGGAAATTCTCTACAATAGCATTATGTTCAAGGGAAATTATCTACAATAGCATTATGTTCAAGGGAAATTCTCCTACAATAGCATTATGTTCAAGGGAAATTCTCTACAATAGCATTATGTTCAAGGGAAATTCTCCTACAATAGCATTATGTTCAAGGGAAATTCTCCTACAATAGCATTATGTTCAAGGGAAATTTGCCTACAATAGCATTATGTTCAAGGGAAATTCTCCTACAATAGCATTATTTTCAAGGGAAATTTGACCATGGCACAAGCTGTAGAATCAGATCTATATTGATTTATAAGCAAACAGAGCAGACCCTGGTTGGAGGTTTCTTCAGTTTGCAACTTTGCAATGGCATTTGATACTTTTTTGTTTAACAAAAAGATCTTGAACACAGGATATCAGATACGACTATATACTGACACCAGAGTCTGCTTTGTTTGCGTATGGAGTAATATAAGTCTATATAAGTATATACAGTTTATGCCATGGCCAAATATGCCTGTGTTTGCATGCAATTATAAAAAATAATCTTATTAATTTATATCTTACATGAATGTATTCATGAGGTTACTGTAGGGTTCAAACAAAGTTTGATAATTATGACCCAACTGGGGATTGAACCATTGACTTCCTCCTTTTGAGAGGATTATACATGCATACCAAAGGCTGTTAAAATGTAAGTGGTTCCCTGGTTTAGCACTCAGCATTTCAGGGTATTGCTAGGACAGGTTGACCTAGTGACACCATCAGGTTAGATCTTTAGCCGATTGTACAGTAAATGAGTAAAAAGCCTCTAAACCAGATGTTCAGATTTGTATCAATACTGGTCTACAAGACAGGTGGCAGCTTAATGCAGGTTGAAATTCATGCTGAAAAGCTTCCAAAGGAGTTTATTGCACGACCATCAAACCAGCATTAAGCAGCCACCTACCTAAAAAGATCTAAATTCTTCTTACTAAAATTCCAGTTTAGAGGGAATTACTGTATATGAAGATTGTTGGCCACTTCATAATTTTGGCCTAGTATTTAGACAGCAAGCAGTGATTTTGGAGACTCTGCTTAAACCAGAGCTCCAGATAAGATGTGTACATTAGAACATTTTTCAAGAATTACTCCTTTATTTCTCCACCAAACCTTATAGTGTTACCACTCTTTAGAATCATCTCGAAGAGACTTTTTTAAAGAGTGGTGACAACATAGGGTTTTGGTTGAGAAATGAGGATTTTAGTATTTGGGTACACATCTTTATCTGTTGCTCTGCTTAAACCATTCAGTACTATGGAAGAGATTTTGTATGACCAGTACAAAAAGTTTGGCTCCATATGAGAACATCTCATCAGGAGCCGAATTGTTTCACACCTATACATTTGCTTTTTGAAAAGAAATGAAAGAAATATAGTTTGAGTTGGAAGACTTGTAGTAGACAATTTTATAGACAAGGCTTATCTGTTTGAATGCAGCAAATGAGTACTGGCATTTGCAAATGGTGCAGACCAAGAACGGAGGGCCCCCCCTGGGTTTGTACTGTTGTCATTCAAAGTTCTTTAGCAAATTTAAGCCTTTCATACTTAGACCCTATAAATAAACCCTTTCAACGCCGAATTGTCAAATGAACTATTTCAAAATTCAAACAGTTCAAACTTACCGTTACTATTCAGGGATTGTTTGAAGAAAAATGTAACATAACAAACAGTGCAGACCCACTCATACTAATGAGAGGGCTTCACTAGAATCTCTCTCATCTGGGTCTAAATTGTTTGCAAAGGACATAAGTGACTCGTTTCCCCCCACACTTGAAAGACTTAATAGGAAATGGCAGTAGGTGGGAAGCTCCCAGAGGATGGAATGTAGTTTATGGTGTTGAAATGTTTAATTGTCCTCAGCACTGTAATAACCAGATAAAGTTTCATTAACAGCCCATTCCAGGCAGATTTAATGATGTATATTTCAGTTTAATATTTCATTTTCTGACACTTGTTTTTTTCCAGTAGAAAATCAGGGTCATACACCGTTATGAACTTATCTCAGATCATTTTTATGTTGAGCCTGCATGTGGTCAGCTCGACATAGTCACCATGTGGTGTCCATGCTTACTAGCCTATTAACCATCCAGATTTTCCCAGGCCATACTTTTGTTTTACATGGATAGAATTCAATATAGTTTGGCACACATATTAATCGTTAGCAGCACTTATTCTGAATTATTGCCCTTTATTAGGTATACAGATTTTGTCAGCAATAAGGCTCAACAGGAGTTGTCTGATCTGGGTGTACTCTGTTTGCAAATGTGTGAACAGGTGTTTCTATGAAAGAAAGGGTTGTTGTTAAAACTGTTTGAAACTCTGACGGTATATTTAACCCTTTCCTCCATAAATAAGCCTTTCGACACCTCCGTCACTTAATGAAACCATTGTGATAAATAGAGCATTTGCTCCTATAGGAGCAAATGCTCTATTTATCACAATGGTTTCAAACTACAAAATTCTAAAGATTTCCTTTTATCTAGTTAATGCTCCTTTTCGGTAGATGCATCCAAAGAGGTTGGATCTAAAAATAGCCTATGGAGGAAAGGGTTAAAGAGAAATGGACGAGAAAATGTAGTAATTAACACTCTTTGTAGACAGCAATTACTAAGCGTGCAATGAGTTAACCCTTTCCCTCACACAGATGACTTTTGGTACATGTGCAAATAGAAAAGACCCAGATGAGACCACACCTGATCAGGGTCTACTCTGTTAGCATATGAATTAACATAGGTCTATTCCTGTTTTGCCAGGTTCCCTTTTAGTGACACTAGGCATAGCTGGTTTAATGTTATTTTTTCCATTCAGATCTTTTAATATCTGATAGTGATCAAACTCTTCTGACAGGACTGATGGATTTCAAATTTGATATGATACAGTATGTTGTATGGAAACAGTTCAATATGTTTAGACAGAGTTATGACCCCTTTATTAACAATGACCTGTTAATTCCAAGTACCGGTACATATAGGCTACAGATTCTTGTGAATGGCAGACGCATTAAGGTTGGTTTAATCCCAAGTACATAAAGGCTACAGATTCTCTTGAATGGCAAAATCATTAAGGTTGGTTTCCATATAACAATAATTTTCGCATTTCATTGATACAAACAATGCTCTTTAGCACCAGGTATGTTTGAAGTCGTGTAGATTTCGATATTGGAGTCATTTTGTTATACCAAACTGGCAAAAATATTAGCAGAATACAGCTTTAACCCTTTCCTCATATAAACGTGTTTTCATGCATTTGCAAACAGAGAAGACCCAGGCGTCTGATCAGGGTCTGCTCTGTTTGCTAATTTAATTTGAAAAAAAAGTGACTTCGATGTTCTATACCTTTCATATTTTGTTGTAACTATTTCTTCCATGAATATTCAGTAGGACTAGGTATTGAAATTTGTAATCAACATAGAACAGGGAAAGGGTTAACCCTTTACACCATATAAACACCTATTCACGCCTTTGCAATTAATGGAGTGATCAATTCATGCATAAATATTAATTTGGGAAAGGGTAAAAGCATGGTATAACTCAGAAATGCATTGAAACCTCTCTACATAAGTCACTTAATAATTATGGTTGTGTCTCTTTAAACTTCGACCTGTTCAATATTCATGCAAGAAATAATGACATCATGAATATTAATTAGATTACTTTTTCATACTGACTTATGAACACAGTGAATTTTGTTTATGGATGGCAAAACCTTTAGAGTCATATATCTATATTATTTCATATGAATTCAGAGCAGATCTTGATCAGAAGGCTCCTACAGCAGCCGTCTGATCTGGGTCTACTCTGCAAAGGTGTGAAAAGGCGTTTCTATAAAGGAAAGTGTTAAACAGGTCCTTGTTTAATATTTTATCACCTCATTAATATTCATGGACAGAATCAATAAAATTAAACTTGAAAAAGGGATATATTACACCAAGGTGGAAACTGCAGAATCTGATCTATATAATACAATTAGCTAACAGGGAAAACCTTGATCAGAGGGCTCCTTTAGGAGCCATCTGATCTTGGTCTACTCTGTTTGCAAAGGCATAAAAAGCGTTGGTATGAAGGAAAGGGTTAATATTGATAAGAGTTTGCTACATAACATTCATCTTGCATTCAGCTATGACTTACTTGAACCCTATACTCCATAAATACACCTTTCTCATAATGCCTCTGCAAACAGAGTAGACCCAGATCAAATTGCTACTGCATGAGCCCTCTGATCAGGGTCTGCTCTGTTTGCTTATTGAATATTATAGATCTGATTGAACAGTTTCTGCCATGGCAAAGGTTTCCTGTGGTTAATATGCCATTTTAAAACTTAATCTGAGTAACATTCATAATGTCATTATTTCTTACAAGAATATTCATTGAATTAAGAGTGAGAGGCCAAGAATTAAACTTGTGAGTGGCCAGCCACTGTTTTTATTTTGTCATTGTCTGTCTTACTGACCATTGTCATTGTCAGTCTTGCTGGCCACTGTCTTCCTTTGTCATTGTCCATTTTACTGGCCACTGTCTTACTTTGTCATTGTCTGTCTTACTGGCCAATGCCTTACTTTGTTATTGTCTGTCTTACTGGCCACTGTCTTGTCTTACTGGCCAATGCCTTACTTTGTCATTGTCTGTCTTACTTGTTAGTATCTGTGTTATTATCTGTGTTATTGGCCACTCTTACTTTGTCATTGTCTGTTTTACTGGCCAGTGTCTTACTTTGCCATTGTCTTTCTCACGTCATTATCCATCTTACTGGCCACTGTCTTACTGTCATTATCCATCTTGCTGGCCACTGTCTTACTTTGTCATTGTCGGTCTTACTGGCCACTGTCTTACTTTGTGATTGTCCGTCTTATTGGCCACTAACTTACTGTCATTGTCTGTCTTACTGGCCACTGTCTTACTTTGTCATTATCCATCTTTCTGGCCATTATCTTACTTTTTCATTTTCCGTCTTACTGGTCACTGTCTTATTGTCAATGTCAGTCTTACTGGCCACTGTCTTACTTTGTCATTATCCATCTTACTGGCCACTGTCTTACTTAGTCATTATCCGTCTTGCTGGCCATTGTCTTACTTTGTCATTGTCTGTCTTACTGGCTACTGTCTTACTTTGTCATTATCCGTCTTGCTGGCCATTGTCTTACTTTGTCATTGTCTGTCTTACTGGCCACTGTCTTACTTTGTCATTATCAGTCTTGCTGGCTACTGTCTTACTTTGTCATTGTCTGTCTTACTGGCCACTGTCTTACTTTGTCATTGTACGTCTTACTGGCCATTGTCTTACTTTGTCATTGTCTGTCTTATTGGCCACTGTCTTACTTTGTCATTGTCTGTCTTACTGGCCATTGTCTGTCTTACTGGCCATTGTCTTACTTTGTCATTGTCCGTCTTACTGGCCATTGTCTTATTTGTCATTGTCTGTCTTACTGTATTCTCAATTTACTTGAAAGGGACACATATTTGTGAATTTTCAAAAGATGTAAACCCAGATCTGACTAAATCTAATAAATATTCACATTATTATTATTTCATACAATTAATCAAATGAATATTTAAGTATGATGTCATTATTTTCATGATGTAAAAGGTTACAGAAGTCATGGTTAGTGCATGTAGGGTAAACGCTGTATGGGTTCCTGTGGGGCCAACTGGTGGCAAGGGTACAGCTACCACCAGCATCTCCATCACCCTCCCTGCTGACAAACGAGCTTTTCATGGGAAGTAAATGGGGTTGTTAACACTTACTAGGCCAAGCTCAATACTTACAGGAATTGCAGATGGCTTGGACCCAGTTTAGACCATTAGCAGCTTCACATCTGATCAGTCTACATGATTGGATAGTGTATACATTATTTCAAGTATTTAACACGTCAGATGGAATTTAAAAAGAATTGATCAAGAGTTTCAGCTGACAGGTTTTCGTAGCACTATAAAGGAAAACTATTTAAGTGCCAAAGTTGCTTTCTCTTTCAAAATCATTCTGCTGCTTATTATATATATGCTTCCTAAGTTGTTTTGGGCTTATTAACAATATCATAAATTAAGTGTCCAATTTTAAACTTCTAGAGACACCACTTAGTATGAAATACTTGATCTGGACTAGCAGAGGTTTCCATGCCAGTCTGTTTCTGACACAACACTCTCAGGGAAGACAAACAATCCTTCCTGTCACTTTCCGCTCCACATCACAGGAAGTTCCCACCCTCGGTACATGTCTGGGAAATTTTATGAATGAAACAGGTTGTAACAGTTAACCAATGGGATTCCAGCACAATGTTGCCCTACCGTGACCCACATTAGAGACAAGAGAATCTCTCGATATCCTGTAAAGCCTTTGAATGCTGAAAAGTGACATTTTTATGAATAAACATCAATGTCTTGAAACGCAGGTGGTTGCTTAATGCAGGACAAAAGTGTAATGCAGAAAACTTCTGCAGGAGCTTTCTGTATAAGTTTCGTCCTGCTTAAACCTTTCCTGCATATAAATGCCTTTTCATGCCTTTGCAAACAGTGTAGACCCTCATCAGACAGCTCCTGTTACATGAGCCATCTGATCAGAGTCTGCTCTGTTTGCTTATGGAAATTTATATACCTGATCATGCAGTTTCCATGATAATGAAAAAAATCCCTCTTTCATGTTCCATTTTAATGATTCTGCCCATGAATATTCATGAAATGAAGAAATCTTAAATGGATATGAAACAGGGACAGGTTTACCTTTACTCCATAAATAAGCCTTTCTGTGCCTTTGCAAACAGAGTAGATTTAGATCAGATGGCTCCTGCAGGAGCCGTCTGATTAAGGTCTGCTCTGTTTGCTGATGATATAATATAGATATATGGTTCTACAGTTTCTGCCATGGCTAAAACATTCTGTGTAACAATGCATCTAATTGATACATGTATTCATGACATCATTTTTTCTTACCACCTAACCTCCAGACTCAAGCAATAGACCTTTTGTGGTTGCTTTAGGCGGGTTTTACTGTACAATGTTCCATCAACATAAAAGTACAGTTTTACAGTGTAAAGTGCAGAACTGTTCTTTTGATATGAAGTTATAAAGTGTTTTCTAAGAAGATTCTTACAGTGTGTATCCTCATCAATGGGCTACTTAGAAGCTTATCAAAGAGCTCATTTAGAAACACTCAGAGCTGGGTCTATACTGTTTACAAATTTTCAGATAACTTGTTTCCTAAATTCAGATTGTAAATATCTTCTGAAAAATGTATTCTGTTACAATAACATCTATCTGTTGTATTTTGTTTCCAAAAGCATGAATTGATCTTTGTGTTAAATAGTATGGATCCTTATGCCTCATGAAGAAAAAACTGCAATTATACATTGATTATTCTTTAACCCATTCCCCCATAGGCTATTTTTACTATTTTAGATCCAACCACTTTGAACAAATCTAACTAAAAGGAGCATTAACTAGAGAAAAGGAAAATTATAGAATTTTGTAGTTTGAAACCATTGTGATAAATAGAGCATTTGCTCCTATAGGAGCAAATGCTCTATTTATCACAATGGTTTCGAATTTGATTTTTACAGAGGCGTAGAAAGGCGTATTTATGGAGGAAAGGGTTAAGCACTATTTTTACAATTTGAATAGCAGTTTATGTGACCTCTTGGATGCTAAAAGGTGGAATAGTCCATCAGTGTTAAATTATGAGTCCATTCAAAATGAAATGGTAAAATTTATTAGAGTTTAGTGAATTACAGTGCTGGAGCCCTCTGATCTGTATCTACCCTGTTTACAAATACATGTAGCAGCCAGCATTTTCTGCATTTAAAGGGTTGGTACTTGTGGTAACCGTACTTGTTGTGACCGGTATTCATGGGAACTTAACACTTTTTCACACTTTTAAATTTAAAAAGGGAAAATTGAAATTTTTTTGTTAGCAATAAAGTTTTGAATTAATTTAATTTCCTAAAAATTTACAACCTGTTAGAATTCCAAAATTTCCATCAAAATCCTAAATCTAAGTGTCTCAAGTATAGAACTTATTAAAACCACCAATTAGAATGTGACAATACACGACTCTTTTATGTTCATTACAAAAAAATGTATGACATGATTATTAAAACTTTCTTTTGAAGTGGTTTTAAACCTGGCATGATACATATTTCAGGAGTGCAGTTTATAGCCAGAAGGCATGTGTTTATAATAGTGATGGTTACATTAGAGCTGGTCATATATCGTTTAGGGTCTTTTGATGGCTCATCCCCTTGGAAGCCAGATTTCGATTTCGCAATGAGTGCAGTGAACCACACACTTACTTCCAGGAGTTATGGGAAAGCGTTGACATGGTAGTGACGAATTACAACAATCAGTAACACATGTCAGAGATTTGGATTTTGTAGTACTTGAAGTTTTTCGTCATCTGTTAAACAAGTTTAAATGGTGATAGCCCCATGAATAAATGCCAGGAAAAAGTGGCACGCATTACTGTGGTCTATACGTCTATAGTTTATTATCAATTTTATGTGTTTTAATCTTGTTTGGGTAGCTGTATACATGTCAGACATACTTGACAACCTCAGTAATTAAGCACAGGATTTTTTTTAAATGCTTAAGCCTTTACTCCATATGAACATAATGTCATACTTTTGCAAATAGTAGAGTCAGATCAGACAGTTCCTGTAGGAGCTATCTGATCAGGGTCTGCACTGCTTGTCTATGAAATAATAAAGGTACGAGTCTACAGCTTCTGCCATGGTGAAATATGCCCTTAACCCTTTCCCTTATATAAACGTGTTTTCACGCATATGCAAACAGAGTAGACCCAGATCAGATGGCTCCTAGAGGAGCCGTCTGATCAGGGTCTGCTGTGTTTGCTAATAGAATTTGATAGATCTGTTTCTTTGCTTTCTAAAATGTCTTCAATGTTACACCTTCCATTATTTCTTTATGACTATTTTCTTAATGAATATTCAGTAGGTATTGAAATTTGTAATAAACATAGAACAGGAAAAGGGTTAATCATGCCATTATATATAGAATTCAACTAATTACTATCTATGATGTGAGTATTTCTACAAAATGTTTATGAGGTAAAGGGTTAACTCTTTGCACTACAAGTAATTGTCTGCTAATAAGTCATCTGCTACAATTTTCTTGCTAGACTTTCCTTCCATTTCTCTTAACCCTTTACTCCATTAATATTCATGAAAGAAATAATGACATCATGAATATTAAATTGATTAATTTTGATAATAACGCATGAGCACAGGGTGTTTTGGCAATGGCAGAAACTGTAAAATCATACCAATATTATATAAGTAAACAGAGCAGACCCTGCTTCTATTGGAGCCGTTTGAGCTGGGTCTATTCTGTTTGCAAAGACATAAAAAAGTGTGTTCAAGGAGTAAAGGGTTAATTAATACAGGGTATCAATCAGTCTGAATCCTGATAAGATGCCAAGTTACAAGGAATTTCATCTGGTTCACAAACTTTTGGATAGGTCATCAGCAATAGGCACTAGCCTGTAAAGAGCAGAGCCAGAATATTATAAATATTGTAAATATTATTATGTCATCACCAATAGCCACTAGCCTGCAAAGAGTAGAGCAAGAATATTATAAATATTAGAGCAAGAATATTATAAATATTATTATGTCATCACCAATAGGCACTAGCCTGTAAAGAGCAGAGCCAGAATATTATAAATATTAGAGCAAGAATATTATAAATATTATTATGTCATCACCAATAGCCACTAGCCTGCAAAGAGTAGAGCAAGAATATTATAAATATTAGAGCAAGAATATTATAAATATTATTATATCATCACCAATAGCCACTTGCCTGTAAAGAGCAGAGCAAGAACATTATAAATATTAGAGCAAGAATTTTATCAATATTATTACGTCATCACCAATAGCCGCTAGCCTGCAAAGAGTAGAGCAAGAATATTATAAATATTAGAGCAAGAATATTATAAATATTATTATGTCATCAACAATAGCCGCTAGCCTGTAAAGAGCAGAGCAAGAATATTACAAATATTAGAGTAAGATTATTATAAATATTATTAGGTCATTACCAATATCCAATAGTCTGTAACGAATAGAGCAAGAATATTATAAATATTATTAGGTCATCACCAATAGCCAATAGCCTGTAAAGAGCAGAGCAAGAATATTATAAATATTAGAGTAAGATTATTATAAATATTATTAAGTCATGACCAATATCCAATAGCCTGTAAAGAGTAGAGCAAGAATATTATAAATATTATTAGGTTATCATCAATAGCCACTAGCCTGTAAAAAGTAGACCAAGAATATTATACATATTACTAGACCATCACCAACAGCCGCTAGCATGTAAATATTATAAACTGCAATCAATGTGTGGTAACCTAGTTCACCCAGTTTGGAGACAAATAAGAGTATTAACCCTTATGGTGCTGGAACAAAGAATATAAGATCTTTTCAAACTGTGTTGACCCAGATCAAAGGACTCCCTCAAGATCAGGGTCTGCCCTATTTGTCATAAAAATTATTTGTGTCGGTGATTTTTTTTTCTTGAATTCTTTGCACGCTAGCTGCAAACCTGTGATTACCCATGCAAACAGTTTGGATCCAGATGAGACGCCGCATAATGCGCCAAATTGTTTGTCATCTTGACCATATTTTTGCAAAGAAATGAGAGAAAGTTTATTTTAAGAATCGAAGCAGACGACAATTATTGCAGACGAAAAATTGCTTAGTGTGCAAAGAGTTAATTGCTGTATAAAGGAAGGAGGGAGTTTTGATTATTCAGCAGATTAAAGGTTACTAGTTTGATTAGAAGATCCATTTTTTTCATCAGGATCCAAGCAGTTTTGTTGGAGGAGCCCTCTCATCAGGGTTTGCACTGTTTATCATATTATACTTTTCTTTACTACCTACTGAATATTCATGGACAAAATATTTATAATGAAATGTGGAAGGTGGAACATTGTAGCCATTTTAGAAAGTAAAGAAATAGATTTTTCAAATTCCACTAGCAAACAGGACAGACCCTGATCAGATGGAGCCATCTGAACTGGGTCTACTCTGTTTGCAAATGCGTGAAAACGTGTTTACCGGTATAAGTAGCAGAGGGTTAAGAAAATCACAGAATATTCAAGGCTAACTTGACTTGTTTGAATTTTGGAATAGCCCATTTGAAAATTCATTGCTGAAAGGTTTAGCAGTGTCTACATTGATTGTACAGTGCTGGTAAGGTTACATGACTTCCGCTGAGTACCTGAGAGTTATATTACACTGTGTGAGTTTTTTGCCTCTCCGATTCCATGTGAACATTGTCAAGTTCCAAGCCTGTGCTGATAGGTCCAATCACCCAAACACATGCAGTCAATTAAACCCTATTTAACCCCTAACAGCAGAGGAGAAAAAACACAGAGTTATGTTTGCTACAACATAAGTCAGATCAATCATCACTTTCTGGCTTGTTTTATTCTTTGTCTGCACTGACTTTCACTCCTTACACAATCTGTTAAATACTTCTAACAGATCAGATTGACTTCATGGTCATTTCATTAAATGGAGGAATCTATTATGGAGAATCTACATGCAAAGGGAATGACCCTGGTTTATGTAATAAAAGTCTCACCTAAAGGTTATCCTGTCTTCATGGGGGTTTGCCTCTGTAACAAGCAACCTGCTATTTTTATGACTAAATGTCTGAACGTTGGTATGAGAACTGAAGAGGGATTTTTTGATGGGTGTGTGTAGGAGGTACATACTTAACCCTTTACTCCATAAATACACCTTTTAATGCATTTGCAAACCCAGATCAGATGGCTCCTGCTGATGGAACTATAATATGTATATAAATCTGATTGTACAGTTTTTACCAAGTTCAAAACCTTTCTTATTCATCCGCGCTTACCAATACCAAGGTACGGGTAACTAGTATTCAAACATACATCATTTCATGGAGTAAAGTATTAAACCTTTGAGTACCAGTTGCAAATTCATGACATGTCATGATTCAAACTGTTGAAAAATTAGTTCCCTAATGAAACAATGAGTAGTTTGATTAGTATTCATGAAGACATACATGTATGTTTAATATTCATGAATTGAAGATTAACCTTTTACTCCATAAATACGCCTGTCTACGCCTTTACAAATAGAGTAGAAGAAGCAGTCTGATCAGGGTCTGCTCTGATTGCTTATGAAATTACATGTATATAGATCTGATTCTACAGTTTCTGCCCTGGCCAAAAAAATCACTTGTCCATATGCTAGTATAACAATTAATCTAATCAATATTCATGATGTTACAAATTTTTACATGAATATTTATTGGGTGAAGGATAAAAATAAAAATAAAAAAATTAAATGATATAAATACTGATATACTCTGTGAGTGTTTGCAGTTAGACCAAAAGTGCATGTACATGACTAGTTATGAATGGGAGAAAAGTGGCACATACTCTTGTGTGAACTTGTGAAATCTTTAGTCAAGTAATTCATATGGTGTGGAGACAATTAGTGGTAATGGGAAACTGATTAAGGATAATTCGGACCCATTGGGTAGAACATGACCTTCCCTTCGGCGGTTAATTAGGGCATGTATATGCTGTAAAAAAATTAAATGGAGATGAAATTGGTTAGAATCAACATGAAATACAAATTTATTCATTAATTGATCATGAACTAATCTGGATCCAGGTTTTGCTGTGTATGTCAAAAAGTGAAAAAGATGGCTTATTGTGTAATCAAGTGGACAACTATGCATGTAGAGTAATACAAGAGTAGAAAACATGCATGTTACAGGCTTTCTAATGAGTAAATTACCAGATAGCAGAATGCCAGGGGAATTTGTCATCGGAGCCACAAGTTACTAATCATTGACATATCACAAAAATTCTTTCTTTGTTGCAAATGTGCAATTTGCTATATGTGAGATCCTTCTTTGTTCTCGTCCATTAGGAGTCCATGATCAAGTTATTGTTAATTAGCATTATTGGAACCAGATCATATTGAAGTACATGTATACAGTAGTTGACCTCTATTGGTACATTGCAGGCCAGTTTTATCAAGATACAGTAGAATCTGTCTTAACCCTTTCCCTGTTCTATGTTTATTACAAATTTCAAATATTCATAGAGAAAATAGTTATAATGCAATGTGGAAGGTGGAACATTTTAGGAACAAAAGAAACTAATCTATCAAATTCCATTAGCAAACAGAGCAGACCCTGATCAGACGGCTCCTCTAGGAGCCGTCTGATCTGGGTCTACTCTGTTTGCAGGTGCGTGAAAACATGTTTATATGAGGGAAAGGGTTAAGCAGCTAATAAAAAGAAGTCTGTCTGTAAGGCAGGTGGTAGCTTAATGCAGGTGAAAAGTTATGCAGAAAGCACTTGTAGGAGTTTTTTGCATTACTTTTGCCCTACATTAAACAACCACCTGCTTTTTAAGACTGCCACTTGGGACAGGTTCTACTGCAAATACAGAAAAGTTCAAGATTCTGTCATGGTAGATCCTTCTTTTAGCCTGACAGATGGATCATAGACGTTTTGCACCGATTGATTTCAATTTTCATTCTCTACAAATTATAATTTTGATGTCTTTCTGGATCCTTTCTAGGCAACCAATTTATGGGCACCTCATTTGACAGTTTTTAATAAATGTTACATTGTTAGATTGATAGAAGAACCACTGGGGTCTGGACCGCTTCATGGGGGTCTACATGTACTATATATAATAACTACATGTACTATATATATTATATAGTAAACGTATAGACCCCAAATGAAGCGGTCCAGGCCCCTATGAGAAGAACAAAGTGTATGACTTCATAATTGAATTATGAACAACATCTGTTGCCAGGGCTGTACATACAAAGAAATAAGTATTCTTTGCCAAGTCCTATATTGTTGGTACTAATTAGAAAAATGTCTGTCCGAGGTAATTCTAATTAGTAGCCGCAAGATTTGATTTAACTGAGAACTAAGATATTTGAATAGACCAGTATGCCTTTTATCTATAGCTCTGAACTGTGGGTAGCATATGGATTTCTTAAAGTTTTCTTTTGATTTCTGTTTCAGGATATACATCTTGCCAAAGACCTTGTTGAACAGACACAAGCCAATGCTCCAAAGCTGCAGACTGAGGGTAGGACCCATGGCTGTAATACGAGTACATGACTGTAGTATACACGTTTTCAGTCTTAATTTGTTTATTTTTTGATAATGTACTTTTTTTTTATGCCCCAAAGGGAGGCATATAGTAATTGCACTGTTCATCCAGTCAGTCAGTCAGCCTCTTAGTCCCACATTGTGTCCGCTCAGTAACTCCAACATACATGAGTGGATTTCACATGAAATTTGATGGTTATATGAAGATGTGTATCCCACTTTTGTTTTTTAAAACATTACCATAGTAACCTAATGGTAGGCTCTGATCAGTCGAAATTTAGCTATTGTTTGACGAAAGTTAGATATTGTTTCAATTTGTTGAAAATTAGTGTCAGGATATTTCAGTACTGTAATTGATTAGTAGGTGTTTTGAAAGTTTTGTTTGCCATGATAACCGACAATTGGCTCTGATTGGTTGAAATTTATTATTTAGATATTGTTTGATTTCACAGAAAAATTGGTATGCCTGGATATTTCGGTATTCCTAATTGATTGGTAGGTGTTTCAAAAGTATTGGTTGGTATGGTAACCGAATGGTGGGCTCAGATTGATGGAAAATTAGATATTGTTCAGTTTTGCTGAAAATTGGTATGATTGGGTATTTGGGTACCGTACCCTAACGTCAATTGTGGGTGTTTTGAAAGAGTTGGCTGTTATAGTTATGGAATGGTGGCCTCAGATTGTTCAGAATTGAGATATTGTTTGATTTTGCTGAAAATTGGTATGTCTTGATATATTGGTCCTCTGAAATTATTGGTGGGTCATACGAATGTATTTGTAGCCATGGTAACCAATCGGTTAGCTCCGACTGGGTGAAATTTAAATATTTTTCAACAAAAGTTCGGTATTGTTTGATTTTGTTTAAAATTGATGTGTCGGGGATATTTCGGTACTCCATATTGATTGGTAGATTTTTCAAAAGTATTGGTTGCCATGGTAACCAAATAATGTGCTCTGATTTGTTGAAATTTAGATAATATTGGATTTTGCTGAAAACTCGTAAGACGAGTATATAGATATCCAGAAATTGCGGGTGTTTCAAAAGAGTTGGTTGCCATGGTAACCCAGTGATGGCCTGTGATTGGTCAAAATTTAGATATTATCTGATTTTGCTCATCTATACCTGATGTCTGTTTCAATTGGCAGACAGCATGTAACGGATTCCTTTACAATTAGATATTGTTTTGGTTGCGTTGGGTACCCTCATAGGTGTTTTGAAAGAGTTTGTTGCCATGGCAATGGCGTGGTGACCTCTGATTAATCGCAATTTAGAGATTCGTTTTTGCTGAAAATTGATAAGTACCGGTACTTGAATATAGGTACCCCAAACTTAGTGGCAGTTGTTTCAGAAGTGTTGGTTGCCATGTGGTACCCCAGTAATGGCTTGTGATTGGACAAAATTTAGATATTGCTCATCTATAACTCTTGTCTGTTTCGTTTGGGAGGAATCCTGTAATGGATTCTGTTACAATTAGATTTTGTTCTGGTTGCATTTTAGTTTCATAACTGTTCGAAATAGGGCGATTAAAATTTTGTTGTACATTTAATAAATGTAAATAACTGTTATAGAATGCTGAATATTAGATTCCGCTTTTTAACTGTTCACTTCTGAAGACACTTCATTTATATGCCTTTCAACATTTTTACAGAGTACACCCAGATAAGATGGCTCCTGTAGGAGCTGTCTGATCAGGATCTGCTGTTTGTTTATGAAATAATATAAATCTTATTCTCGGTTTCTGCCATAGACAAACAATTTCTATGGATATAAAAATTCAGCTAATTGATATTCATGATGTCATGATTTCTTACAAGAATATTCATGAAGTAAAAGGCTATACAGTGTGGGTGAAAGAAACTTTGACAGGTTCTGTTACAGAGAGTGGAGGAGAGTCGGACAAACCATGGAGTGACTCGGAAGAACGTGCCACTGATAAAACTATGGATACAGGTGACATAAACAGATCAGAGTACCAAAGGTAAGACTATTATTTTTTTATAATCAAAATAGTGTTTTGTGACCATTCTTTTTGAAAAGGGAGGGATGATTTAGATTATCAGTCGGTCTATCTGTCTGTCCATCACAATTTATATTACTATACAAGGATTGTTCAAATAAGAATGCATCTAAGCACATGAAAATGTATCCTTGATAGATTTCAATGAAAATTTTATTTGGTCCTTTCGTAGTTAATATATAATTCACCTCCAACAGATATGCAAAGTTTCAGTCTTCAAATCCAATCCTTGAAGGCATTTTCATAGTCTTTTTTAGGTATACTATGAAGACACTGGAATATTGTAGAACCAAGGTGTTTGCACTGGACATATTTTCGACCACAAAGATATTTTTTTGCCTTAGGAACAAAAAGAAGTCTTATGGGATAAGGTCAGGCGAATATGGAGGGTTGGGGAGCGCAACAACCTTTACTTGATTCAGAAAGTCTTGTACAATAGACTTCTTGTGCAATGACGCATTGTTGTGCAATGTCGTATTGTCATGTAGCAATCTGACATTGGCCAAACCAGTTGTGGGTCTTGGATTTTTGACAGATTTCTTCAGTTTTTGAGGAACTGTTTTGTAATACTTTTGCAGATTTGGCTTTAGGTACAGCAACCTGAATGGCAGGACCCTGAGTTGTGAAGAATATGGCATGCATTGCCTTCTTGACACTCATGTTCCACTTTGCAGTGCATGGTCTTTTGCCAGACTTTGTTGCCCATATTTTGTTTTTAATTTTTCGTTTGGGTTAAAAAAAGTGAACCCATGTCTCGTCACCATTGGCGACATTTGCAAAAGACCGTGCATTGTTGTTATTTTTTAAACTGTTTAACCCTTTCCCTGTTCTACGATTATCCCAAATTTCAATACCTAATGAATATTCATGGGAAAAATAGTAAAGATGAAATATGGAAGGTGGAATATTGTGGCCATTGTGGAAAGTAAAGAAACAGATCTATCAAATTCCATTAGCAAACAGAGCAGACCCTGATCAGACGGCTCCTATAGGAGCCGTCTGATCTGGGTCTACTCTGTTTGCAATTGCGTGAAAACACGTTTATATGAGGGAAAGGGTTAAGCAACATTTTCGCGCATTGCACACATGTCTTTTTCTGCTCATCTGTCACTAGAGGGGGAATCCATCTATCACAGGTCTTTCTCATTTTCAAATTATGTTTCAGAATGAGCTGCTCCTAATGAGATGCCAACCATACTAGCTATTTGCCTAGCGGTGTATCTTGCATCACTAGCAACTATTTCTTTCACTCTAGCAACCATCTTGGCAGACGTTGCTGTTTTCAGACGATGGCCATGTGGTGCATCTCCTGTTGAAACTAGCCTATATTTGAATTTCTTAAATCAATGGATAAACGTCTAAAAAGACATTTCATTATTCCTATAAACAGAACTTGTCTTTACACCCTATGCCAAGAAAACAGCAATTCTTAATATAGGACCGTATTTTAACGGCATATTCTGACCTTCTATCAACCATCTTTGTATTAGTATACACAAGTAGGCAATGTTTAACGAGCAATAGACATAGCTAAAGTGAACGGATTTTAAGCTAACCTGTTTATCCACCCAATAATCTTGATTTCCTTGTGACTTTCACTTTATTGAGCGAGATAACATTCTAGATGCATTCATACTTGAACCATCCTCGTATTATACAAGTTCTGACATTCGACCTAAGTGTAGACTCGGACAAATCGTCATATTTAAAGTCAGGGTCCTCACTGTTAGAGCTAGGTCGAAACGTCGTCTAATAAAGAAACAGTCATCACCAAATCCCTTAGATCGTCGGTTCTGCTTTACCTTACCTTTTTGAAAGTATATCATCCATTTTAGCCAGTAGGAGCCATCTGATCAGGGTCTGCTCTGTTTGCTTAAGATATGATATAGATATGCTTCTACACATTCTGCCATGGCCTAAAATTCCCATGTCCATGTGCTAGTATAACAAATAATCAAATTAATATTCCTGATGTCATTATTCCTTAAATGAATGTTCGTGGAGTAAAAGGTTTAGGGAGCATTCCGATCAGAGTCTGTACTGTTTTTCATTCAGAAGCAAATGTAAGTCTTTCAAATTCATACTGCACTGATTATATAGGTAAACAATGATGGGTCATTCCACTTCGAAATAATCATCATTCAAATGATTAACCCTTTTACATAATATTTTAGAAACACCTTTGGAAGCCTTTGCAAACAGAATAGATCCAGATTAGACAGCTACTGTAGGACCTGTCTGATTAGGGTCGAGGATTATATAAATCAAATTCTGCATTTTCTGCCATGGGCAAAGTTTCTGTTTAAGTTTTCATATGCCATGAAAAAAAAATGTACATGTAATTAATATTCATGATATCATTATTTCTTCCATAAATATTCATCAGGTAAAAGGTTAAAGGACACTAGCGGTAGTTATGAATTGGTTAACAACACTATGGTTGTAAAAGTACATGACATATATACAATATCGTTGTAAAAGTACATGATATAAAAACACTGGTTTGTAAAAGTACATGACACATGTCCACCATACAAGCATATGTTACTGATACACTCACCATACAGTTTCATAAATGGTAAGGAGTTGTCTGTTTGTTTGAATATTGGTCATAACTTTTTAGCCAGTACAGATAGAGACTTAATATTTGGCATGCATATGAATCTCATTTTGAGTGGCGACATGTCAAGGTCAGTGTCATCCTTCAAGGTCAGGGGTCAAATATATTGGTCAAATCACTGACTTAAACATGATTGGCCATAACTTTTGAACGAGTAGAGATAGAGACTTGATATTTGGCATGAATGTGTATCTCATGACGCTGCACAGTTTGAGCGGTGATATGTCACTCAAGGTCATCCTTAAGGGTTAAAGGTCATATCTTGGGGCATAGCGTTTCACAAACACATCTTGTTATACATATTTTTATAAATGTTATCAGACATGGATTTTGCAACAGATGGGGGAGCTATAGACATGTTTCATGTTTGGACTTTTTGACCCTTTCCTTCATGAATAATTATATATGTCAGAAATGTAATATTTATTAGTTGAATTTTTATAATAGTATATGAACACTAGATTTTATTGGCCATGAAACTACAGAATTTTATCGGAGCTGTCTGATCTGGGACCAGGGTCTAGACTACTCTGTTTGCAGATGCGTGAAAAGGCATTTATATGAAGGAAAGCGTTAACCCTTCCCTGTTCTGTATCTGAGCCAAATTTCAATACCTACTGAATATTCATTAACAAAATAGGTATAACCTAATATGGAAGTTGGAACTTTGTAGACATTTTAGAAAGTAAAGAAACATATCTATCAAATTTTATTAGCAAACAGAGCAGGCCCTGATCAGACGGCTCCTAGAGGAGCTGTCTGATCTGGGTCTACTCTGTTTGCAAATGGGTGAAAACACGTTTATTTGAGGGAAAGGGTTAACTCAATCATCAGACCTAGTTTCTTCCTTTACAATTACTATGTATTCTCAGTTTTATAAATGCACATTCATATGGACATATTTTGATGTGACAGAAACTTCAGAATCAGGTCTGTATAATGCCATTTATAAGCAAACATAGAAGTCTCCGATTAGACAGCTCCTGATCTGGCCTACTCTGTTTTGCAAATGTGCCAAAAGTCTTCTATATTAGGGAAAGGTTTTAGAAAACAAACTTTCTAGCATTTATTTTCTTTTCAATAGCACAGAATTCCAAACAGGTTTGATCCTGAGGAAACAATGGGTCACTCGGCTTCTCTTTTAAACCCAATTTTTCACCAAGTCATCCATGGTGCTGATAGAGTTCAGCTTCTCAAAGGATCCAACACTGGGTCACTTAGCTTCTCATAGGATCCAACACTGGGTCACTTAGCTTCTTATAGGATCCAACACTGGGTCATTCAGCTTCTCATAGGAACAAACACTGGGTCACTCACCTTCTCATAGGATCCAACACTGGGTCACTCACCTTCTCATTTGAACCCAATCTGTTTGTAAACATGCATGGTTTTGATACAGTTAAAATGCAGTCATTTTAACCCTTTCAATGTGGGATCCAAGTCATTAATGTCCTTTGCAAACAGTGTAGACCCAGATGAGAGGGCTCCTATAGGAGCTCTCTTATCGGTGTCTGCACTGTTTGTCATGTTACACTTTTCTTTCTAAAAAAAATCCTGAATATGCAGGGTAAGCGTGACCTGTATGAATTTTGGAATAATCAATTTGAAAGTTCATCTGTGGCAAGGTTAAGTCTTTGTCTATGAACTATGTCAGTAGGACAAGGGTAGGTTAAGGACCTTTTTTTGCATTCATTTATGTACTAAAGTAAAAACTGGTGACATATTTTATTCCTTCAACTGTTTTTGCAGCTAATTTCCAGATAAATTATTGACTGATAGTTTGATGAACATGTAAAATTGGTATTATTACAGTATTTGTATAGGGAAGTTCTACAATGGTGCGACTCTGCAATAGACAGCAGATACAGAACATCTGCTCAGAAGCCAAACTAGATTCTTATTCTTGTCATCTGATCTTTATGGCCCTAAAAGGAAATATTGATTTAATTCTTGTTTGAATCAAAGGTAGTTTGCATGTGAATAGTTGCAACAGCTGATGCTAAAAGGGAAACGTGATATTCCAATTAAGTGGTAGAATTAATTATCTTGGAGTCTCTCATTATTAACTCTTTACCTGATGAATATTTGTGTACGAAATAATGACAGCATGAATATTCATTAGCTGACATTTATATTGACACATGAACACATGATGTTTTTGGTCGTGACAGAAACTGTACAGTCAATATCTATATAATTCCATAGCAAACAGAACAGACCCAGATCAGATGGCTCCTACAGGAGCTCCTACAAGAGCTATCTGATCTGGGTCTGCTCTGTTTGCAAAGGTATCTGTATCAGGTAAAGGGTTTACTCTTTGGAAGCTAAGTAACTGTTGATTGCCAAAATTGTTGTCTGCTCAAATTCTCCAAGTTTTTCTTCCTTGGTCTTCACAAATTGTTTAACCCTGTCCTCCATACATACGCCTTTCTACGCCTCTGTAATAGTCATTTCTTGAAACCATTATGATAAATAGAGCATTTGCTCCTATAGGAGCAAATGCTCTATCACAATGGTTTAAAACTGCAAAATTCTAAAGTTTTCCTTTTCTCTAGTTAATGCTTCTTTTCAGTAGATTCATTGAAAGAGGTTGGATCTAAAAATAGCCTATGGAGGAAAAGGTTAATGCAGTCAGAGAATCAAACAGTTTGCATCCAAATGAGATACCAACAGACCCAGATCAGATGGCTCCTGTAGTAGCCGTCTGATCTAGTTCTGCTGTGTTTGCTTATTAAATTATAATAGGTCTGACTCTACAGTTTCTTCTAACACCAAACAATCCTGTGTACTTAACCCTTACAGCGCTGAATTTTCAAATGGACTATTCCAAAATATAAACAGGTCAGGCTTATGGTGAATATCTAGGGATTTTTTCTAAAGAAAATTGAAACATGACAAACAGTGCAGACCCTGATGAGAGGGCTCCTCTAGGAACCCTCTCATCTGGGTCTACACTGTTTGCAAAAGACATTGGTGACTCGTGCCCCACACTGTAAGGGTTAATATGCAATTATAAAAATTCAGCTGATAAATAGTCGTGATGTCATGATTTTTACATGAATATTCAACAGGGATAGCGTTAAAAAGGGGTTGGAGTTCAAACCTCTCTGCATGCCAAGAATAGGTATTTTGCATAGTTACTAGTGCCACGGTATACATTATTCTGTGAACCCTTTAACCCTTTTCCTCATAGAGGCACCTTGTGATGCCTTTGCAAAAAGGCGTTGACCCAGATCTTTTAGGAGCTCGTCTGAATTGGATTTGTAGAACCCTATCTATATTATTTCATAAGCAAACAGAGCACATCCTAAAGGAGCTGTCTGATCTGGGTTTACTCTGTTTGCAAAGGCGTAGAAAGGCCTATTTATGGAGTATAGGGTTAGGAAATTTCTGTGTCAAAAAATGAAGCTGGCAGCAGTTATCCAGTAATCTAGTAGTCGTTAAATGTAAGGAAGTTTGTTTTTAGCCTTAACCTTTTACTTCATAGATATGCCTTAAACCCCTTTAAACACCTTTGCAGATCCTGATCAGACAGCTCCTGTAAGAACTATTTGATCTGGGTCAGCAGTGTATGCTTAAAGTTATGGAATAATATGGGATAGATTAGATACTACAGTTTGTGCCATGGTCAAAACTTCCCTGGTTCATAATGCAGTTACAGTAAAACATCGCGAAACCATATGTTAAATTTAGTATAAATATCGGTCTTTGAGACAGGTGGCAGCTTAATGCAGGGTGAAAGTCATGCAGAAAGCTCCTCTTTCTGCATGACTTTCACCCAGCGTTAAGCAGCCACCTGCTTAAAAGTATCTAAATTATTCTCTACTAGAATTCCGGTTTAGAGAGGTTTTGCTGTATTAAAAATTCATCAAGTTAATATCCATGTTGTCATTATTTCTTACATGAATATCCATGAGGTGAAGGGTTACATGTTTTTTATTGTTCTCATACTGCAAGTCCATGAGCAATAATCTATGCAGGTTGGATCCAGATGATCTCATCAGGATCTGCTCTGTTTGCTTATGAAATTACATACCGGTAGATCTAAAGCAGATCATCTGATTCGACAGTTTCTGCCCTTGCCAAAAACTTGTGTGTTCATATACCATTTTAAAAATAAGTTATGCAGTTATCATTTTTTACATGAATGTTCATATGCACTTGGCATTACAGTTACAGCCCTTGACACCAGCCATATTATAGTGACAATAGTCATACATATGTTAAGACACCCATGTCTCATTTCTAGTTATTTAACCTTTTCCCTAATTTAAACGTCTTTTCACGCCTTTGCTTTTAGAGAGTAGACCTATATCAGACTGCTCCTGTAGGAATCGTCTGATCAGGGTCTGCAATCTTTGTTAAATATAATTAAAAAGGTCAGTTTCTGCAATTGCCAAAAGATCCTGTATTGATTCTACCATTTTAAAAAATCAGCAAATAAATATTTATGATGTCATTGTGTCTTACATAACTTTTTATGCAATTTTAACATTGGTCATAATTTTTCAGCCACTACAGATAGAGACTTGGTATTTGATATGCATATGTATCTCATAAAGCTGCACATTTTGAGGGGTGACATGTCAAGGTCATTCTTCAAGGTCAAAGGTCAAATATATAGGTCAAATCACTGACTTTAACATTGGCCATAACTTTTGAACCAGTAGAGATACAGACTTGATATTTGATATGCATGTGTATCTTATGAAGCTGCACAGTTTTAGGGGTGACATGTCAATGTCAAGGTCTTCCTTCTGGGTCAAAGATCTATCATCATATCAGGGGGGCATAAATTTTCACAAAGACATCTTGTTATGTGAGAAATTATTAAAAAAGGAATCTGAAGAAAATTGTTCTTTTAGAATTGGAGCAGTTGACAGTTTTGGATATAGAAAGCTAATTAGTGTTGAAAGGGGTTAACCCTTTCTTGATAGTGATAACTTTTCAAGCCTTTACAAATGGAACAGACTGTCCAAGATCAGACTCAATTAGGAGCCATCTAATCAGGATCTGCTCTGTTTGCTTTTGTAATTATATAGATCTGCTTCTACAGTTTCTACCATAGTTTAAACAATTCTTGCATGCATATGCTATTAAAAAAATCAGCCAATTATATTCATGATGCCATTGTATCTTACATGAATATTCATGAGGTAAAGGGTTAAGGAGGGCATTCAGTGCAGACAATTCTATTGGATTTCACCTATTCTTTCACTTTACTTTGTCTAGACATTACATCCATGTCTCTGTCACAAGTACTTTACCGTGCTATACTTTGAATTTTCACTCATTTGTGTCACACATCATATTGTACAAATGGAGGCCACACTTTAAAGCATGTGCCACTTCTATTGACAGCTTTATTTACATTCAGATCACTAGGTTGCATTCACCCTTTACCTGATAGAAACATCTTTTAAATGTTGATGCATTTGCAAACAGAGTACACTCAGATCAGAAGGATCCTGGAGGAACCATTTGATCATAGTCTGCTCTGTTTGCCTATGGATTGATATACTGTTTTCGCCATGGCTGAAATTTCATTTGTTCAGTTTATTTTGATAAAATTGTTATCATTAATTTTCATGATACCATTATTTTTTACATGAATATTTATAGGGTAAAGATGTGAGTAAGAGCTCATGTTGAACTTGATAAACAAAGAGCAGCATGTGCAGATGTTACATTGATTGGTTCTAAGTATTTTCAAGCTCCTGCAACTTGACATTTTATTGATCTGCAACATCAGGTGAACAAAGTACCTATTGATATTACAGATCAGGATCAGATAATGAACATAGCAGTGAGGAAGATGGAGAGGATCAGAAAGTGGGTGTAGATCGGAGCAAGTATAAGGATGTCAGCTCCACTGTCCTCTACAAACGCCTGTCAGAGGTGGACCCAGAAACAGCAGCCAGGCTGCACCCCCACAACAGGAGAAAAATTGTCAGGTACTTGTCAGCAGTGATAGTGATGCATTCATTATGTTTAACCTTAATTTGTACTGTACAAGAATTCATGACTTCTTGCATATTCATTAGCTGAATTTTATAATGAATGTTTGGCCAATGTAGAAACTATAAATTCAGATCTATATTATATCAGAAGCTAGTGGAGCAGACCCTGAGTAAAACAGAGTAATGCCAGATCAGGGTCTGCTCTGTTGTCTTATAAGGAAATAATATAGATCTGATTCTACCAGTTTGTTCCATGATAAAAAACCTTCCAGTTTCAGGAGAAGATTTTCAAAGTTTTCGCTATATGTTTCTATAAGAAAACTGGCTGACCTTGGGGCAGGGCCCATTTTGACCACAGGGGCATAATTTATATAAGATAGAGGACATGTCGATGATGCTATGTGCCAAATATTAAAGCTAAGAACCTTCCAGTTTTAGAGAAGAAGTTTTCAGTATATGTTTTTATATAAAACAAGGCTACCCCTAGGGAATGGCCAAGTTTAGCCCAGGGGGCATAATTTGTATTTCTTTAGAAGACATAAAGTTGATGCTATGTGTCAAATATGAAAGCTGAGAACCTTCCAGTTTCAGAAGATTTTCAAAGTTATCACTATAATTATGTTTCTATTTGAAACAAGGCACACCTGGGACATAGTCAATTTTGACCCCCCAGGGGCCTAATTTGTATTTCTTTAGAAGACCTAAAGCTGATGCTATGTGTCAAATATGAAAGCTGAGAACCTTCCAGTTTCAGAAGATTTTCAAAGTTTTCACTATAATTATGTTTCTATTTGAAACAAGGCACCCCCGGGGCATAGTCAATTTTGACCCCAGGAGACTAATTTGTATAACTTTTGTAGAAGACCTGAAGTTGAGGCTATGTGCCAAATATGAAAGCTGAGAGCCTTCCAGTTTAAGAGGTGAAGGTTTTCACTTTATGTTTCTATAGAAAGCTGGCCAGACCTGGTTGGGGCCACATTTTACCCCAGGGACATGATTTATGTAACTTTGTAGAGGACCTCACATATGAAAGCTTAGAACCTTCTAGTTTCAGAGGAGAAGATTTTCAAAGTTTTCACTATATGCTTCTATAGAAAACTGGCCACCCCTGGGGCGGGGCTGATTTTGACCCCCAAATTATATAATTTTCGTAGAGGACCTACAGATAATGCTATGTGCCTAATATCAAGGCTGAGAACATTCCAGTTTCAGAGAAGAAGATTTTCAAAGATTTCTCTATATGTTTCTTTAGAAAACAAGGCACTCCTAGGGCAAGGCCAATTTTGACCCCACAGACATAATTTATACAAATTTTGTAGAGGACCTACAGATGATGCTATGTGCCAAAGATGAAAGCTGAGAACCCTGTAGATTCAGAGAAGAAGATTTTTAAAGGTTCAAATTGTTGACGACTGACCACACACGATGCACACCAATGGACATCAGGCGATCACTAAAACTCACCCTCAGCACTTTGTGCTCTGGTGAACTAAAAATGGTCAGAGCAATGGTCAGTGTGTGTGTGTCTGTGTGTGTGTTTGTGTGGGGGGGGCAAAAATTGCATAAATGCTCCACATACCATACAGCTGATGTTACTGTGACTTTTACAGAGCGCTAGAAGTGTATGACAAATACAGGCTGCCTATGAGTGAGGTATACCGGGCACAGCAGGTTGAAAGGGAGGGCCATAGTCAGGGTGGATCCCTTAGGCACCCTGACACTTGTGTGTTCTGGCTCCAGTGTGAACAGCAAGGTAAGAAAAAGGTAGTTTGAGGATCCGAATGATTCTTTTATGGATGAACTGGCATTTGCAAACCTTGTAGACTGAGATAAGAGGATTCCTGTAGATCTTTGATCAGAGTCACCATCGTTTGTTAGTCCAAATTCTTCTGTTGGAATTTCTACATTTTTTTTCAGAAAATATCAGAATTACACCAATTTCATTCTTTCCACTAATTAGGGAATTCTATACCATTTTGATTTAATTCATTCCCTCATAGGTTATTTTTATATTTAACCTCTTTGAATAAATCTACTGAAAAGGAGCATTTACTAGAAAAAAAGGAAAATGTAAGAATTATGTAGTTTAGAAACCATTGTGAGCATTTGCTTCTATGGAGTGACTTTTACAGAAGTGTCAAAAGGCATCAAATATGAGGGAAAGGATGAACAGTTTAAATGTAACAAATTAAGTAGACCGTACTGTAGAAATTAATCAGCACCTCCTGAATGAGATCTCCTTGATCTTGGTCTGCACTTTTGCCTAAGTTTGTCTGGCTGAATATATAGGGTTACAGTAAAACATCTCTATAGCGGCCACTAAATTACATCAAGTATTTTGTGTTAGAGGTAGGTAGCTGCTTAAAGAAAGGTGAAAGTAAAACAGAACGCTCCTAAAGGAGCGTTCTGTTTTACTTTCACATTGCTTTAAGCAGCCACCTGCCCTAAATGCCAACAAATGATGATGATGATGATGTTCGTCCATCGCTAGGCGAAGATGACTGTAACTGTTATGATGGCAAGGTGAGGTGTGAGGAAATGCCAACTAATTAACACAATTTAGTGGCCGTTATAGAGAGTTTTACTGTATTCCAAGAAGCTTCACATTTACCTGTTATATAAGTATTGCAGAAAGCCCTTAACCCTTTCCTTCATATAAACGCGTTTTCACACATTTAGACCCAGACAGTAGACCCAGATCAGATGGCTCCTATAGGAGCTGTCTGATCAGGGTCTGCTCTGATTACTAGTGGATCTGTTTCTTTAGTTTCTAAAATGGCTACAATGTTCCACCTTCCATATTTTGTTATAGCTAATTTGTCCATGAATGTTCAGTAAGTATCAGAATTTGGACTAAAACTAGAACACGGAAAGGGTTAATCAGTGAATGGTAACTTAAACGGGCTTGACTGTGTTTCTACCTAATTATGTAGTAATTATTGTAGAATACTGAATCAATAGAAATAACTGTGCTGAGTATGCTGAGCAAATTATTTTCAACACAACTTTTCACCCACTACATTTTCAAAATTCAAGTTATAATCAGTCTACCAAAATACAATCAAGGTGTCAAACAGTTTGTATCCAGATGAGACACCGATTTACTTTACGTCTCATCTGGATTCAAACTGTTTGCATAGGTGATCACTCATCAGCCCGAAGCAGGCTAAAGGTTAATTCATGTTTTATCACAAAGTGCAGTAATTAGTGTGTGACGATAAGCAAGCTGCAACCTTTTATACTACTTTGTGAAATAGTAAAGCTGGGTTGTCATATAGCTTACTCCCTCTCATTCAGGTTTGTAGAGTACAAATAAATTCTGGAAACCTTTACCACATAGATATGCCTTTTAACCCTTTCCTTTATTTTAACGCCTTTTCACGCATTTGCAATTGAGTAGACCCAGATCAGAAGGCCTCCTATAGGAGTCGTCTGATTAGGCTCTGGTCTGTGTGCTTATTTAGATCTGATCTGATCTACCAATGGCCAACAATTCCTCTGTACTTTATTAAAATTCAACTAAAAGATATTTGTGATGTCATTATTTCTTACAAGGAAATACAACAGTGAATAATTTTTCTTCTGCTACAATTGTCATCTGCCTCAATTCTTGCAATATTTTTTCTCATTTCTTTACAATTATGTGGTCAGAGTGTCAAACAGTTTGGATCCTGATGAGAAGCCACATTATGCATAATCTCATCTGGATCCAGGTAATCATGGTTTCATTGTTAGTGTGCAAAGAGCTGAAAACTTTTCTCTATATGTATGCCGTTTAGCACCTTTACAAACAGAGTATACCCAGATAGGATGACTCGTATAGGAGCTGTCTGACCAGGGTCTGCTCTGTTTGCTTTTGGAATAATATAGATCTGAATCTACAAATTCTGCTATGGTGAATAGATCTAATTCCTGTTTTTCTTTTCACATCATCATGATAAAACTTTAGCAAATTAATATCCTTGGTGTCATTTTTTTCTTGGAGTAAAATGTTAAAACAGCTGAGAATTGCAGCACAATACAGGTTCTTTATGTTGATAAGTTTATGTGTTCCATTTCTGATGTAGATTTGACTTTTATTTTCAGTGTTGGATGAACGTCTAGACGCACGTGTGGATAGTATGGTAGAGCAGGGTTTGCTACAGGAGCTCACCGACTTCCACAGACAGTACAATGAACAGAGACTCCTTGAGAACAGGTAAAGTATGATAGAGCAGGGCCTGCTACTGAAGCTCAATAACTTCCACATTCAGTACAATGAACAGAGACTCCTGGAGAATAGGTAAAGTATGATAAAGTGAGGCTTGCTATTGAAGCTCACAAACTTACTCAGACAGTACAATGAACAGAGACTCCTGGAGAATAGGTAAAGTATGATAAAGTGAGGCTTGCTATTGAAGCTCACAAACTTACTCAGACAGTACAATGAACAGAGACTCCTGGAGAATAGGTAAAGTATGATAAAGTGAGGCTTGCTATTGAAGCTCACAAACTTACTCAGACAGTACAATGAACAGAGACTCCTGGAGAATAGGTAAAGTATGATAAAGTGAGGCTTGCTATTGAAGCTCACAAACTTACTCAGACAGTACAATGAACAGAGACTCCTGGAGAATAGGTAAAGTATGATAAAGCAGAGCCTGCTACTGAAGCTCAATGACTTCCACATTCAGTACAATAAACAGAGATAAAGTCTACCATAGGTAAAGTATGGTAGAGTGGGTCTGCTATAGGAGCTGACTTCTACAGACAGTACAATGAACAGAGACTCGTGGAGAATAGGTAAAGTATGGTAGAGCGGGTCTGCTATAGGAGCTGACTTCTACAGACAGTACAATGAACAGAGACTCGTGGAGAATAGGTAAAGTATGGTAGAGCGGGTCTGCTATAGGAGCTGACTTCTACAGACAGTACAATGAACAGAGACTCGTGGAGAATAGGTAAAGTATGGTAGAGCGGGTCTGCTATAGGAGCTGACTTCTACAGACAGTACAATAAACAGAGACTCCTGGAGAATAGGTAAAGTATGATCAAGTGAGGCTTGCTACTGAAGCTCACAGACTTACTCAGACAGTACAATAAACAGAGACTCCCGGAGAATAGGTAAAGTATGATAAAGTGGGACTTGCTACTGAAGCTCACATACTTACTCAGACAGTACAAAAAACAGAAATAATAACAGTAATGATGATGATGAAGACTTCTGTTATAGAGATGGCAATAATAATAATGATATATACTACTACTATTTTTTTTTATACCTCTGCAAACGAAGTTTGAGAGGGGGTATATAGGAATCAGTGGGTTGGTCTGTCTATCTGTCCATGGGACAACTTTTGATTTTCGATCAAGGCAGCTGAGCGGGGGTATTCCATCACCTTTAGTGATAAGTCTACTCTCTAGTTATTATTAATAATAAACATTATAAATACTTCTAATCATATCACTTCTACTACTACTACTACTACTCTACTAGTACTACTACTACTATTACTACTACTACTACTCCTCTACTACTACTACTACTACTACTACTACTACTACTACTACTACTACTACTACTACTACTACTACTACTACTACTATACTACTACTACTACCATTATCAATAATAATAATAATAACAATAATAAAGACTTCTGCTGTAGAGGTTGCATAGTTGGTTTAACCCTTTAAGCTCATTCTTCCCTTTAGGCCTCTTCAAATCTATCCTGAATGTTAGTATATTAGCAACATAAATCATAACTTACTTTTAAATGGTGAACATTTTGACCTCAGCAGTAATAACTGTAATAGGGACATTCTTTAGTAAGCACCCATTTAAGTCAAGTGCTGTTGCGAGGGGATGCTCCACTAAGTGATGCTCTTGTGTTTTTCTCTTTAAACCTTTTGAATGCTTTTAAACCTTATGAGCAGTCCGTCTTTGCTTAACTCTTTACTCCATGAATATTCATGTAAGAAATAGTGACACCATGAATGTTAATTAGATTAATTGTTATAATAGCACATAGATACAATAATGTTTGGCCATGGCAGAAACTGTAGAATCATATCTATATTATATGTTTGGCCATGGCAGAAACTGTAGAATCATATCTATATTATATCATAAGCAAACAGAGCAGACCCAGATCAGACGGCTCCTTTAGGAGCCGTCTGATCTGGGTCTACTCTGTTTGCAAAAGCATAGAAAGACGTAGGGTTAATGGTATATCCAGTTCAGTATCACATATAATTTGTGAGAGGTCTTTGAATAAGAGACAGTGTGGACCCTGACCAGATGACTCCTCTAGGTACCCTCTTATCTGGGGCAAACCATTGCTGATGCCATTATACTTGTTTCCCAGATTTAACCCTTTACTCAATGAATATTTATACATGTGTGAAATAATGACACCATGTATATCAATTAGACATATTTACACAGGAATGTCTGACCATGGAAGAATCTACATTATTCTATAAGCTAATAGAACAGACCTTGATCAGACGGCTCCTACAAGAGCTGTATGATCTGGGTCAACTCTGTTTGCAAAGGCATTAAAGGCTTATTTATGGAGTAAATGGTTAAAGGATTAACCCTTATCCTGTTGTGAAGTTTGTTTTCTGCAACTTTCGTCTCCAACACGTTCTCATGTTAATCCAATTTGTTTATGCTTTTTGAACAATTGGCCAACTTGCAAACAGGTTAGATCCGTAGGAGGCAGTATCTAAATGATTTGGTGATGAATATATATGTGAAATAATATATTGGATCTTTCTGCATATGGGGCAATTTAACCCTTTACTCCATAAATACGTCTTTCACAGCCTTTGCAAAAAGAATAGACCCAGATCAGATGGCTCCTATAGGAGCTGTCTGATCAGGTCTGCTCTTATAATAATAAAGATGTGATTCTACTGTTTCTGCTGTGTTAAAAAATTCCTTTGTCCATGTCCTATAGAAACAATTTATCTTATTAGGGCCCCACACCTTGGTGTGGGTGCCCTATAGTAATCGCCTTGTCCGTAAGTCCATCAGTCTAGAGTTTTGCATGAATATTCATTTACCCTTTCCCTGTTCTATGTTTATTCCAAATTTCCATACCTACTGAATATTCATGGACAAAATGGTTATACTGGTAATGGGATATGGAAACTGTAACATTGTAGCCATTTTAGAAAGTAAAGAAACAGAACTATCAAATTCCAATAGCAAACAGGGTAGACCATGATCAGATGGCTCCTATAGGAGCTGTCTGATCTGGGTCTATTCTGTTTGAATGAAAGGGTTAAAAGTTAAGTGATTTAGTATCGCCATATTTGGGAAAAGAAATTCAGTTCAGAATGCATGTATTCCGGTATGATTTTCCACATACATACACATCATGAAGTCAATTCAATACTGCTACCTGCATTTAAATTGTGGTGCCCAGTTACTGTTACAGCTGTTTGTAAATACCATTAAGGTTGCAATTATCAGGGTAAATGGTTCAGATTTCAATCCTTTACCCCATGAATATTCATGTAAGAAGTAATGACATCATGCATATTATTTAGCTGTACTTTTATAGTAACATATGATATTTAACCAAGACAGCAAGTGCAGAGTTAAATCTATATTATGTCATAAGCAAACAGAGCAGACCCTGTTTAGATGGCTCCAATTGTGCAATAGGAGCCGTCTGATCTGTGTCTACTCTGTTTGCAAAGGGGTAGAAAGGTGTATTTATGGAGAAAAGGGTTAAGCAATCACCAGCCTAACAATGTCTTAATTTTTCTTTACTTAAAGTTCAGTTAATTACATGATTAATATTATGTATTTTATCAGAGAAGCAGACTACACTACTGGCATATTCCAGAGTTTGGGGTTCAAGGAGTTTCATGACTATTTGATGCTCTCAGAAGAGGAGAGACAGGCTGACAAAGGGAAACAGTTGTTTGAGAAAGGTAAGAGAATGGTCAAAGGGATATAACTGATATTGCAATTTGTTGATTTCTGCTGTATGAATCAGTATGAGTTGTCTTTCTTTCCATCTTGTATATTTCAGAACATTAACAGCAGTATGATATACAATGTAATATGTAACATATTCTGGTACTATTTAAGTTTCCATTGTTAGTTTAACCCTTTCAGTGCGGGAAAGGAGTAGCTAATGTCCTTTGCAAACAATGTAGACCCAGATGGTCTGTCTGCTTATTGAATAAAATAGATCTTATACAACAGTTTTTTGCCATGGCCAAAAATTCCTTTGTTCATATATTGTTATAAAATTCAGCCAATACATATATATTTGTGATGTAATTATATCTTGAAAGAGAAATGTAACTGATATTTGAAATAGTTCGAAAGAAATAAGTACAAATTGGAGGACTTTGTGCAAAACTACTGTAATTACATTCATTTGTAGCTTCATGTATTTGTAAAAATTATCTTATTGTCTAATTTGGAAAAGAATGTTTTCTTCCATTCATTCCCAATTTCACAATCAGAGTGTCAGACAGTTTGCAAATGTCATCGCAATCCCTCAAACCTTTCTTGTCAGATTTCTTTCAACCCTTTACTCCATAGATACATCTTTTAATGGGTTGGCAAACAGAGTTGAACCAGATCTGATGGTTCCTTGGAGCTTTTTGGTCAGGGTCTTCACTGTTTACTTATGGAATTATATAGACCTGTATCTACAGTTTTTCCTGGGCCTAGACTTTTTATGCCCCCAAAGCTAGGCTTTGGCGGCATATAGTGATCGCACCGTGCGTGGGTGTGTGTGTGGGTTGGTGTGTGTACCTTTTGTCCGGAGTATATTTCCTTTATCACATCAGCTACGGATACCAAATTTGGTGTGTGAGTTCATCTTGCGATGGCGGAGTGTCACGTACCATTTTCATGTCACTGTGACCTTGACCTTGACCGTTGACCTTGATTTTACAAAAAGCTTGTCCGAAGCATATCTCCTATACCTTACCAGCTACAGATTCCAAATTTGATGTGTGAGTTCATCTTGGGATGGCGGAGTGTCGCGTACCATTTCCAGGTCACTGTGACCTTGACCTTGACCTTTGACCTCGATTTTAAAAAAAGCTTATACCTTACCAGCTACAAAAAGCTTGTCCGGAGTATATCTCCTATACCTTACCAGCTAAGGATTCCAAATTTGGTGTGTGAGTTCATCTTGGGATGGAGGAGTGTCGCGTACCATTTTCAATTCACTGTGACCTTGACCTTGACCGTTGACCGAATTTACAAAAAGCTTGTCTAGTGCATATCTCCTATACCTTACCAGATACGGATTCCAAATTTGGTGTGTGAGATCACCTTGAGATGGCGGAGTGTCGCGTACCATTTTCAGGTCACTGTGACCTTGACCTTGACCTTTGACCTCGATTTTACAAAAAGCTTGTCCGGAGCATATCTCCAATAACTTACCAGCTACGGATTCCAAATTTGGTGTGTGAGTTCATTTTGGGATGGCGGAGTGTCGTGTACCATTTTCAGGTCACTTTGACCTTGACCTTGAACTTTGACTTCGATTTTACAAAAAGCTTGTCCGGAGCATATCTCCTATACCTTACCAGCTACGGATTCCAAATTTGGTGTGTGAGTTCATTTTGGGATGGCGGAGAGTCGCATACCATTTTCAGGTCACTTTGACCTTGACCTTTGACTTCGATTTTTTAAAAAAGCTTGTCCGGAGCATATCTCCTATACCTTACCAGCTATGGATTCCAAATTTGGTGTGTTAGTTCATCTTGGGATGTCGGAGTGTCGCGTACCATTGTCAGGCCACTGTGACCTTGACCTTTGACCTCAATTTTACAAAAAGCTTGTCCGGAGCATATCTCCTATACCTTACCAGCTATGGATCCTAAATTTGGTGTTTGAGTTCATCTTGGGATGGCGGAGTGTCGCATACCATTTTCAGGTCACCTTGACCTTGACCTTTGACCTCGATTTTACAAAAAGCTTGTCCGGAGTATATCTCCTATACCTTACCAGCTACGGATTCCAAATTTGGTGTATGAGTTCATCTTGGGATGGCGGAGTGTCGCATACCATTTTCAGGTCACTGTGACCTTGACCTCGATTTTACAAAAAGCTTATACCTTACCAGCTATGAAAACCTTGTCCGGAGTATATCTCCTATACCTTACCAGCCAAGGATTCCAAATTTGGTATGTGAGTTCATCTTGGGATGGCGGAGTGTCGCGTTCCATTTTCAGGTCACTGTGACCTTGACCTTTGACCTCGATTTTACAAAAAGCTTGTCCGGAGAATATCTCCTATACCTTATCAGCTATGGATTCCAAATTTGACCCTGTGTCTTTTTTTAAAATGTTAAGAATTTACCCAGGATCTGTTTTTAACGTTGACAATCAACCCCAGGGTCCTTTTTAACGTTGAGAATGACCTAGGGTCCTTTCGACCCCCAGCTCTTTTCTTAGCTATCATAATCGTCAAAGGTTCTGTTTTTAATGTTAAGAATGTGTCATTTTAAACAGCATCAAAATTTCATGTAACACCTGCATTACATTGTATTGTTTTTCCGCCAAAATGCATTTCGGTGTCAAACACTTTGGGGGCATTTGTCACCCGTGACGACTCTCTTTTTTTGGTTATATGCCTTTATAAATATTTGCTAATGAACAATCATTCACACATTATTTCTTACTTGAATATTCCTGGAGTAAAAGGTTAAGTGAACAAAATACATAGCATTGATGTCTAGCATTAAGTTAGGTACAAGGTACATATATGTAATTTCTGTAGGTTCATCATGTATAAAGAATTGATTACTACATGTATGAACCCATTCCCTCATATTGACGGCTTTTGACGACTCTGTAAAAGTCACTTTGTGAAACCATTGTGATAAATAGAGCATTTGCTCCTATAGGAGCAAATGCTCTATTTATCACAATGGTTTCAAACTAAAAAATTATAAAGTTTTCCTTTTCTCTAATTAATGCTCCTTTTGGGTAGACTTATTCAAAGAGAGTGTATCTAAAAATAGCCTATGAGGTAATGGGTTAACTCACTAGCTCAGTGTGAGTTCTGACAAATGTGAAGAAAGATGACACAATTTAGGGTACTTGAAATAGTTTCAAGTCCAAGTTCCTGTCAACTGACATGTCTTTTATTTGACCAAAATATAGATTGTTGGTTTTCAAAGAAAAAAATCTAGGTATTTGTCAGCCATGGTGTCGTCATCGTAGTGGACATTGTTGTTCTTGTTAGCTTTGTTAGCTTTGTTGTAGTGCAAACTTTCTGAGATTTTGTCTCAGTTTCAACATCAGTGCAGGCAATTCCTATTCACACAATTGTTGACAATCACAACTGCCTCAGTCTGGTTAATGGCCATTAATCTGTCTTGGTTAATGGCCTTTAATCTGTCTTGCATATTGAAGGACTTTTACCTTTTAACCGTTTACTCCATGAATATTCATGTAAGAAATAATGATATTATGAACATTAGTTTGCTGAATTTTGATATTGGCAGATGAACACAGGAATGTTTGACCTTGCCCGAAACTGTAGATTCAGATCCATATTACTACATAAGCAAACAGAGCTTACATAAGCAAACAGAACAGACCCTGATCAGACAGCTCTTACAGGGGCTGTCTTTTCTGCAAATGTGTTAAATGTGTATATATGGAATACAGATTTGTTTGAAACAAAGAAGCACTGGTACAGAGCTCTTGTTTATGTTACTGTACAGGTGTGGCTGATTTGAAGTTAGGAACCAGGAAGTATGCCAGGTACCAGATCAAGAGGATAAGGAGACTCTTCTTTGGTGGTAAGCTGTCCATAAATCTTTATAGGATGAAAAGCCATGAAAGAAATAAGGACATTAATTTTTATGCCCCCCCCCCCCCCCCCCGATTAGATCTGGGGGCATATTGTTTTTTGCCCTGTCTGTCTGTCTGTTTGTCCATTTGTCTGTTTGTCACCAACTTCAACGTTGGTCATAACTTTTGAGCCAGTACATGGCTTAGACCAAAGGAAGTTTTGACCTTGGCAGAAACTATAAGCTCAGATTTATTTTATTCCATATGCAGATACTACAGATCCAGATCAGATGGACCCTACAGCAGCCATCTGATCTGGATCTTCTCTGTATGCAAAGTTTGCAAACAGGTGAATCGGCATCTCTATCAGGTAACGGGTTAACCTTTTAATCCATGAATATTCATGTCAGACATTATAAATATCAGTGAGATTAATTTTTGTAATGCCTATTAAATGAAAACAACAGAGTTTAGCCATTGCAGTACTGTACAATCCAATCTATATCATTTTGTGAGCAAACAGAGCAGATCCTGTAGGAGCCATCTGATTGTTTGCAAGGCATAGAAAGGCAAACTTATGGAGTAAAAGGTTAAACTTCCGATGTAATAAAAGGGTAAAAGTTTGTGTTCTTGAAACATTTCATCTGAATTCTGTTGAGTGCTTTTAAGTTTTAAATAGGCAGTCTTCTTCTTTTCTTGTAATAGCATTTTAAGTTTGTTCCTTGGACAGATGTGCAGGTATTATCCATATTCTAAGGAACAATTATCTTAGTCATCTATACGTTGTATATAACATAATATATTCAACGGGTTTACATTCATTGGAACTACACATAGTCTCCCTGTAAAGCTGAATAAGTCAATTTGGCACAATTTTGATGAATGGACTTTGGCCTTTTACCTCATGAATATTTCACACAAGAAATAATTACACTGTGAATATTAATAAGCTGCATTTTCCCAGTGGTGTATGAACATACATGTAAACTGTTTTGGCTATGGCAGAAATGGTAAAATCAGTTCAATATAATTTGATAAGGAAACAGTTGATCCTGATTGGGTTACTTTAGGAGCCCTCTGACCTGGGTCTACCCTGCAAAGGCATGAAACGGCATTTGTATGAGATAAACTTAAAGGGTTTACCCTCTCCTTCATATGAACTTCTTTTAACAAATTTGCAAACAGAATAGACCCAGATCAGATGGTTCCTGTAGGTGTCCTCTGATCAGTGCCTGCTCTGTTTGCTTATGACATGATATAGATATGATTCTTTAATTTTTCTCAAAGCAAACTTTTACCTTGAAAAGTTTATATTATAAAAATGCAGTAAATAAATATTCACAATGTCATTATTTCTTACATGAATATTGAACAGGTAAAGGGTTAAATGAAACTATTTGAGTAGCAAATAGTGTACATACATATCACACAGATCAAAGGGCTCCTTCGGGATCAGTTTCACCTGGGTCTGAACTATTAGCCTGATTTGTCTAGCCAAATATTTATGTTATAAGAGTATGTCTTTCTGTGTGTACTTTCAGCGGCAGTATCACAGAACAGGCAGGTTCCTGTGTATGGTCTAGACTGTACAGATGTGTCCAGGTGGGGCGAGCTGGTCAGCAAACCTGCAGTAGACATACTGTCTTCCCTCGTCATGGTACTTACTATATCTTGGATAATTTCTTTGCATCCCCACAAAGTTTTTATGCAAACAGTAGAAAAAGTACAGACACAGGAACAATGCCCACTTTCTGCCCCCTAGCAGTTTGTAAGGATTTAGCAATAATAGCACAAATACTAATATAATAAATTATACTTTCAAAATGATGTCTTGTATGAAATATTAACGATGTCCGAAATGCAAAAATTGTCACCTTCCGATGGGAGATCATATCAGATTTATTCCTTTCCATGTACAAAATGCTGCGGAATTAAGAAGTAAGACATCTTTTATGGCACTTGGAACCCTTCAGCGATGCTAAGTCACACCTGCATGTATGATCTTGATGGAATTATACGAGGATTTCCGATTGACCCTTACAGATGAAAAACCATTCCCGGTCTCGTTTTCTGCATTGCAGTACCAGAAAATGTAATGTAAATAAGTTATTAATGGAGCAACATAAAATTTTGTTAACTTTGAGTCAACTCAAAAAAGCAGCTTATTATTCTTATTCATAATTGGTGAATTGATGATTGGTAAAAGATGGTGTTAATTCAATTGTAATCCATGCATATAGTAACCAGTTTTCCGGATAGCATATTGTTCAGATGGTATTATCATGACATGCGAGAAATGCTTGAAATGATGTTTGGTTGTAACGATATCCCATGAATAACGTTACAAGCAGAATTTGCTGTATGTTTGACTGTCTGTCAGTCTGTTGTACTTTCTTGTTGTACTTTCTTGTATTTCTTGTATTTTCTTGGCTGTGATATTTCTCAGCATCTATTTACAAAATTTCATAAAGACTGTATGGGACACTTCATTATTAAGAGGATATCAGCAATCATTTCACTGTTCCATTGGAGCAAGCATATCATGACACTGTTCGGTCAGACTGAGCAAATTATTACACTGTTTGGTCGGAATGAGCAAATCATTACTCTTTGGTCGGAGCGAGGTAATCATTACTGTTTGGTCGGAGCGAGGTAATCATTACTGTTCGGTCAGAGCGAGGCAATCATTACTGTTCGGTCAGAGCGAGGTTATCATTACTGTTCAGTCGGAGCGAGGTTATCATTACACTGTTCGGTCGGGCGAGCAAATCATTATACTGTTTGGTTTGAGCAAGCAAATCATTATACTGTTCGGTCAGAGCGAGCAAATAATTACACTTTTCGGTTGGAGCAAGCAAATCATTACACTGATCTGCCCAAGCATATTTCATTCCTCTATTTCATTCTTGTATTATGACTATTCTTTTTTTTGGAAGTAATCTATGAACTCCGTGTTGGAACAGGAAAGGTGTAAAGATGTGTATGAAGGGATAAACACTGGCTTGCCAGTTAAAGAACTGTTAATACTTTCCTTGATTATCCAGCCTTTTTATGCCTTGCAAACAGAAAAGGATCAGACAGCTCCTTTCTGGGTCTGCTCTGTTTGCTTATGTGTTTCAGATCTGTTTTTCTACTGTTTACCATAGCAACAAATTTCCTTACAAGAATAAAGTTAATCAGTCCCCCACAGGTTACCGGTTGGGGGACTATAGGTTTGCTCGATTCTGTCCGTCTGTCCGTCCGTCCGTCTGTCACGCTTCGTGTCCAGGCCATATCTCCTACAAAGTTATGCCAAATTCATTATAACTTCACACATTGAAGAAGCATGATGAGGGCTAGTGTCATGCACAAGGGCCATAACTCTAGCATCAATGTTTTTGGAGTTATTCCCCTTTTACATATTTTTTTGTCCAGACAATAACTCTTTATCTACTGGTTCAATTGATTTGAAACTTCACATATGGAACAATCATGATGAGGGGTAGTGTCATACACAAGGGCCGTAACTCTAGCATCAATATTTTTGGAGTTATTCCCCTTTTTCATATTTTCTTGTCAGTCCGTCTGTCACGCTTCGTGTCCGGGCAATATCTCCTACAAAGTTAGGCCAAATTCATTATAACTTCACACATTGAATAAGCATGATGAGGAGTAGTGTCATGCACACGGGCCATAACTCTAGCATCAATATTTTTGGAGTTATTCCCCTTTTTCATATTTTTTTGTCCGGACAATAACTCTTTATCTACTGGTTCAATTGATTTGAAACTTCACATATGGAACAAGCATGATGAGGGGGTAGTGTCATGCACAAGGGCCATAACTCTAGCATCTATATTTTTGGAGTTATTCCCCATTTCATAATTTCTTGTCCAGGTAATAACTCTTTATGTACTTGTTCAATTGATTTGAAACGTCTCATATGGAACAAGCATGATGGGTGTAGTGTCATGCACAAGGGCAATAACTTTAGCATTACTATTTTTGGAGTTACTCCCCATTTTCATATTTTCTTGTCGGACAATAACTTTTTATTTACTGATTCAATGTATGAAAGTAGGTACTAATACCATTCAGGTGGTCATGTATATACCATGGTCAACCACACCATGGGTGGGTGGGGTGGGGAGAGTGGAGGTTTTTTTTCAGTCCGGTGGGGGACTCATGTCTTGCATAGCAATACAACATGCCCTTGTTGATATTTATAACTGACACAGTCTTGCATGAATATTTATGAAGTAAAGGTTAAACCTCTTTAACCCTTTCCTCCATAAATACACCTTTCTAAGCCTTTGTAAAAATCACCTGTTGAAACCATTGTGATAAATAGAGCATTTGCTCCTATATTTGCTCCTATGTATTCAAACTACAAAATTCTAAATGTTTCCTTTTCTCTAGTTAATGCTCCTTTTCGGTAGATTTATTTAAAGTGGTTGGATCCAAAAATAGCCTATGTGGGAATGGGTTAAAACTACTCCAAAACATGGATATGCTATTTAACCCTATCCCTGTGCAATATTCATGAAAGAAATAATGACAGCATGAATAATGTTTATTAGCTGAACTTTTATAATGTAATCTTTTCAAGGAAAATTTTGCTGTAACATAAACGATAGAATCAGATCAATATCATGTCAAAAGCAAACAGAGCAGACCCTGATCAGATGGCTCCTATAGGAGCTGTCTGATCTGGGTCTATTATATTAGCAAATGCATGTTCAGATGTTAATATAAAATTCAGCTAATTAATATCCATGATGTCTTTTCTTATATATGAATATTTATGGAGTAAAGGGTTGAAAAAAATTGTGATAATGTGTACCAACAGGCTGGATCAATATGTAATGTTGGATAGCTTAGTGTCCCATCGGAATTCAAAGTGTATTGGACCCTGATTGTGTTTTGAGGAGAAATGGAAAATTATTAACTTTTAGAGTTGTAGCAGACAATGGCTTCTTCAGATGACAATTACTTAGCATGCAAAGAATTATCCCTTTCCCACATATAAATGCCTTTTCACACATTTGCAAACAGAGCAGACCCAGATCAGATGATTCCTATAGGAGCCATGTGATCAGGGTCTGTTCTGTTTGCATTTAACATGGTATAAATCTGTTACCTGTTTCTGCAGTGTTTATCAAAACAAACAATTCCCTTGAAATGATTGAACTAATAAATATTCATGTTGTCAGTATATTTTACATGAATATTGAACAGGCAAAGAGCAGGTAGACTAGTTTAGTGTTTTATCTGTCGCTCATGTTCTTTTCATTTGGCAGGGAGGCACATGCTCTTTACCACATTTGTTGTAATTTTCAGGGAGAGAAGCCATCTATACCACCATTAGAGCCAGAGGTGGAGGCCGTACAGTTTGAGAGAAATGAGTGTCAGCACTGTGATGTTGTCTGTGTGACACAGCATGAATGGGAAAGTAAGGGATCAAACTATCTGTATGTACATACCATATCATCAACCCATTCTGCCTTTGGACAACTCTGTAAAAGTCACATTTTGAAACTATTTTGATAAATAGGCAAATGCAGTATTTATCACAATGGTTTCAAAACTACACAATTAGTAAATTAGGGATCAAACTGTCTGACCTTGACATTATGGTGCCATTTATCCTTTACGTTATGAATATTCATTTAAGAAGTAACGGCTATGATTATCCATTAGCTGAATATTTATAATTAAGGCCCTGCATTGACATTTTCTGTCTGTCTGTCCGTCGGTCCATCAACACGTTTGATGTGACGCGATAACTCAAATAGTACTTCACATATTGGTTTCATATTAAGTGCATATGCTTAGCATCATCAGAGGAAGAAGCCTCTAGTTTTTGGGTTGAATTAGATCACAACCGGAACGTCTAGAGTTATCTGCCGTTGATTACAGGGTCCTCTCTGACTGAGTCAGTTTTCTAGTTGCTTTCTAGAAACTTAAGAATAGCATATATTGTGTCATAAGCAAACAGAGCAGACAAAGACCAGATGGTTCATGGGTGCCTTTTGATGTGGGTCTACATTTGTTTGCAAAGGCCTTAGATAGATATCAGGTATTGGGTTAACCTTTTCCTCTATGAGTAATCATGCCAGAATTAACCCTTTACTCCATAAATACGCCTTGCTCTGTTCGCTTATGATCTGATTCTACAGTTTCTGCCATGGTGAAATTCCAGTGTCCATGTGCTATTAAATAGTGAATCTAATTAATATTCATGCTGTCATTATTTCTTACTTGAATATTCATGGAGTAAAAAGTTAATGACATCATGAATATTAATTCGATTAATTTGTTATAGCGGCTTATTGACACAGGAATTGTTGACCATGGCAGAAACTGTAGAATCATATCTATATTATATCATAAGCAAACAGAGCAGACCCTGATCAGATGGCTCCTACAGGAGCCATCTGATCTGGGTCTACTCTGTTTGCAAAGGTGTAGAAAGGCATATTTATGGAGTAAAGGGTTAAACAGAATCATAATGAGATACTGATTTATTTTGATTCAAATTATTGCAAAGGTTATCACAGATTCACGATTCACCCTTTCCTTCATATGAACACCTTTTCATGGATTTGCAGATAGAATAGACCCAGATCAGACGGCTCCTATAGGAGCTGTCTGATCATGGTCTGCTCTGTTTGCTTATGGTATAATATTGATGATTCTACAGTTTCTGCCTGGGCCAAAATATCCTATGTATATATGCCATTATAAAATTTCAGCTAATAAATGTTCATGATGTCATTATTCCTTACATGAATATTAAACAGGGAAAGGGTTAAATCTTGCTATTAACATTTTAGTGTTTATCCCCTAATGAAATACTGACATCATATTTTATGAGCTGATTTGTTATAAAGTTATATGAACTAAGGAGTTTTTGGCCATGGCAGAAACTGTAGAATCATATCTACATGTATATAATTCCACATTATTTCATATGCAACAGAGCACACCCTGATCAGACATCTGATCTGTGTCTACTCTGTTTGCAAATGCCTTAAGCCTTTTCTCCATAGATACACCTTTCTATGCCTTTGAGAACAGAGTAAGACCTAGATCTGACTGCTCCTACTGGAGTCGTCTGACCAGGGTCTACTCTGTTTGCTTATGAAGTAATACAGGTCTGATTTAACAGTATCTGCCATGATGAAAAAATCCATCGTTCATAGTTCCATAAAAAAAAATCAGTTAATCAGTATGCATGATTTTGATATTTTTGGCATAAATATTCATGGACTAAAGGCTAAAAGGTATCTATGGGATAAACGGTTCAGTAGCAGTTGTAGAGACATTTACTGTATTTTTATATATCTTAGAGCACAAGAAATCAAAGGCTCACAAGGCTCAATCGAAAAAGCACAAACACGAACTGCAGAAGTTGTCAAGTCACTTGGAGGCATATGTCAGCCAGAAGAGTGGGTGAGTAGGAGAACTGCATTATATACATAGAGGCATTTGTCAGCCAGAAGTTTGGGATAGGACCAGCTATATTAATCAAACAGCAGACCCTGATTATTTTGCTCCTGCAGGATCTGTTCAGTCCGAGTCTACTCATTTTGCAAAGGTGTGAAAAGTGTGTCAAAGAAAAAAACAACAAGCTATTGTCGTAACTCCGGGGTCTGCGTTGTTGTCATCGTTGTTTGTAAACTTCATGTTGGCTATTACTTCTTTATTATTCATGCAATCTTATGAAACTTCAAACATGTGTTCACCATCACAAGGGTTACACTCGAACAGATGAGCGTTAGCATCCGCATGCGATGCTCCTGTTTTCACCCAAAATAATCTGACCATCCAGTAATCTTTGATAATTTGACTGGCATTTGTACAATAATTATATGTTGACCCAGTTCAGATTCTAGTTAGATTTAGTTAGCGCATACTTCTAGTCTATGCCCATTATGGCCCATAGTGCATGTGTTCATATGCCATGATAAAAATTCAGCTAAATAATATTTATAATTTCATTATACACGTATCAAACATAAATATTCATCAGATAAAGGTTTATTTTTTAATTAAAAATATAAAATATGGAAAGTTGTTTCTATGGCAAACAGTAGAGAATCAGATCTGTAACATAAACAAGCAGAGCAGGCCTTGGGCAGACGTCTTCTACAGGAGCTGTCTGACCAGGATCTGCTCTATTTGCAAAGGCTTAAAAAGGTGGAACTATCAGGTACAGTAATAACTTGTGTTTGCTGACATTGTTGTATTCAGTTAAATGTTTTCGTATGGTTCATGAAATAAAATGAAAAAAGAAAACTATTTAACTTCTTTTTTACTGAAAATTCAATATTTATAATTGAAACCAACCTGTAGATAAGATGTGTACTGATCAATCAAGTCTCATTCTGGTATTTCTCCGCCAAACCTTATCTTACTGCTACTCACTAGAATCTAATCTTAATCTACTCACTTGGTTCTAAGGAGTAGCAATGTGATATGGTTTAGGGGAGATATAACAAAAATAAACTTAAGGCTACACCTCTTATTTACATGTCTTACATAAAAAAGTATAACAACATCAAGTAACTTCAACTGTTTACATAATCTGTGGAAAATGAAAATGTATCTATATAGTACATGGATGCCTCCACTTACATTTGACCTTGTAACTGTAGTCTGGCCTATGACAAAGGCTATAACTTTAGTATAACTGTAGTATGGCCTATGACATCAGCTATAACTTTAGTGTAACTGTAGTCTGGCCTATGACAAAGGCTATAACTTTAGTGTAACTGTAGTATGGCCTATGACATCAGCTATAATATTGGTGTAACTATAATGGCCTATGACATCGGCTATAACTTTAGTATAACTGTAGTATGGCCTATTATATCGGCTATAACTTTAGTGTTACTGTAATATGGCCTACGACAAAAGCTATAACTTTAGTATAACTGTAGTATGGCCTATGATATCAGCCATAACTTTAGTGTTACTGTAATATAGCCTATGACAAAGGCTATAACTTTAGTGTAACTGTAGTATGGCCTATGACATCTGCTATAACTTTAGCTGTAGTATGACCTATGACATCGGCTATAACTTTAGTGTAATTGTAATATGGCCTATGACAAAGGCTATAGCTCTAGAGTAACTGAGTACAGATCATAACCATACTCCAGCTGCTGATATTACATTTCATCAGTCATCCAAGAAAGTTTCACAACACTAAGGCAAATTATGCACAATACAAAAACAGACAAGTGGTGGCATTAACTACATATACATGTACATACATGTATACATGTGATGGCATTAAAAAATACATGTATAACAAAGACATGAAAGACATTTTACGTATAATAATGCAGCAATTTTGTATATAAATGCAAACAGTGTAACATGCACTGATACAGTCTCAATGGTAACTCTTCACATTAAATATTGTTGGCAAAATTTCTTCAATTCTCACTGTTTTGGAGAGTAAAATTGTTTGAATCCTAATGAGACAGTTATTCACGTCACGACTCATCCAGATCCTAACTGATTAGGAATGGTGAATTCCTTATAACTAGATATGTCTCATCAGGTTTCTAACTGTATGACTCAGACTTAACCCTTTGACTCTCAGACTTAACCTTTTCCCTCATACAAACACCGGATCATGCCTGTGCAAACTGAGCAGACCAAGATCAGATGGCTCTGTCTGATCAGGACCTGCTCTGTTTGCTTATGAAGTTATAATAGGTCTGACTCTACAGTTTCTACAAATACCAAAACATCTTGTGTACATATGCCACATGCCACTAAACGTTAACCTTATATACTTTGCAAGCAAATATATGATGGACTTTCTCAGGGTCAAAACATGATCCATTTTTGTATGACACCTTAAGTTTAGTTTTGAAAAAAAATAATTGAAGAATATTAAGAATGAGTATTGCAGCAAACATTGTTATGTCACTCACTGTAGGCATGTGGCATTTAGGGATCACTTCTGTGTCAATTGTCTGTTTGCTTCACATTTTAACTTCAGTAGGTGACAAAACATGTTCCTTCCAGTACTCTTATTTACATTACTTAGCATGCCAAGGGATCATTAGTGACTGCATTAACCCTTTTACTCATTAACCCATTCCCTCGTAGGCTATTTTTAGATCCAACCTCTTTGAATAAATCTACTAAAAAAGGATTTTTTAATTGTATAGTTTTGAAACCATTGTGATAAATAGAGCATTTGCTCCTATGAAGCAAATACTGTTATTTATCACAATGGTTTCAAAAAGTGACTTTTACAGAGGCATCAAAAGGTGTAAATATGAGGGAATGATCAGGTAAGAAATAATAACATTGTTTGTATTTATTAACTGATGTTTTATTATAGCAATGAACTCAGGATTTTTGGTCAAGTAGAAAATGTAGAATCAAATCTATATAATTCCATAAGCAAACAGAGGAGACCCTGATCTTGGTCTACCATGAAAAGTTGTTGAAAGGCATCTATATCAGGTAAATAGTTAACCCTTTACTCCATAAATAAGTCTTTCTATGCTTTTGCAGACAGAGTAGACTCATATCAGATGGCTCCTGTAGGAGCTGTCTGATCAAGGTCTGCTTTATTTGCTTATGAAATAATATAGATCTGAATCTACAGTTTCTGCCATGGCCAAAATTTCCTGTATTCATACACCATTATAACAAGATGTGTTTGTGAAACACTATGTCCCCGATTATCGGCAATATAAATTTGACCCATAATTTGACCTTTGACCTTGATATATGACCTTGACCTAAATAAGTCACCCTAAAAATGTTTGCCTCCATAAGTTGCATTTGCATGTCAAGTTTGAAGTATGCATGTGCAATGGCTACAAAATTATCACCAACGTTAAAGTTGTTCTCAAACCAACAGAAAGACAGGACAAAAACAATACATCCCCCCTCCTGATTGGGGGGGGGGGGGGGGGCACAAAAATTAATCTAATAAATATTCATGACATCGTTTATGTCTTACATGAATTTTCATGGAGTAAAAGGTTAAGCAGGATATGTTTTGACTAACTAAGGTTTCTTTAGCAGGAGTTACCATGCACATGTACATGAAATTCTCAGTGATCTACCTGCTTATAGCCAACATAGTTTGTAGTTTGGCTGTTTCATTGTGTGTGTGTGTGTGCTAATGTTGCATACTTATACAGCAATTTTCAGAAAAAATTAGATCAATACAAGAAACACATATATATTCTATAATATGTATATAAACTTCATTTTATTCATATATTTAAAAAGATTTAAAAATAACAAGTCAATAACAAACACTATCCAATAAATATTCCTATTATAACATTATAAAGACTAGTCACATATCAAACAAGTGTATAAATAATTTTTTACATCTGTTTTATATTACAAGTTTACTATATTCTTACTCTTTCAAATCTATATATGACTTTTAACCCATTACTCCATGTATATTTATGAAAATAATGACATCATGAATATTAATTAGATCATTTTTATAATGGCACAAGGACAAAGGATATTTTTTCCATGGCAGAAACTGTACCATGAGTAAACAGAGCAGACCCTGATCAGACGGCTCCTATAGGTCTACTCTGTTTGCAAAGGCATAGAAAGGTGTATTTATGGAGTAAAGGGTTAAGATAACTTTAGCAAGGTTTGGATCCAGATGAGGCACTGAGTAACGTGTAATCTCACCAGGATCAAAACTCTTTTGAACTCTGATTTAAGTTATTTAGTGTTGAAAGAGTATAGAAACTAGTATGCTTTATCAAAATGCAGAATTGCACAAAAATGTTTACATGAAAATTCTGACCCCTGAAAGCTCAACTCCTTGGTCAGGTTAACCCTTTGAATGCTGAATTTTCAAAGTGGATGAGTCTGCCATTGCTTAAATCTTACTCCATGGATATTCACGTAAGACATAATGACATCATGAATATTAGATTAATTGTTATAATTGTACATGGCCACAGGATATTTTTGCTGTGGCAGAAACTGCAGAACAGACCCTGTTCAGACGGAACCTACAGGAGCCATCTGATGTGGGTGTACACTGTTTGCAAAGGTGTAGTGCATTTATGAAGTAAAGAGTTAACCCTTCTCTTGCTGTTCATGTCAATATACCTACCTGTAAATTGTGAAGACCCTGATGAGACAGCTCCTGCAGGAGCTGTCTCATCTGGGTCTGCACTATTTACAAGTTGATTGTGCTACCAGTGCACTCCACAGCAGTGATTGCACAGTGAAATATTTGTAGACAGTGAAGATATATGTTATTATGCGATAGGACATGGGTAAAAAAGGAGAGATGTAGTTTAAAATTCAGCAAGAGAAGGGTTAACAGCAGAATCCAGTTAATATAAAATGTTATAATTTACAATATTTTGAATGACAAACAGTGTAGACTCTGATCTCAGGATTCCTCTTATCCCAGTCTTCATTCAAAGGGTTAATTTTGTTGCATTTATGTAAGGAATGGTCCAGATTAGTTTGTCATTCCCTTTTACATAATAGAGGTAGGAAAGTAAACTAATGAGGCCAAGAAATTCAGCAAGAGCATGGGTGTCTTTAACTGTTTCTGTGATATGTGCATGCCGTTTGAAAACTATTGACGTAGAATAAGTCTTTAACAATCAGTTTCAATGCAGTTCAGTTTTATTTCATTACACTGAAATTTGAGATTCAAAACCTTCAAACACTCGATGTTCAATGTAAGGGAGATAATCTTGGATTTGGTAACAGGTAAATGTAAACTATGAGGCTTGGCTACAACACTAACACTATTAAATGTCATTACTAAACATGTTGACTAACAAGCCATTCTGTCCACATTTTTCAGGAAACAGAAAGAACAAACAATTTGTCTAATAAGCTACACTATCTTAGTCGGTAATAAATACTTATCCCTTTACCTGACAAGCTGCTTTTTAATCCTTTGCAAAATCTTTGTAGGTACATTTAATTAATACTTTGATGCTTTACCTGATAAATTTGCTTTTTAAACCATTTGCAAACAAAGTAGACCCAGATCAGACAGCTCCCCATGATGTCATTATTTTGTACATGACTATTAATCAGGTAAAGGGTTAAATAATATTCATATATATACAACACATGTTGATAAATACAAAACAAATGAAAGCGCTAATGGGGGATATGAACTTGTACAGTAAAACCTGTCTTAACCCTTTCCTACATACAAATGCTTTTTCAGGCCTTTGCAAACAGAGAAGAAAAAGATCAGGGCCTGCTGTGTTTTATTATGAAGTTATAGTAGATTTGACTCTACAGTTTCTACCAATAACAAACAAGAGTGTTCAGAGGAACTTATGTGTCACCTGCTCGGAGAAGTGTTAGGTAAAAAAAAAGGGGGTGACAGACAGACAGAAGACGGAAAAGTGATCCCTAAGTGACACACTGCCTCTCGGCAAGTGACACAAAAACCCTGTGTACATATGCCATTATGATTATTCATAAGGTCATTATTTCCTACAGGAATATCAAACAGGGAAAGGGTTAAGTGACCATCAAAAAGGGGTATACCTCTGGGTCTTTATGGAAGGTTGTAGCTAAATGCAAGTCAAAGGTAATGCAGAAAGCACCTTGGAGTTTTCTGTATTACTCTTTTCTTGCATTAAGCAATGACCTGCTTTTCAAGATTCCTGTGCTCAATCAATGAATGGTTGTTTAACCCATTCCCTCATATTGACGACTCTGTAAAAGTCACTTTGTGAAACCATTGTGATAAATAGAGCATTTGCTACAAAATTCTAAAATTTTCCTTTTCTCTAGTTAATGCTCCTTTTCGGTAGATTTATTCAGAGGTTGTATTTAAAAATAGCCTATGAGGTAATGGGTTAAGACAGGTTCTGCTGTATGATAAAAATGGCATGATACTGGGGTCAATCAATACTTGAGATCACAAAACTCTTACATTAACACTTGTATTGACCCTTTGAATGCTGAATTCTTGAAGTGAAATTGTCTTTATAGTACTGGTATATCTGTGTTTTTCAATAGAGTTCACTCAGGATGAAAGTGTTGAATTTGCATGGGAATTTTGAATGACAAACAGTGCAGACCCTGATCAGAGAGCTCCTCTAGAAGTCATCTAATCTCAGTCTACACTGTTTGCAAATGCCAGTACATGTACACTCATTACCCACATTCAAAGGGTTAAACATTTAATTAAATACAAAACAGAAGCATGGATAATCAGATCTATATAATTCCATAAGCAAACACAACAGACCCTGATCAAACAACTCACACAGGAGCTGTCTGGTGTGGGTCTACTCTTATGCAAATGCATGATTATGCATCTTTATCACGTTACAAGTTGTGACAAAACTATTAAGTCAGTCACTCACTCTATCGCAGCTATTCTAGATAAAGTAACACTAATATAACATCAACTAACTAGTTGTATATCAAAGGAGGAAAAAAACATTACTGTGAAATCTATCATCTGGTCCCAACATGCATTAAATACTTTAAATATCCTAAGTATTCGAACACTTAAACATAGGTCAACAGTGCAGACTCAGATCATGTGGCTTATGAAGGAGCCATTTGAACAGGGTCTACACTATTTGCTACTTTGTCATCTTAATTTAAAGTAGTTATCAAACAGGTGTCAAAATTGACTTATTTAGCATTACAAACCTATGGAGAGGGAAGATTCGGTGTCTGAATACAGAGGCTAATAAGGATATTGAGAATATGAAACAACTGGCCAGAGTATAGCAACTCTGGCTGGGACCTCTACGTCATGACAAAACTTCCAAAGTTTATCTTTCCAAACAACAACACTTAAATTGAACATTTAATGAACTAAGTCAAGCAATTGCTTGTCTTGAATATTCATATGATTTTACAGGTATGTGGTTCTCATGTAAATATAATTTAATCCTTTACTCCATAGATACACCTTTTAATGCCTTTGCAAACAGAGTAGACCCACATCATTCAGCTTCTATAGGAGCCTTCTGATCAGAGCTGCTCTATTTGCTGACATGACAGTATACATATAAGATTCTACAGTTTCTGTCATGGCCAAATCTCCCTAGTTCCTGTTCCATTTTAAAAATTAATCTAAGTAATATCTATGATGCCATTATTTCTTATATGAATATTCCTGAAGTAAAGGGTTAACCCTTTACTCCATGAATATTTATATAAGAAATATAACATCATGAATATTATATTTTTTTTAAAATGGCATATGAACATGTTACATTTTGGCTCAGACAGAAACTGTAGAATTAGATCTGTATAATACCATAATAGGAGCCTTCTGATCTGGGTCTATTCTGTTTGAAAATGCGTAGAAAGGTGTATTAATGAACTAAAGGGTTCAGCACCATTTTGTTTCTTTAATTGCCAATAAAAACTAAAAAGATAACCTTTTTGGGTCATCATTTCATTTTAGCTGTGTATATGAATGGAATTTGTATTCATGAAGAACATGCATTTATTAACTCTCATGAGGGATCACAATATATAACTTGTGTCCTGTACATATATTTCAGATCCTGAGACAAATCTAGCTATGCGGAAGCAACTTTTAAAAGCAATTGTCAGCTGATGAACCTTGTTACTCAGACCCTCAGTATGATGGCATATCAGAGGTGTAAACACTATCCAGATAACATGGACATTCTGTGATATTCCTGTGATGCTTACAACAGTCATACTCATGGAAGCAGCTTGAATATGTCAGGAACCTTGTGGATCTAGATCAGTGGCCATGTTAAAATGTTGCATCTAATCAGGGTCTGCACTAAGTGTAATGGTACAGTAAAACCTGTTTTTCAAGACCTCTTACTGTCTGATGAAAAACAGGAGTCTTGTCCTTTTATCTCATGAATATTCACATAGAAAATAATGACATTATGAATATTGATTAAATGTATTTTTATCATGGTTTGTGAACACAGTCATGGCAGAAAACTGCAGAATCAGTATTATTTTATAAGCAAACGGAGCAGACCCTGATCAAATGACTCCTGCAGGAACTGTTTGATCTGAGTCTAGCCTGTTTGCAAAGGTGTACCTATGGAAAAACATGTTAATGAACAGATGGTTTGTTAATACAGGGTAAAAGCAACACAGGCAACTCCTTTTAGAGTATTCTGCATTACTTGTGCTTCATTAAGATACCACCTTGTTTTAGTGACCAAATTAGACTTAAGTGGTCACTAAAGACAGGTATTACTGTAATGGATACCTTCTGATAAGTGACAAAAAGTGTGGACTCTGATTAGATACCATCTTTAAGTATTTGGCAGGGGATCTAGGTCAACACTATTTGCAATGTGTCCAAATGTCCATAGTAGCATGATACTGACCATTCAATAGTATTACACATGACTGCATATTATTGATGGACATAATGATAATAGCACATGTCTGCTTAACTTTTTGAATGCTGGAAACAGGTGTACTGGCAAACAGTGTAGGTCTAGACCAATTGGCTCCTAGAGGTGCCCTTTGATCAGGGTCTACACTGTTTGACATTCAGAATCCTGTAAGAAATCTATACTAAATAGACTCTATATCTAATCTCTGATGGGCCATTCCACTTTGAAAATTCAGCATTCAAAAAGTTAATTTTGTGTCATTCTTTGATGAACCACCGCAGTGAACCAAGTCCAGCTCTGACACTATATCGGTGGACAAAAATCTGAAAAGCTGACTGGTTGAGTGTTGCACTCATAAAGTGTGTCAGATTTCCAGGTGCAGTCTTCTAGACTAGAGTACTGCACATAGTGTGTCGTCTCTGTGCTGCAATATAGGCATGGTGCCAGTATTTGAGACAGATTGCCTTGATGTGGTTTACTTAACATGTATTCAGCACTGAAACAGGGCAAGGAATTCCTCTGGCTTGAGAGTTTTATGCTTGGCTGGCTTGTCAAACGAACATGGATGACCAATGGACTGCAAGGAAAAATTAATTTGTATAAGAATCAACCAGTTAACCCTTTATTTCATGAGCATTCATGACATCATGTATATTAATTAATGCTTTCCCTGTTCAGTATTCATGTAAGAAATAGTGGCATCATGATTATTTATTAGCTGAATTTTTATTGTCATAAACTTTTCAAGGAATTTTTTATCTTTGACAAAAACTAAAGAATCAGATCTATATCATGTCAAAAGCAAACAGAGCAGACCCTGATCAGATGGCTCCTATAGGAGCTGTCTGATCTGGGTCTACTCTGTTTGCAAATGCGTGAAAACGCGTTAATATGAAGGGAAGGGTCAAATGAAATGTATGGCCTATGAAACAAAAGAATGTTTTGCTATGACAGCGTTCTAATAACATACCAGGTTACTGCGCATCTCATCTGGATCCAAGCTGTTTGCAAATACCAGTCAGGTCCCAGTAAGCAGGCCATGAGTAACATATTACCCAATTTAACCCTTTCCTCCATGAATATTCATGTAAGAAATAATGATGTCATGAATATTAATTAGATTAATGTTATAATAGCACATGGACACATTCATTTTGGCCACGGCAGAAACTGTAGGATCATATCTTTATTGTATCGTAAGCAAACAGAGCAGACCCTGATCAGATGGCTCCTACGGGAGCCTTCTGATCTGGGTCTTCTCTGTTTGCAAAGGCGTCAAAAGGCATATTTATGGGGTAAAGGGTTAATTCCCATGTTTGACTTTGTTGGTTGTTTGATTTACCAAGAGACAGTTCAAGTTACTATTGTTAGTTTGTAACAGATTTACCAAGAGACAGTTCAACTAGTGACTGAGATAATGAAAAAAAGAGTTTTGTGAAAATCAATATTGTGATTGTCACCTTTTTAGAAATAAACCTATTAATACAAATATCTACTAAATCTGATCGTTTCATTCCCAATTGTAACTTAACTATTGGAAACTACTCACCAATTGACCAATGCCATGTATCACATCTTTTATTTTAATAATGGACATTAACATGCTGTTTCTTTGCAAATGACTGTTGTATGAAGAAATATGCCTGTACATGTACATTAATGAACAATTTTCAGTAGGGGTAAATTGCATACAGATTTGAAAATAGATGATGTGGATCATATATGACATCAGCTTTCTAAGAGCTATAGTGACCCTCATAAAAAAATGAATGTTCCACTAGACGTCAAAATAATTGTGCTTTGAAAGTTGCTAATTTTGCAAAAATTACTTACCATACATGTACATGCGGAAATTACCTTTTATAGGTATAATGATTATTAAACCATTTAAACTTGTAATTCTTTAATAGTGAACTTGTCTAGATATGTTTTTGAATGAATCTAATTTTCATCCACTGGTTGAAGAATTCTTTTGCTGATCTTTGGAAAATAAATTGTGAACCAAACAGTGCAGACCCTAATCAGAGGGATTCCTTCAGGAGCCCTTTGATTTGGTTCTTCATTGTTTTCTCATTACCTAATAGCCCAATTCCCTTGTATGCTATTTTTAGATCCAACCTCTTTGAATAATTCTACTGTAAAGGACCATTTACAATAAAAAAGGAAAAATGCTCTACTTATTACAAAAAGTGATTTTTACAGGGGCTTCAAAATGCCTCGATATGAGAGAATGGGTAAAGGGAAACTAGAAACAAGTGGGTTAGTGTTTTGTATTTTTCTCCTCCAATCCCTATATTTTAGGTGGTTATAAGTAGTATCAAAAAACAAAGAGTATGGTTGAAATATAAGAGATTAGACTATAACCATATACCTCCTCCATATACCTCCTGTACTGGTGTGTGCAAATAGTGCACACCCTAATCAGATGGCTCTTACTGGAACCCTCTGATCAGAGTCTGCATTGTTTGCCATTCAAAATTTGTAGCATATTTAGGCCTTTCATACTGAACAAGCTGTATAGTTAAATACCGGTAACTGATGGGTCATTGCACTTTGAATATTCAGCATTCAAAGTGTGAATACAGTAAATAGAGCACACACACTAACCTGCCAGAATATTGTGTTGCAGTTACAGCAGATGGCCAGCATGTCTGCATAGGTGTCCTTCTTACCATACCTCCTACAGAAACAAACGAGAAAACGGTATACATATCCAATTGTCCTTATGTTACCTCCTAAAGAAATGAACAAGAAAACAATATACATATTCAATTGTCCTCATGCAACCTCCTATAGAAATGAACAAGAAAAATGTATACAAATTCATAATTCTGTCCTTGCCAAACCTACACAAACGAACAAGAAAACGGTGTAAGAATTCAAATGTCCTAATACTATGCAACCTCCTACAGAAATGAACAAGAAAACTGCATACGAATTCAAATGGATGATGCCTCTTACAGAAACAAACACGAAAACAATAAACAATCAAATATCCTTACGATACCTCCAACAGAAGCTTTCTGCATTATGTTTACCCTGCATTAAGCAACCACCTGCTATAAGACTTCTGTGTTCAATAAATGAATGGCAGCTTAGGACTGGTTCTTTTTTTAAAGAAGCAAATGGGATCTCATTTATGAACGAAATACTTCTGGACATACTTACAAGTAACAGCGCCTGTACACATACTTCCAGTCTGTCTGAGATTCTTCTTCATTTTGATTTACAAATGTCAATAGCTGTCGTTTTGTGAAGTGGAAGAAGCACATCTGTTGCCACAGGAGTCGCTCGTTGGTCATGTTGTGCATGGTGGTATTTGTCTCTCCAAAATGAAGAATGTCCGCGTGATCTGGTATGGTGGTAAGAATGGATCGAACACAATCAATGGGGAGATCATTTATAGAGATTTTACCATCTTCTTTTCTCTGGAAAAAGAAATTTGAAAAATATAGGTGATGATTGTGACGTGGTTCTCTGTTAAATGCATTAAAGATGAAATAAATTGTGACAAATTATTACCTAAAATATTGTTTTAAATTCATTAATTTGTACTCGCTTTTGAGTTTCAAATCCTGAAACTTCCTCGTAATAATACTGGTACTGTGAAAATGACAAAGTTTCTCAACTTAACCCTTTACTCCATGAATATTCATGAAAGAAATTATGATATCCTGAGTATTATGTAATTAGATTATTTTTTAAAATGGGATATTAACGCTTAAATTTTTTCCTAAATAGAAACTGTAGAATCATCTTTATTATTTCATAAGCAAACAGGGCAGACCCAGATTAGAACACGCCTACAGGAGCCGTCTGATCTGGATCTACACTGTTTATAAAGGTATGGTAATGGAATGAATCTTTATTACTCTACTGAGGAATTACTGATAATCTTTGTAAGCAGTTTGGATCCTGATGAGAATGGCCGATGACAGTTCTACAGAGTAGAGAAGGTTAGACCTTTACCTTATATTTACCTCTGTTTGCTTTAACCCATTCCCTCATAAGCTATTTTTAAACCCAACCAATTTGAATAAATCCACCAAAAAGAGCATTAACTAGAGAAAAGGAAAATTTTAGAATTTTGTAGTTTGAAACCAGTGTGATAAATAGAGCATTTGCTCCTATAGGAGCAAATGCTCTATTTATCACAATGGTTTCAATAGGTGATTTTTACACAGGTGTAGAAAGGTGTATTTATTGAGGAAAGGGTTAATATGGAATAATATAGATTTAATTCTACAGATTCGGTCATGGCGAAAATCCTGTGTTTATATGCTGTTATAATAATTCAACTAATAAATACTAATGATATGTCAGTATTGTTCACATACTGCTGCAGCTATGTCTAATCTCTCTCCACCTGTTTGTACAGTTGAATGTCAACTTGGAATCACTTTTGTAATTGTAGACTGAGATAGTAGCAAATAGTGCAGACTGATCAAATAGCTGCCTCAGGAGCTGTTGATATGAGTCTGCACTATTTGCCTACATTTGTCAAAATAATTAAGGTAATAACAAATACAACTTTTAATGAAATTAGCTATTCACACAAAATTGGGACTGAATTTTGCGCTTTACATAAATCACCTGTGGAGAAGCTTTGTGCAAAAATAAAATACAGTAACAGTGGCTTGCAGGAGTTACCTCTTTGACAGAGAAGCGTCTGAGCTTGGTGGCAAGTCTGTTGACTGTGTGATGATGACCGTTCCAGAGACAGGAGCTGCCAATGTGATAGTAGTTGTGCTTGTGAAGAGTTCGGACGGCAAAGTTTAACAGCAGTCTCATCTCAGCCACGTTGTTTCCCGTGTTCAGGGCTAATGGATGAACGTGATAAACCTTTAACCCTTTTCATGAATAGTTACACTAAATAATGACATCATGAATATTAATTAGATTACTTTTTATAATGATACATGAACAAAGGAACTGTAGAATCAGATCTATATAAAACCATAAACAGCAGAATTTGCTGTCTGATCTGGGTGTACTCTGTAAAGGTATAAAAAGGTGTATTTATGAAGTAAATGCTTAACTCTGCATGTTTCACATCTCTGCAAACTTTGGTGTATGCTAAAATTCTGAAAATGGATTTTTTTCTGTCCTTTTCAAAAATATGGTCAAAAAGTTGAACATACATACTAGTAATAGATTTAGATGAGACATGGAGTGACTCGGTTCATTCTTATCTCGATCCAAACTGTTTGCATTGGTAATCAGAATCTCATAGAGAGATCACAAAGAATTATTATTGTCAACACAGAATTTTAGTTTAAACAATTTATGAAACATTCTGAGTGAATTTTAAAACTGAATCTGCTTTGTTTCTAAAAACCTCGGCTATATTGTCTTTCTCTTTAATGATACAATCTGAGCATTAATCAGATTGGAGCCTTGTGAGACGACGAAGTTATATTGCATCTCATCTGTCTCCAAACTGTTTCCTAAGATTATAATATGTTGGCATGTAGAGTGCTAAAGGTTAAACTTGCACAAATATAAATCAGTATTGTCTAACACCAGTCTTTCATTAAGCTATATTGCTGAAAAAGTATTGAGTACCGGTATTAGCTGGTAAAAGGGAGACAACGCAATATTTGCATGAGGCTTTAGTCATATGGAAATATATCTTTTTGTCTCCCTTGATCCTTTTGCTCCCAATAATTTAGAAAAGCATTAAAACACATTTAACTGTGTTTTCTCCATTTAATTTTCAGAGTAATTGCTGTACAAATTCTTAAATAATTGTAGTCGATGGAACTCTTACCATAGTTGACTAGTTCTTCTAGTATGTTGAAGACATATTTCTGTGCAGATCCACTGAGGAGTGGCAATTTGTCGACGAGCAACAATTTTAAAAGCTGAAAGAACAATGAGTTAAACATCAGTGAATTGCTGTTATCCCAATTATTATGCAAACTTAGATAAATTGTGCGGACCCAGAACAACCTGGTCTTGACCAAGCATTCTGATCAGGGTCTACACTATTTGCATCTGCATTAGTCTTATTTAAAGTTATTAAAATGATGCTTAATTTTTCAGATTTACAAACCAATGAGTGTCTGAGTTCTTAGGGTAAGTAGGGTATGCCTTTTCATATATGAGCTACTCTCTGCTACCAGTAGTCTTACTACATTACCAACAGTGTAGAGTGTAGACACAGACAAGTCGCCACATTTATTATGAGGAATAAGATCAAGCTTTATGCTGCATGGACAGATTGAACAAATTACTACTACACATTCAAATGAGTGACAAACAGTGCAGGCCCTGGCCAGATGCTGTGTTAGAGACATGGTGGTCAGTCTGGGTCTACATGGTATGCACTGCAAGAAGACCCCCTTTTCCAGAGAGGAATTGATTTACATGTATCTTTAGATGTGGATACCCTAATCACCCTAGACAGACTTAGGCAAACAGTGTAGACCCAGATCAAGGTACTTGCTAACAGAGATTGTGTGTCTGAATATTCAGAGTATATGGTAATGCAATTTCGGATTTCCTAAGTCTTTCAAAAACAGAAAAGAAAAGTACTTTTTGTAATCGTAATGTCACAATGACTGATAAGTGTGGTGCTAGATTTTGCACATTGAAAATATTCTAAATGGCAAGTAGGAACATGCAGATTGTTCAAGTTTGATATAGGTCTACACTGCTGCCATAGTAATGTCTATACAGTAGAACCAGTCTACAAAGAATAAACATGGTGGACTGTTAGAGCAGGTGGTTGCTTAACCCATTCCCTCATATTGACCCCTTTTGACGCTTCTGTAAAAGTCACTTTGTGAAACCATTGTGATAAATAGAGCATTTGCTCCACAGGAGCAAATGATCTATTTATCACAATGGTTTAAAAACTACACAATTCTGAACATTTCCTTTTCTCTAGTAAATGCTCCTTTTTGGTAGATTTAATCAAAGAGGTTGGATCTAAAAATAGCATATGTGGGAATGGGTTGATTAATGCAGGACTAAATTAAACAACTTTAGTGAGCAAGCTCACATACTTCACCCTGCCATATTGTCAGAGAAAAAGGTGGTTCCCCATCACAGATTCCTCTGAAAATCAAACTCATCCAATATTCTGTAGGTATTGATATTTGGAATAAACACAGAAAGGGTAAGAGTTAAGAAATTAAAGTGCTAGATGAGCGACAATGTACTATGATATACAGATGGGCTATTAAGGGACACACGGATGGGTAAAAAACTACATGATTGTATACTACACCCGAGCAACTTTGTTGCAGAAACCTCCTAGAGTTATCTGTAGACAGGGTCCATACTGTTACCGTAAGTATGAGTCATGTGTATAATACCTTTGTAAATGTTTAACTATGGTTGTTAAAATATGAGCTGTTTTCTTTCTACATGACAGGTGAATCTGTGACAATCCATGAACTCTTTGCTGACTTTAATTACAATAAGTTTTCTACATGGCCTTTAAATTCTGTTCCAGATAGAACCATCAATTAATACAGGTCTGCTTATCCCTTTACTCCATGAATATTGACACAAGAATTCATGACTTCATGACTATTCACAAATAGAACTGTATACTGGCCAATGGACAAAGGAAGTTTTGGCCATAACAGAGACTATAAAATCAAATCTAAATTTGTTTAAATTAGGAAACAGGGCAGACCCTGATCAGATGACTCCTACCAAAGTCATCTGATCTTAATTAAAAGGCATATCTATAAGATAAAGGATTAAACGTTTCCTGACATTGAACTAGCCAAGTTGGTATTTGAACCCACAGGGTCCAAGGTATTAAAACAAAAACGTTAACCTACCTTGACCACATAATTGAAGCGGCGGAGATCTTTGCCTGCTGTGGTCATGTCCAGATGGATAAAACTCTCACTGATACTTGTGAGCACTTTTTGCTGAAAGAAATTTGGAGCCCTTATCCTCAAGTAAAAATGATGTCTGCTTAAACTATGACCTGTTTCAATTTTTTACTTCCGATTTGTTCAAGTCCTTGAAAAACTTTTTACCAAATGTCAAATACTTTGGATCCTGATGAGACACTAGGCCTGAGGTTATAGAAATTTTAGCTCGAGTCTGAGATCATTTGCTCTAAATCTGACCAACCAGATACTTGAGAATGATCTCAGACTCAGAAGTTTTATAACCTAATAGACCCTGATTATTCAGCATCTCATCTGGATCCAAGCTGTTTGCAGATGCAGGTCAGGTCATTTGTTGTAGAATCTGTGTTAAAAGTAATCAATAACAAGTCAACAACAGAAACAGATATACTGGCAGGTAGTTTTACATCTGAAGTTGAATATTAGTAAATAAAGGTCAATGAGAAACATATCAGATGTTACAACTAATTGCACAAATTGTACAAATTCCAGATTTTCATTTTCAACTAGAGATATTTGTAAAACATGGATGGCAGTCGGCCTACAATTTTAACTTCAGACCTTGAAGTGTGACATTGATCTTGATACGACACTAGTCAAATGAAGCTTCATGAGGTGAGTAAGCATGTCAAATATGATGTTCCTATATCTAACCACTCATAAGTTACGGCAAAGGTTAAATTTTTTAAAATTTGACATCAATTTCAAAGTTTGACCTTCACCTTTTGCCTACTGACCTCAAAATCTATATGGGTCATCTACATTATGACCAACTTACTACCAAATATGAGTCTCCTACCAAATATGAAGAAATTAGCTAAAAACAAGTTTAAAAGAACTTAAGCCAAACTGTCCTCTAGTTCTTTAGTTATTGATCTGAAATCATTTAGTCTATCCACAGACCAACGAAATGACTGACCACATGAGCAAAGGTGGACATAACTACAGCCCTCCTTTATACAAATGTATTCTTTTATTGTAATACTTCTGGAGATGTCAATCAAATTTTAAAAATATGAAACAAGAGATCCATGATGGCCCTGTACTAAATTGCTCACCAGGTGAATAGGTCAAGTGATGTATTATGTACATCTACATGACCTACTTTAGCAGCAGCTTAAAACTATATATTTACATGTTTAAGGATCATTATTGCAAAACTTTATCAAATTCCAGTTGTTAGCTAGTTTATAGGAGATGTTCACTGAATCAATTTTTGAAATCAAATTTTGAAATCTCTTTTTCGCTTCAATGATATTAGTTTTGCAGCACTCTAAAACCATTTGTGTAACCTTGATAGAGGACCATCTAAGGATCATTCCTATGAAGTTTGATTCTATGAAGTTCTATTCAGCATTTAAATAAATTTTTCAATGAAATATATTTTTAGCTCCTGTGACACACTTCATATACAGCTGATCAAACCCATTCACATATACTTTGATAGAAGACCATGCACTTTAAAGGTTCATTCCAGTCCTGTGAAGTTTGGTCAAATCCCATAAGGAGATTTCTATTAACTCTTTTCCTGTTCTATATTCCTAAATATATATACTATTCATGATTATTTATTAGCTGAATTTTTTTGAGGCGTTGATGTCATTAACAAATTGTTGACCCCACACGATGGGCACAGCGCATTCCCAATAACTCTATGTGGCACTTTGTGCAAGGTGAGCTAAAATGTGAAAAAGTTAAAAGAAAATTTACAATTACTGCTAATTAATGACCACTTCATTAATAAACATAGATATTTTAAACAACAGGCCATGGTTTAGTTTTGGCCATTGTAGAGACTGAGAGGTTTTATATGTGCAAGGTGATTACCTCCCTTGATGTGGCCCTGATATAACGTATGTATGGCTGGTGGGCATTCTGCAGCTCCCTGTAATCCTCATCCCACTCATCCAGGGCCAGGCGCAACAACCTGAACACAATAAGTCAAGATGCAATACATAAAGTTTGTTTATTAAAAAATCCTTGAAAATTAGATTAGAGTATTAGTCATTAGTTTGCAAACGGCAATGATGAATGGCCGGTACATGCTTTGATATCCATATAATACACATATTACCCTATTAGTATTCATCTCTCCAATAGTTTGTAAAGCTGAATAAATCAATTTAGCCTCATGACTTGCATAGTAGCAAATAGTGTGGAACCTAATCAAACTGCTACTTCAGATGTTTGATCTGCGTCTGCACTTTTTTATCAAAGTTTATCTGTCAATTACTTAGGGTAAGCCAAGGCAAACGTGGCATAGAAACTAGATCTTAACTATTTTGAATGTCTGTTTATGATAATAATAATAATAATAAAGACTTTATTTAATGAGAGTACTCATTTGGTTATAACCAATTTTCCATGAGGCCCTCAACAGAGAGAAAACATATATACAATTTGTAATAAAGTGGCAATGCTATCATAACAATTTTTCATAAGCACCAACCTTGCACTGGTGATTCAATAATTTATCCAAAGGAAAAGCTAGAATTTGGTGCTGTTGAAAAAACAGCAAATGAGTACAAGTTTTACACCAGTATAAGGACTTTAACCTTTTCCCTGTTCTATATTTTTTCAAAATTTCAATACACAGGTATCTACTGAATATTCATAGACAAAATAGTTACAATGACAGTCATTTTAGGAAGTAAAGAAACATATATTTCAAATTCAACTAGCAAACAGAGCAGACCCTGATCAATCCGCTCCTGCGTGAAAACAAGTTTATATGGAGGAAAGGGTTAAATTAATATCCATATTATATATAACATATATTTATGAACATTCCAGAGGGAATTTAGTTAACAGAAACTCTCTTCTTTGGCCCTCTTGTTTGTTTTAAAAATGTGTGGTACCAATATCAATACAGTAGAACCTGCCCTCATGAACCGCCATTCATTTATTGCTTAATGCAGGGCAAAAATAATGGAGAAAGCTCCTATAGGAATTTCCTGCATTACTTTTGACCTGCATTAAGCTATCACCTGCCTTACAGACCCATAATTAGATCTCTTATTGATGGCAGGTTCTACTGCAGTTCTAAATAGGAGGAGTACAATGTACACATATTTAAGAAATCCGTATTTATCCAGCAAACCTTGTCTTGTTAGTATACCCTCTCCAGGGTAGAATCTAATGGAGTCTGTTTGAGAAATAAGAAATTTGGATACACAGTAAAACCTCTCTATAACGGCCACTAAATTTTGTTAATTAGTTGGTATTTAGGGCAGGTGGCTGCTTAAAGCAAGGTGAAAGTAAAACAGAATGCTCCTATAGGAGCATTCTATTTTACTTCCACCTTGCTTTAAGCAGCCACCTGCCTTTAACACAAAATACTTGATGTAATTTAGTGGCCGTTATAGAGATGGTTTACTGTATCTCAGTATGTCTCTTAACCCTTTCCCTGTTCTATGTTTATTACAAATTTCAATATCTACTGAATATTCATGGACATAATAGTTATAATGAAATGTGGAAGGTGGAACATTTTAGCCATTTTAGGAACAAAAGAAACAAATCTATCAAATTTCATTAGCAAACAGAGCAGACTCTGATCAGACGGCTCCTCTAGGAGCCATCTGATCTGGGTCTACTCTGTTTGCAGGTGTGTGAAAACAAGTTTATACGAGGGAAAGGGTTAACCACATCCAATTATACCAACATACAGCTCCATACACAGTAGATCAAACAACCAAGTACATGTACTACCCTCATAATGCTGAGAGCTAACTATGAGAGGTGCCAATACACATTTTTAAGCCTTTGAATGCTGAATTTTTAAAGTGAAATGGCCTGTCATTGTTTAACCCTTTCCTCCATAAATAAAAATGTCTATGCCTCTGTAATAACCACTTCTTATAGGAGCAAATGCTCTATCTATCACAATGGTTTCAAACTACAAAATTCTAAAATTTAACGTTTGTCGAGTAAATGCTCCTTTTGGGTAGATTTATTCAAAGAGGTTTGGTCTAAAAATAGCATATGGAGGAAAGGGTTAATGACAAGAGTCCATTCTGTATGAAAGGGTATAATATGACTGAGGCATTTGAATACAAACAATGCAGGAGCACTCTAATCTAGGCATACACTATTTGCGTGTGCCAGTCAGGCCTTTTTCTTGCGTCTAGACGGGTCTGTTAAAAGGACCCATTCCCAATACAAAATACAGTTGAACTTCGATATCTCTAACTCGGATAACTCGAACTTTGAGATAACTCAAACTACAAAATTTACAATACAGAATTGTTCTAAAATGTATCACTATACATGTATATATCTAGAAACACATGTTACAGCTTAATGCATGACACAAGTAATGCTTAAAGCTCCTACAGGAGCTGTTAACTTATGATATTGGTCAGATTATAAATCAGATGATTCGAAACTCTGTTATCTCGACCTAATTTGAATGGTTCCTGGAAGTTTGAGATATCAAAGTTCAACTGTAAGTAACATTTTTCCCAATTTTGGGGGATAAATCACAATTAGATCAAATTTTGATTAAAACACTAAAACAATGCAAAATAGGACCAAACATGCTTTCCAAATCATTGAGTTTTACATGTGAAAAAATTCCCAATCATTTAAATGCATTTTCCCCAAAATTGCCAGAAAAGGCCAGCCAGAACACGAAGTCTTGTTTCCCACATTCAAAGGGTTATAGTTTTTCACATGACTTGGGAAGTCACTAAAAATCAGCAAAACAGAGCAGACCCTGATCAGATGACTCTTATAGGAACCTTCTGATCTGGGTCTACTCTGTTTTCAAATGTGTGAAAACATGTTTATATGAAGGAAAGGGATAATTTATTTTACAACAGATTCCAGTGAATGGGGGAGGCATTTGCGCCAGTTCTGTACAATCAAAATGAACATTTCAATCTTTAAGCTACTGATATTTCAAAGATTGCTGCTGATCTGGGTCTACACTGTCAGTCAAAAGGGTTTTGGTATAGCATTGTACAGGTTCTTTTTTATACAGGTAAGTTTGCCTTTCAGGGGCTGTAAGTGTGTTTGGCTTGTATCCATGATGGTGAATAAGTGTGTTCTCCTTTGTGGTTAGGTCTTAAAGTCAGCACCTCTAACCATTCCTAATCAACTATTAACATGCCAAGTAAAGTTCCCCATGCCTTAATCATCCTTTGTTTCAATTTTAGAAACACTCTTTACTTCTCTACAACTAGAATGCTATTTATTTTAGGTGTGAGGTAATTTGAACCAAAATAAAAAACACAGCAAATGTCGCTGTCTCTGGGTGTCTCATATGGATCCGAACTGTAAGGGAATATTATGTACAATGTATATGATATACTGAAGGTTAATTGATGATGAATGTTATCAACCTTTTGTGGACTAGGAGCATTTTCAGGTACATCATTCTGTGTAACAAAGGGTAATGATAAGAAACTGGATACCTGGATACAAAGAACCAACATGAAAGTAATTAAGTTAACCCTTTACCTGTTCAATATTCATGTAAAAAACAATGATTATCATGAATATTTGTTAGCTGAATTATTCATAATGTAAACTTATCAAGTTTGTTTCCCTTTGACAAAAAATTGTAGAATCAGATTCATCTATATCGTGTCAAAAGCAAACAGAGAAGACCCTGATCAGATGGCTCATATAGGAGCGGCCTGATCTGGGTCTACTCTGTTTCCAAAGGCATGGATAGGCGTATTCATTTTAAGGAAAAGGTTAAGTTGTGACTAATCGAGAGCTTTGTACAAAACTATTGTAACTACTACAGTACATGTGTGAATTTGGATAACCTAAGTACTGATTGAGATAAGACACCAAGTGTAACATTTCAATTGATTCAAACATTATTTTGCGCAGTCTTCAATGCTCTTTCTTACATACTTTTGTTGTGTATATAGACCCAGATCAGACAGCTCCTGTAAGAATAGTTTGATCAGGCTCTGCTCTGTTTGCTAACATGAAATTACATAGCCAAAACAACCCTGTTTTCACATTGCCGTCACATGCACATCAAGCTATATATATATATCAAATTTACATAGGGTAGTAGAACCTCTTCTCATTTAGTGAAACACATGAGAGTCTTTAACCCTTTACTTCATGAATATTCATGTAAGAAAAAATGACTTGATGAATACACATATTAATAAGCTTACTTTTTATAACGGCATAAAAATACGGGATTTGTTGGCAATGAACGAAAGTGTAGAATCCAATATACAGTAGAACCCCTCTAATGCGACCAGTTAATGAATAAGCATGGGTGTCTTTATAAGCAGGTGGTTGCTTAATGCAGGACAAAAGTAATGCAGAAAGCTCCTCTAGGAGCTTTCTGCATTACTTTTATCCTGCATTAAACTACCACCTGCATCTACCACCCAGAATTATTCCTCTTTTAGGTGGTCGCATTAGCGGGGGATTACTGTATACTATGTCATAAGCAAACAGAGCCAACCCTAATCAGACAGGTCCTACAGGAATGACCTGATACAGATCTACTCTGTTTGCAAAGGTGTGAAAAGGCATTCCTATCAGATAAATTAAAAATTGACTGCTTAAAGGCAGACATTTAAGTTTGATAAACATTGCAAAATTACTTAACGAATTACGTTCATGAAACACCTAAGCATGCTCAAACATTATTACTATCACGAAAAAATAAAAGATTTTAAAATGCAAGACTACATATACATATCAATGTTTGGCTCTTTCATATTTGTCTGGACCATAAATTAAAACGCAGGAAAGGAAAATCTGGTAGGAAACTCTCTGTTTATTAAAAAGGATATAAGCTAATTTCCTGCCAGATTTTCCCACCCTGAAATTTTTGACTGATATAAAAACTAATAATTTCCCGCATATTGATGCCTTTTGACGCTCTGTAAAAGTCCATTTTTGGAAACCATTGTGATAAATTGAGCATTTGCTCCTATGAAGCAAATGGTATTTTTATCACAATGGTTTCAAAACTACATAATTCTAAAATGCTCCTTTTCTCTAGTAAATTAATCTCTAGTAGATTTATTCAAAGAGGCTGGGTCTAAAAATAGCCTATAAGGGAATGGGTTAAAGAGTAAAATATTGATATGTAGATAATTCTACAGTTTCTATTATAAAAAAAAATTCCTGTGTTCATATTCCGTCAAAAAAAATCATCTAATTAATATTCTTGACATCATCCTTTCTTACATGAATATTCATCAGGTAAAGATAATTAAATCTTCTAATTATTTCACATCTTAATTCATGAAGCAGATTTCTCTCATCTGCAGCTGTGTGTATCACTTGGCATGGCTTTTGGCAGGCGGCAAAATGATTGACTCAAATTGAAGCTGAAAGTTTCTTTGTTGCCTAATGATACAATCATTCACTATTGTTTTAGACATTGTGTTTGTAGTACAGTAATATCTCGCTAATCCCAACACTCAGATAAGTATCATTATCTGTCATTAACCCTTTCCCAGTTCTATATTTATAACAATTTTCAATATCTGCTGAATATTCATGGACAAAATACCGGTAGTTATAATGAAATATGGAAGGTGGAACATTGTAGCCATTTTAGAAAGTAAAGAAATAGATATATTAAATTCCATTAGCAAACAGAGCAGATCCTGATCAGATGGCTCCTAAAGGAGCCATCTGATCTGGGTCTACTCTGTTTGCAGATGTGTGAAAAGGTGTTTGCCTTTATACTCCTTTGAAAACAGAGCAAACCCAGATCCAATGGCTCCTAATTAGGAGACACCTGATCACTGATCAGGATCTACTCTGTTTGCTTATGAAAAAATATGATTCTGCAGTTTCTGCCATGGCCAAAGTTACTGTGTCCATGTGCTATTATAACAATTATTCCAATTACCGGGACTGTTCATGATGTCATCATTTTTTACATGAATATTTATGGAGTAAAGTGTAAAGCAGTCACATGCCTGGCAAATTGTCCATTCTTCTTTACTAAAATTTTGGATTAGCAAGTTTTTATTGTAGAATGAAACAGACCATACACTATGACATAAGGATTTTAGTAAATCAAGTAACTAACAGAATAAAGAAAATATGCATGTTTGATTTATACAAAGTGTACTACCGACTTACTTCTTCATAATTATAGCAGAAGGTAGAAGTCATCTTCATGAGCAATTAACCTTTTACATTCCAAATGTGACCTGTACACCTTACAGATGTGACCTGCACATGAATTACAGATATAACCTGTACATGGATTACAGATATAACCTGCACCATTACAGATCTAACATGTACATGAATTAAAGATATAACCTGTACATGTTACAGACATGACCTGTACATTAATTACAGATCTGACCTGTACATGAATTACAGATATAACCTGTATATGAATTAAAGATATAACCTGTACATGGATTACAGATATAACCTGCACCCATTACAGATCTGACCTGTACATGAATTAAAGATATAACATGTACATGGATTACAGATATAACCTGCACCCATTACAGATGTGACCTGTACATGAATTATAGATATAACCTGTATATGTTACAGGCATGAACTGTACATTAATTACAGATGTGACCTGTACATGAATTACAGATATAATGTACATGAATTACAGATATGACCTGCATACATTACAGATGTGACCTGTACATGAATTACAGATATAATGAACATGAATTACAGATATGACCTGTATCCATTACAGATGTGACCTGTACATGAATAACTGGTGTGACATTAATTATAGATATCACCTGTACATGAATTACATATATGAATAAATGTACATGAATTACAGATATAACATGTATACATTACAGATGTGACATGTACATAAATTACAGATGTGACATGTTCATGAATTATAGATATGACCCGTACAGGTTTCAGATGTGATTGTATATGAATTACAGATGACATGTACTTGAACTATGAATTGCAGATATGACACACTTGAATTACAGACATGACCTGTACAAGACTTACAAATGTGACATATACATGAATTACATATATGACATGTACATGAATTACAGATGCATGTCCATTCATTACAGATATGACCTGAATATGAATAAAAGATGTGACCTGTACATGAATTGCAGATATAACCTGTACATGAAATACAGATATGATATGTACATGCATTACAGATATGATATTTACATATTGCAGATGTTACATGTACATTAATTACAGATATATCCTGTACATGAATTACAAATATGGCATGTACATTAATTACATATATGATATGTCCATTCATTACAGATATGACCTGTACATGAATAACAAATGTGACCTTTACATGTAAGACGGCACCTGTCACAAAATTAGCACGCTGTCTTACGGGTCATTAATGAGACTAGTAATGCCCGTGCTTCAAATTCACAATGGCGCGGCCTTATCAGTCGCATCATAAATATTTATTCAGACTAATTTTTGACACTGACGACGTTGTCTTATTTTTTGGTCAATAACCAGTTCATCATAATTTGATGCATTTAACTCCTTCGTTGCCAATGTCGTACCTGTGATTATCTATGCATACAGTTTGGATCCAGATGAGATGCCGAGTAACTCAGCGAGAATTGAAGCAGACGACACGTACATTAACAGACGACAATATTTGGCAATGAAAAGGTTAAAATAGCGACGTATTTGTATGCACATTAATTATATATATGCAGTTAAAAGATAATCATGTTGCGACGTTTAGCCATTTCACTTAAATGCAAAATTAAAAAAAACTCCATTTGAACTATGCCGTGAATAAACACTGCATCAATTGAACATCTGACCATAGTCTACCCTTAGTCCAAACATTTAGACGTATCTACAGGTAAACCACGCTATATTGAGACTTGTTATTATTTTGTTGTTTACATAACAGAACCCAAATATAGGACCAGACAACATAATGTAGTAAGTTGCCACCAATAATGTTCTGGGCTTTGGTCTAATGGATATGTATCTGGTCTTGCAAACAGGGGGTCGTGGGTTCAAATCCCAGGCTATGCAGGTTTCTTTTTTTAAAACAAAAATGAGTTGCTATTTGTAATCATCTTTTTAATTTTTAGTCGTTTTCAATTATATGTTAATATTTTGTTATTAATTATTATATGTTATATTTATTTTTGTTTTGTATGGACAATTAATTAATAAAAAAAATATTCGAGACCCGCCGCATGCAAGCCCAGATACATATCCATTGCACCACTACAATTATTTTGAAGGGTTGTGGCTTGCGAAGTCCGTTAAAAATTAGGCAGCGCCATAGTTGCTTCATTTTGTTTACATTAGAGTAGGTCATGTTTTGTTCCAAAATAAGTTGGTTTATCTGTACATGCCCCTTATTTTATAATTATTTATCGTGCATGTACTAGCAAATGTAAAAATGTGAAATAGCAACGTCAGGTCTTATTTATAGGACTAAGTCTACCCTGACAATTTGATTAATGCATGTGTCTAAGACTAATTGTGTGTGAGTCAGAAGAAGGGTCAGAAGACGCGACAGATGGTCAGGGTCTACAACGTTAGCAAATCTGCTTTTCATCTTTTCTTGGCAAGGCTAATTAACGTTACATCATGGAAACGAATTCACGGGAAACCCCGATCAATATCCCTGGTGACAAGAGCAATGATAGAATATCTTACCTCGAAAGGCAGTGAGAATTGAGGTTTTCAAACACTTTCACCCTCCACAATTTCAGCTTTTCCCAACCTTCTTTTGTTTTAACCCATTCGTCGCCTTGTGATCGCCAGTCCCTACCAAGAAAAGGCATTTTGCTGGAGAAATGTGTTCTTAAGTCCGTCTTCTTTCTGCACTCGTCTTCTTTGTTTTGGATTTTGCGCACTATGTTTACATTTTGCATGAATGTAGGTCAGACTGTACGAGCTGAATACGAATAAACCCGCTGATTGGATGAGCATCAATGCTGACTTCATTCATTGGTTCGGCTTATGAATATGAAATCATTCACGTGATAGTCACGTGGATTTTTGTTTACGTCGATCAGCTGTCCGCGTGTGGTGTACGTATTCTCGGTTTCTACGCACAAACTATAGGTATTTGGAACTGATTCATTCATAATATTCGCGATTCATTTGCAATTTTGAAACCGACACTTTCAATTTCCATAAAGCCGTACGAATCGAACAAGAAATGAATTTATTAATACCATATGATATGTATTTTTTCTATCAGTAAATGATCTATAAGATGTGCCATATCACAGAAAAGTATCACAAATAAATATTGCATCACAGTTTCAACATTAATCCTTAACCTCGTGAATATTCATGTAAGAAATAATGAAATTAATTTATAATGGTAATCCTGGCCATGGCAGGAACTGAGAATCAGACATATATACACAATCCCATATTTAAACAAAGCAGACAGTGATCAGATGTCTCATACAGGAGCCATCCGATATGGATCTAATCTGTTTGTAAAAGCGTCAAAAATCGCCCCCAATCAGCTAAAGATTTAAATGATACCATTTTATTCTGTTATCACTAAGCAAGAACTGATTTAGATTTTGTGACATATTACATGTATATGTATATCACAGGGTAACAAATTATTTTCAATATAAATAATGAAATTGAGATAGTAAATGCACAACACTTTTCATTATATAGGTGAATATATCGTCTATTACGCTGCTTGGAAGGAGGCTAACCTTTAAACGAACACAAACGCATGTTCTGAAAATGGGAACAGAACATTAAGTGGCATCCAGTTCTACGTATGGGGTTCTAGTCCCTTGAATGCCGGAAGCAAATGTACAGGTATTTTCAAACAGTGGAGGCCCAGGTCAGAGGGTGACAAGAAAAACCCTTTAATCAGGATCTGTACTGTTTGTCATTTAAAATCATCTCGCAGACCATGCCCTTTCATATGAACGGGCTCCATCGCTAAACAATGATGGATAATTCCACTTTGAAAAATCAACATTCAAAGGGTCAGTAACTGCGCAGTATTTCTGTAGAAACTCTTTAATAGTTCCAGGTAAATACGCAGAGAGAGTGTACAACGGGAAGTGGGTGAAAGGTATTTCTTAACCCTTTCCCTGTTCTGTGTTTATTACAAATTTCAATACCTTCTGAATATTCATGGAAAAATAGTTACAACGAAATATAGAAGGTGGAACATTGTAGCCATTTTAGAAAGTAAAGGAACTGATCTGTCAACTCCCATTAGCAAACAGAACAGGCCCTTTTCAGACGGATCCTAAAGGAGTCGTCTGATCATGGTCTACTCTGTTTGCAAATGCGTGAAAACACGTTTATAGTCATGTAAAATAGTGACAGAAACGCTGGAATCACAACTGTATGATTTTAAACGCAAACAGAGCAGACTCTGATCAGACAGTTCTTAAAGGAGTCGTTCTGATCTGAGTCTACTCTGTTTGCAAATGCACAAAATATCGTCGTCTATCAGGAAAAGAGTTAAACACTTCACTTCACGGCAGAATTCCGCCCAGTTTTTCTTCGAATTATCAAACAATTCTAAATTCTGATGTGCATCGCTTGTTCCCAGAATCTTTTCAGTCACTGTCAAGAATTCGCATCTAGCATGCAGAGAAATAACCCTTTACCAAATGAATATTCAAATAAGAAATGATGACATCATGAATATTAATTAGTTAAGATTCTATAATAACTTTATGAACAAAGGCATTTCGTAATATGGAAGAATCACTTCTATGTTATCCATTAGCAAACGGAACAGACCTTGATCAGACAACACCTACAGGAGCCGTCTGATCTGGATCTAATCTGTTTGCAAATACGTTAAAAGGTGTAATGGTTAACCCTTGCCTTCATAGGCTATTTTTAGATCCAACCATTTTGAATAAATCTACCAAAAAGGAGCATTAACTAGAGAAAAGAATTTTTTTTAGAATTTTGTACATGTAGTTTGAAACCATTGTGATAAATAGAGCATTTGCTCCTATAGGAGCAAATGCTCTATTTATCACAATGGTTTCAATGGGTGATTTTTACAGAAGCGTAGAAATGCGTATTTATGGAGGAAAGGGTTATACAAGGGACGATCTGTAAATCAAGCTGTTGGGCATGCTTATTATCCAATATAGATAAAGATATCAACCACATAAAAGATGAAACCTTTGTATTTCAGTGGATGTTTCTTTACATAAGTCTGCTTATTCGCACTTGATACACTTCGCTATGAAAAGTATATAACCATTGGTTACGTTTACAAATTGGATCCAAATCAGACACAAACTATGCGGCATTCCATCAGGTTTCAAACTGTTTACCATCCTGATTTTATTCAGATTACATCTGTTTGAAAAGAAATGGAATACATTCTGCAGAGGAATCTGGATTAGAAGACATAATTCTATCGATGTGAATCGTGCAGTTTTGGAAAATTCATTACAATTCTGTTGTATAAATGACATGAATAAAGAAATCGCCGTGACTGCTACAAGCAGGTCAAGTGGAAATAAAATACAAATGTACATTGTATATAAAGAGATTAGTTTAACCCTTTCCCTCATACAAACACTTTCTCACGTCTTGCGCAAACAGAGTGGATCCAGATCAGACGACCGTCGGATCAGGGTCTGCTCTGTTTGCTTATAAAATATTATAGACCTGATTCTACAGTTTCTTCCAATGCCAAAAACCCTTATGTATATAATGTATATACGCCACTATAAAAAATCAGCCAAGAAATATTCACGATGCCATGCTTCTTTAAAGACTATTGAACACGAAGTTGGTCACGCCCATTTGCGTGCAGCAGCTTCTGTATGTCTGGAGGATTGTAGAGTTGACTGAGTGGTACTTAACCATTTACTCCATGAATATTCATGTAAGAAATAATGACATAATTCATATTAATTATATTAATTGTTATAATAGGCATTTTTTAACAATGACAGAAACTATAGAATCATGTCATAAGCAAACAGAATGGGAGCCGTCTGATCTGGGTCTACCCTGTTTGCAAAGGCATAGAAAGGCGTATTTATGGAGTAAAGGGTTAAATACGACAGGTGGTAGAACGAAAGTTGTGTTACTCAGAACTTAGATTTGTATCGCTCCTAATTCGTGCTGTTGCTTTTTACATTTTCAGACATTGAAATGAACTAATCAAAAAAGCATCTACTCAACATAAAGGATTCTGTTGGAGAGTGAGAGGTGCTTTATGCAGTAAAACCTCTCTATAACGGCCACTAAATTGTGTTAATTAGTTGGTATTTAGGGCAGGTGGCTGCTTAAAGCAAGGTGAAAGTAAAACAGAACGCTCCTATAGGAGCGTTCTGTTTTACTTTCACATTCCTTCAAGTGGCCACCTGTCTTTAACACAAAATACTTTATGCAATTTAGTGGCCGTTATAGAGAGGTTTTACTGTAATTTTGTGGCCGTTATAGAGATGTTTTACTGTAATTTAGTAGCCGTTATAGAGAGGTTTTACTGTAATTCAGTGGCTGTTATAGAGAGGTTTTACTGTAATTTAGTGGCCGTTATAGAGAGTTTTTACCGTAATTTAGTGGCCGTTATAGAGAGGTTTTACTATATTAGTATACTAGGTCTCTGATTCACCCGCACAACACTGAATCAGGGCATTACCTTACGATCCACCAGTTTGTAACGTTGTAACGTTGAATAAGCCAATTTGACTTGGCACCAGTCTGATAACTTTAAGTTGGACTCACACAGTAGCCACTAGTGTAGACCCTTGGCACCAGTCTAATAACTTTAAGTTGGACTCACACAGTAGCCACTAGTGTAGACCCTTGGCACCAGTCATAATAATATAGTTGGACTCACACAGTAGCCACTAGTGTAGACCCTTGGTACCAGTCTAATAACTTTAAGTTGGACTCACACAGTAGCCACTAGTGTAGACCCTTGGCACCAGTCTAATAACTTTAAGTTGGACTCACACAGTAGCCACTAGTGTAGACCCTTGGCACCAGTCTGATAACTTTAAGTTGGACTCACACAGTAGCCACTAGTGTAGACCCTTGGCACCAGTCATAATAATATAGTTGGACTCACACAGTAGCCACTAGTGTAGACCCTTGGTACCAGTCATAATAATATAGTTAGACTCACATAGTAGCCACGAGTGAAGACCCTTGGTACCAGTCATAATAATATAGTTAGACTCACATAGTAGCCACGAGTGAAGACCCTTGGTACCAGTCATAATAATATAGTTAGACTCACATAGTAGCCACGAGTGAAGACCCTTGGTACCAGTCATAATAATATAGTTAGACTCACACAGTAGCCACTAGTGTAGACCCTTGGTACCAGTCATAATAATATAGTTAGACTCACACAGTAGCCACTAGTGTAGACCCTTGGTACCAGTCTAATAACTTTAAGTTGGACTCACACAGTAGCCACTAGTGTAGACCCTTGGCACCAGTCTAATAACTTTAAGTTGGACTCACACAGTAGCCACTAGTGTAGACCCTTGGCACCAGTCTGATAACTTTAAGTTGGACTCACACAGTAGCCACTAGTGTAGACCCATGGTACCAGTCATAATAATATAGTTAGACTCACACAGTAGCCACTAGTGTAGACCCATGGCACCAGTCATAATAATATAGTTAGACTCACACAGTAGCCACTAGTGTAGACCCTTGGTACCAGTCTAATAACTTTAAGTTGGACTCACACAGTAGCCACTAGTGTAGACCCTTGGTACCAGTCTAATAACTTTAAGTTGGACTCACACAGTAGCCACTAGTGTAGACCCATGGCACCAGTCATAATAATATAGTTAGACTCACATAGTAGCCACGAGTGTAGACCCTTGGTACCAGTCATAATAATATAGTTAGACTCACACAGTAGCCACTAGTGTAGACCCATGGCACCAGTCATAATAATATAGTTAGACTCACACAGTAGCCACTAGTGTAGACCCATGGCACCAGTCATAATAATATAGTTGGACTCACACAGTAGCCACTAGTGTAGACCCATGGCACCAGTCATAATAATATAGTTAGACTCACACAGTAGCCACTAGTGTAGACCCATGGCACCAGTCATAATAATATAGTTGGACTCACACAGTAGCCACTAGTGTAGACCCATGGCACCAGTCATAATAATATAGTTAGACTCACACAGTAGCCACTAGTGTAGACCCATGGCACCAGTCATAATAATATAGTTAGACTCACACAGTAGCCACTAGTGTAGACCCTTGGCACCAGTCATAATAATATAGTTAGACTCACACAGTAGCCACTAGTGTAGACCCATGGCACCAGTCATAATAATATAGTTAGACTCACACAGTAGCCACTAGTGTAGACCCATGGCACCAGTCATAATAATATAGTTAGACTCACACAGTAGCCACTAGTGTAGACCCATGGCACCAGTCATAATAATATAGTTGGACTCACACAGTAGCCACTAGTGTAGACCCATGGCACCAGTCATAATAATATAGTTAGACTCACACAGTAGCCACTAGTGTAGACCCATGGCACCAGTCATAATAATATAGTTGGACTCACACAGTAGCCACTAGTGTAGACCCATGGCACCAGTCATAATAATATAGTTAGACTCACACAGTAGCCACTAGTGTAGACCCATGGCACCAGTCATAATACTATAGTTGGACTCACACAGTAGCCACTAGTGTAGACCCATGGCACCAGTCATAATAATATAGTTAGACTCACACAGTAGCCACTAGTGTAGACCCATGGCACCAGTCATAATAATATAGTTAGACTCACACAGTAGCCACTAGTGTAGACCCATGGCACCAGTCATAATAATATAGTTAGACTCACACAGTAGCCACTAGTGTAGACCCTTGGTACCAGTCTAATAACTTTAAGTTGGACTCACACAGTAGCCACTAGTGTAGACCCTTGGTACCAGTCATAATAATATAGTTAGACTCACACAGTAGCCACTAGTGTAGACCCATGGCATCAGTCATAATAATATAGTTAGACTCACACAGTAGCCACTAGTGTAGACCCATGACACCAGTCATAATAATATAGTTAGACTCACACAGTAGCCACTAGTGTAGACCCTTGGTACCAGTCATAATAATATAGTTAGACTCACACAGTAGCCACTAGTGTAGACCCTTGGTACCAGTCTAATAACTTTAAGTTGGACTCACACAGTAGCCACTAGTGTAGACCCTTGGTACCAGTCATAATAATATAGTTAGACTCACACAGTAGCCACTAGTGTAGACCCATGACACCAGTCATAATAATATAGTTAGACTCACACAGTAGCCACTAGTGTAGACCCATGGCACCAGTCATAATAATATAGTTAGACTCACACAGTAGCCACTAGTGTAGACTCTTGGTACCAGTCATAATAATATAGTTGGACTCACACAGTAGCCACTAGTGTAGACCCATGGCACCAGTCATAATAATATAGTTAGACTCACACAGTAGCCACTAGTGTAGACCCATGGCACCAGTCATAATAATATAGTTAGAGACTCACACAGTAGCCACTAGTGTAGACCCATGGCACCAGTCATAATAATATAGTTAGACTCACACAGTAGCCACTAGTGTAGACCCTTGGTACCAGTCATAATAATATAGTTAGACTCACACAGTAGCCACTAGTGTAGACCCTTGGTACCAGTCATAATAATATAGTTAGACTCACATAGTAGCCACTAGTGTAGACCCTTGGCACCAGTCTAATAACTTTAAGTTGGACTCACACAGTAGCCACTAGTGTAGACCCTTGGTACCAGTCATAATAATATAGTTAGACTCACACAGTAGCCACTAGTGTAGACCCATGGCATCAGTCATAATAATATAGTTGGACTCACACAGTAGCCACTAGTGTAGACCCATGGCACCAGTCATAATAATATAGTTAGACTCACACAGTAGCCACTAGTGTAGACCCTTGGTACCAGTCATAATAATATAGTTAGACTCACACAGTAGCCACTAGTGTAGACCCATGGCACCAGTCATAATAATATAGTTAGACTCACACAGTAGCCACTAGTGTAGACCCATGGCACCAGTCATAATAATATAGTTAGACTCACACAGTAGCCACTAGTGTAGGCTCTTGGTACCAGTCATAATAATATAGTTGGACTCACACAGTAGCCACTAGTGTAGACCCATGGCACCAGTCATAATAATATAGTTAGACTCACACAGTAGCCACTAGTGTAGACCCATGGCACCAGTCATAATAATATAGTTAGACTCACACAGTAGCCACTAGTGTAGACCCATGGCACCAGTCATAATAATATAGTTAGACTCACACAGTAGCCACTAGTGTAGACCCTTGGTACCAGTCATAATACTATAGTTGGACTCACACAGTAGCCACTAGTGTAGACCCATGGCACCAGTCATAATAATATAGTTAGACTCACACAGTAGCCACTAGTGTAGACTCTTGGTACCAGTCATAATAATATAGTTAGACTCACACAGTAGCCACTAGTGTAGACCCATGGCACCAGTCATAATAATATAGTTAGACTCACACAGTAGCCACTAGTGTAGACCCTTGGCACCAGTCATAATAATATAGTTAGAGACTCACACAGTAGCCACTAGTGTAGACCCATGGCACCAGTCATAATAATATAGTTAGACTCACACAGTAGCCACTAGTGTAGACCCATGGCACCAGTCATAATAATATAGTTAGACTCACACAGTAGCCACTAGTGTAGACCCTTGGTACCAGTCTAATAACTTTAAGTTGGACTCACACAGTAGCCACTAGTGTAGACCCTTGGTACCAGTCATAATAATATAGTTAGACTCACACAGTAGCCACTAGTGTAGACCCTTGGTACCAGTCATAATAATATAGTTAGACTCACATAGTAGCCACTAGTGTAGACCCTTGGTACCAGTCATAATAATATAGTTGGACTCACACAGTAGCCACTAGTGTAGACCCTTGGTACCAGTCATAATAATATAGTTGGACTCACACAGTAGCCACTAGTGTAGACCCTTGGTACCAGTCATAATAATATAGTTAGACTCACACAGTAGCCACTAGTGTAGACCCTTGGTACCAGTCATAATAATATAGTTAGACTCACACAGTAGCCACTAGTGTAGACCCTTGGTACCAGTCATAATAATATAGTTGGACTCACACAGTAGCCACTAGTGTAGACCCATGGCACCAGTCATAATAATATAGTTGGACTCACACAGTAGCCACTAGTGTAGACCCATGGCACCAGTCATAATAATATAGTTAGACTCACACAGTAGCCACTAGTGTAGACCCTTGGCACCAGTCATAATAATATAGTTAGACTCACACAGTAGCCACTAGTGTAGACTCATGGCACCAGTCATAATAATATAGTTAGACTCACACAGTAGCCACTAGTGTAGACCCTTGGCACCAGTCATAATAATATAGTTAGACTCACACAGTAGCCACTAGTGTAGACCCTTGGTACCAGTCATAATAATATAGTTAGACTCACATAGTAGCCACTAGTGTAGACCCTTGGTACCAGTCATAATAATATAGTTAGACTCACATAGTAGCCACTAGTGTAGACCCATGGCACCAGTCATAATAATATAGTTGGACTCACACAGTAGCCACTAGTGTAGACCCATGGCACCAGTCATAATAATATAGTTGGAGACTCACACAGTAGCCACTAGTGTAGACCCTTGGTACCAGTCATAATAATATAGTTAGACTCACATAGTAGCCACGAGTGAAGACCCTTGGTACCAGTCATAATAATATAGTTAGACTCACACAGTAGCCAATAGTGTAGACCCTTGATCCAGCTACTACTTCAGGAAGAGTTTGATCAGGATTTGCACTATTTGCCAAAGTCTGTCTGTTCGAATTCTTAGTGTAATGTTGTTGTTGAATCAGCTGGTCTCGAAGTTTTAATACTCGTCTATACTTATTGACCGTTTACTATCAGGGCGGCCAGTCAGGCTCTTCACAGTTTGCATAGTTCTGAAGAAACATTTTCTCATGATGTGGCTCATTTTAGTTTAGTACACATGTGCATGTTTTAACTCATTTTCTCCTAGGCTAATTTTGGACCCAACCTTTTTTTTAATTAATCTACCGAAAAGGAGCATTAGAGAAAAGGATTTTTTTTAGAATTTTGTAACTTGAAACCATTGTGATAAATAGAGCATTTGCTCCTATAGGAGCAAATGCTCTATTTATCACAATGGTTTCACAATGTGAATTTTATAGAGGCGCAAAAATGCGTCACTAGGGGGCAATGTGTTTTAACCCTTTCCCTGTTCTATATTTAGGCCAATTTTCAGTACCTACTGAATATTCATTAACAAAATGGTTATAAAGAATTCTTGAAGGTGGGACATTGTAGACATTTTAGAAAATAAAGAAACAGGTCTATCAAATTCTAATAGCAAACAGAGTAGACCCTGATCAGACCGCTCCTATAGGAGCTGTCTGATCTGGGTCTACTCTGTTTGCAAATGCGTGAAAACACATTTATATGAGGGAAAGGGTTAATCAAAGTGTTTCCCCCAGCGCTTCAGTTTGCAGTTAAATACATGGTTCAAATGTAGATAGCAGAGGAGCATCGGGATTTTCTTGATCTCTATTGGAAAGCAGTGCTTTCAAGTAAAAGTATTATAAGGCCAGTTGGCGGCAATGTGATGTAAATTTTGTAGTCATTTTAGGGTTGAGTGACCAGCTGTTAAAAGTTGTGTGGAATTTAGATTTAGATGTGCTTTAGAATGTACAAATTAGCAACACGCCCATCTATGTCTGGAGTCCTGAAAAGTGACAAGGCAAACAATAAAGACCCAGATCAGGGGACTCATGGAGGAGCACTCTGATCAATGTGTATCTGGTTTGCTTCACTAATAAGTTTTCAGCCATTACAATAAGTCAAACATCTGTAAGAATAACGAGATATAACTGAAAAGTGGATTCGCCCAAAATTCACATTTGGTCGTTGCCATTTAAAAATGGAGGCATGTTAACCAACAAAACTGCATCAACCCACTCAGAACTAAGTCCTTTGCATTAATAGCATTCTTTATTGTCACGTGACTATTCAATTGTTGTAAGTACAATATATCTTTAATTGCCTTTAAACAAATGACTTGAAACAAATGACCCGCATCAAGATTCATGTCCTTTGTTTTACACTGAAAACAACACCAGCGCTCTACAAACCTTGAACGTGTTACTGTACAGCTGAAAGAAGAGACACTGTTGTGATTTAGATCATGTAAATGATGATTTGACCAATTTATTTATGCCCGAACGCTAAACGTTTTGTTATTTCAAATAGGGAAATGGACAGAACACCACATGCAAACTAGACATTCAAAGTTATAGGTTCACGCTTTTAAGCGTAAATGCCAATAAAATATGTATAGATGTCATTTTTCGCTATGAACATACGTCACAAATGGTAGGAATTACAAAAATTACAGTCTTATGATTGAATAGTTTATGTGTTTGCATGTGTCTTAAGTCAGATCGTCATTTTTGGTCTTAAGTATATACATGAAGAAGATGCTGTTGACAATGGCTCGCCCTCCAGGTACGTGCTGTTTAGTTCATATTTTCTTGTTAACCTTAGGTATGCTTCGGGCAAATCCATGTTTACCTTCGAACACAGCATGTATCCAAATGAGACGCCAAGTACATCGGGGTCTTATATGGGTCCAAACTGTTGGACACCCTGGTTATGTGTTTAAAAACAAATGATAGAGGGTCTACTTTAAATATGAATTAGAAGGCATTTACTTACGACAAAATATGTGACCAGCAAGCCAATGAGTTATCGTTACAAATATCACGAGTAGTACTACATGCAAAAACTCATTTTTTTGCTGCCACAAACAAAGTGCGATGTGATTGATTGATTAATGTGTGAATATGTTAAACGAGGAAATTAGGTTGCACTTTGACCCAAATATTTAGTCAATGCATTTGTAATAGGTATCTTTAAAACAGGACGAGTCTTGCAGAAAGCTCCTATTAGAGCTATTAGAGATTTCTGCATAGCTTTCGTCCTGTATTAAGCTTCCTCCTGCCTCTGCGAGCCACATTTTGATCTCTCATTGGTTGTCGCATTAGAAGGGGGTTAGAGTGCTACGTTTGACAATCTCTGTACTAAGTTTGGATTCAGATGAGACGAGAGATGAGAGTTTGCATTCAGAGTTGTTCGGGGTCTCCTGAGGACCAACCCTGTCTGACATTCAGTTTGTGTTTTTGGAAACAAAACAAGGACACTCGTTTTGAAGACTAATGAACACATTTTCTACTGACGAAATTTAGTTTCAGATTCAGTGAGATAAGAGTTAACTCGGAATGTGACGGGAAAGAATATATACTGAGGAGTTTACACTGCTTTCCAGTTTTTCTGTCTTTTGAAATACCTGTATGTGGGTTGAATCATTTTACACGGAGAACTTTGGGAACAGCTACATGACAGGCTGACACGTCCACTGTCTAAATGCCAATATCTATATTTAAAGCATTCTTGATAAACAAAAACTAGCGTCCTCTTTTCAGTCAGAAATTATTTGTAACGGTGGTTCATTTAAAATTTAAATGAATCACCGCTGCGAATTCAGTCTAAAAAGTATTGCTAGTGTGGGTTTATCAAGAAGGTTGAAAACAATTCTGGTAAAAATCTAAACCCTTTACTTCAGGTCTACCATATTTGTAAAGTCTTGACAAGGCGACAATGCGACCACCTAAAGAGGTATTATTATGCGTGCTAGATGTAGGTGGTAGCTTAATGCAGGACAAAAGTATTGCAGAAAGCTCATTGAGGAGCTTTCTGCATTACTTTTGCCATGCATTAAGCAACCACCTGTTTATAAAGACACACATGTTTATTCATTAAGTGGTCGCATTAAAGGGGTTCTACTGTATATGAAGTAAAGGGTTAAACCCATATCAAGCTGAACACATTATGTCTGCTAAACTTCTCATCAGTAGAAATGCTTCTGATTCGTTCAAACCTATGGCAAACTATTGACCTGGTGTCAACAGCATGGATCTTGACGAGACGCCGAACTGCCAACTAGATAAATAACCGACACATGGAGACCTGTTTGTGAAGCAAACAGTGCAAACCCTGATCAGAGGGCTACTTCAAGAGCCATTTAGTCGTGGTCAACATTGTTAGTCTTTGTGACTGTCTCTTTTAGGATTACTGGGCATTTTTATAAATGGTCCAGATTAGACGCGGAGTAACTCAGCATATCACCAGGATTCAGTATTTTTTGACACTCTGTCCATATATTTGAACAGAAATTATATTTAAAAAAAAAACCCAGCATAGCAGCAGACAGCATGTTTTGTAGACGTTAATTACATAGCATGCGAATAACTTAACCAAATTCACCCACTCACTCCAAGATAATGGTAGCTTAGGTGCACTTCTGTCTTGCCCGCCTCGTTAGAAGCCCTGGGTCTGATCAGAGTCTACATTGTTATCTTTACAGGTAAGGGGAACATTGCATATATTGATGAGTAAGACCCAACGTGCATCTTTTTCTTGTTCTTTAACCCCGTCTTCAATAAATACGCCTTTCTACGCCCCTGTAAAAATAGCAAATGCTCTATTTATGGTTTCTAACTAAAAAAATTTAAATTTTTCCTTTTCTCTAGTTAATGCTCCTTTTTGGTAGATTTATTCAAAGTGGTTGGATCTAAAAATAGCATATGAGAGAATAGGTTAAGGCAGGTGGAAGCTTAACCCATTACTCTGAATATTCACGTAAGAAATAACACTGTCATAAATATTAATTCGATTCCTTTTTTTGTAATGACATATGAACACCAGTATCCATGCTTATAAAACTTTTAGTTGAGTCTGAGTTCGTTCTCAAGTTTTTGATTGGTCAGATTTGAGCCTCTGGCTCAAATCTGACCAATCAAAAGCTTGAGAACTCAAACCTGACCAATCAAAAGCTTGAGAACGAAATCAGACTCAACTAAAAGCTTTATAAGCATGGACCCAGAACAGTTGGCTATGGCAGCAACTGTAGAGTCATATCTTTATTATTTCATAAGCAAACAGAGAAGACCCTGATCAGACAGTTCCAACAGGAGCCGTCTGATTTGGGTCTACTCTGTTTTTAAAGACGTAGGAAGGTGTTTTAATGCAGTTAAAGGTTAATATAGGACGAAAGTTATACAAAAAGCTCAATAGGAAATTAGTCGCCTGCTTTTAAATATAGTGTATGACATGTTTATTTATTATGTAGTCGCTTTATAGAGATTCTGTTGCATTGTGGACGCAATGATTAGCCTCTGTATATAATACTGTGATAAATGGATCTACACTGTTTGCGAAACATTGATGGTCCACCTTATCTTGGAAAATAGCAATAGAGCAAAGATTAAGCGGATATATAGAGTAAACCCCGTCTAAAAAATCTCAAACCAGTAGCAACACAGTCTTTTAACAGGTAACTGCTTAACGCTCTAGTGAAAGTCACGCAGAAAGTCCGCGTGGCTCGGTGGTAGAGCGTCCGCCTATGGTACGGAAGGTCGTGGGTTCGATTTCGGTCGCGATAGACCAAAAGTCGTTAAAATTGGTACTAGTAGCTCCCTTGTCTACACTCGACATTAAAAGGGTAGTTCTAGGACTGGTCGGCCCGGTGTCAGGATAATGTGACTGGGTGGGATACTCTTGCCATGTGCCCGCGGCAGGCGTATTTCAGTGAGGCAGGACTATAACTTGTATCAAGCGGGTAGACTGAAATATTGTTGGTCGGACTTAAAACCCAACTCACTCACTCACTCATCCCAAGTGCGTTCTACATTTGCGTTTATCATGCATTAAGCAGCCACCTGCCTAAATAGATATACATATGATATTTCTTCTTCACTAATAGTCCTGTTTAGAGAGTTTTACTGTACATGTATTTATATTTGCTAGATGATTCGAATAGCAAACAGTGCGGATTCTGATAATAGGTCTCCCCCAGAAATCCCCTGATCTGGATCTGCCCTGGATCTGCTTGCAAATGCTGTATAACTTTCGCCCTCCATTAAACCTTTCCCTATTCAATATTCATGTTAGAAATAATAACGTCATGAATTTTTTATTGGCTGAATTTTTAGAATGTTATATGCATACAGGTTTTTTTGGTATTGGTAGAAACTGAGCAGTCAGATCTATTATAACTTCTTAAGTAAACAGAGCAGACCCTCATCACACAGCTCCTATTGGAGCCGTCTGATCTGGGTCTACTCTGTTTGCAAATACGTGAAAAGGCGTTTATATGAGGGTAAGAGTAAAACGCCTACCTTCCGTTAAAATCGTTTTTAATGTTGTTTTTGGATGACCTCTTTAGAGAGGGTTTATTGTAGTTTGTTAGCTAACAGGACCAGGGTCCAAGGTTATAAAACGTCTGAGTCTGAGTCTGGTATCACTCTCAAGTATAGTTAAACCTCTCTATAACGGCCACTAAATTACATCAAGTATTTTATGTTAAAGGCAGATGGCTGCTCCTATATAGGAGCGTTCTGTATTACTTTCACCTTGCTTTAAGCAGCCACCTGCCCTCAATACCAACTAATTAACATAATTTAGTGTCCGTTATAGAGAGGTTTTACTGTATCTGAATGGTCATATGTTTGAGAATGATTTCAGACTCAAGCAAAAAGGGTTTTAACCTCGGGGTCAGGTAATAGTATTTTTGCGCAATCACTGGATGCAGTCAGTCTTGTTCTCACCGGGTCAAACGGACATTGATTTGCACCCGACCTTCTTATACCTTGCACTATAACGGATAGCAATAGCAATGAATTCTCTTTAGCAACTATGCATCTTTAAAATCTAGGCTAAACACATATTTTTGTTGGATCAGTTTATGTAACACGGCTATTGCTAATGTCCACCAAACTGAGTATTTCACAAACTCCAAAATCCAGCATTTCCGCAAATGGTGTAATCATTTCCAAATATAACTTATATGAAGCAGGTTAAAGTTTAAGTCCATGTGATTAGCCGTTGGTTTATCCCTTAACAAATACGGTCAACTATATCTTCTATACTTCACAATTTTCACCATTAAATTTTCTTTCATTTCTGTTCAAATTTTCACTGAGAGCGTAGTTTGGATCCTAGTGAGTGGCCTAGTTATTTGATATTTCTAGTTATCTGGATATTCTCTGTTGTCTCAGGTCACCACCAAATAACACCATTGTGCATATGGTCAACTAATCTGTCAATACGCGCAACTTGACACTTGGTTTTTGCAAGCAGTTTGGATCTAGATGAGACACCGAGTGATTCGGCGTCTTATCAGGATCCAAGCTGTTTGGCAATCGGCTCGTAGTTTCTCAAAAACCTGATCGAATCGGAAGTAGTCAAAATTGCAGTGGATGCAAATTTGAGCAGACATTATTTTTCATATATGGATTAACCATTTGTTTATATGCAAGGGTAGTGCAGTCCTACAAAAAAAAGCCGATTATAACAAATAACCGCTTTTGTAAAAACCAAAATGTCCAAGGATTGGGGATTAAAAGATCAAATTATATTTGCCCGTTCCCAACTGCGCACATATTTTAATAATCCGACAACGAAAACATTCTCCGACAGTACACAGTAACACACTACATGTACGATTGATAGGTGATAAACGTGGACATTTAAATAAAAGTACACTTTGGCTGAGTGATAGTAGGATTCTTTTACAATTCTTTCGGAAGATATTCATGGTTTTACCTACAGATAAGAATAAGGTAAGAAAGTACAGTCAAACTTGTCTGAAACGGCTATGAATAATCTTAAAAAGCTGGTGGTTGCTTACGTAATGCAGAAAGCGCCTATATGATAGAGATATATATTCTTTATTTCGTCCTTGAGGAAAGTTCACAATACAAATAATAATTACCTTTAACAAAATGACAACATTGTTAACAATGAGAGTATGAACATGTCAACAATTCTACATAAACGTTAAGACAGATTTTCTGTACTGTAAAACATCTCTAAACCGGACGTGAAATTTAGTATAAATATCGGTCTTGGAGACAGGAGGCAGCTCAATGCAGGATGAAAGTCATACAGAAAGCTCCTCTATGAGCTTTTTGCATGATTTTCACCCTGCATTAAGCAGACACCTGTAAAAAAGTATCTAAATTCTTCTCTACTAGAATTCCGGTTTCGAGAGGTTTTACTGTATATCAAGGGGATAAACACCTGCCTTACATATCTACAATCATTAGAGCTAGTTGTGGTGGTCGCTTTAAGACATGATGTACTATATTCAGTCTTATAGTAAATGTAAATATACATAACATTAAATATACATTTTACCGTTTACCAATACCAGTGTCATCTACATGTATAGTTAACCATTTACTCCATGAATATTCATGACAGAAATAATGACATCATGAATATTTATTAGATTTATGTTTATAATGGCCCGAAAACACAGGAATAAGACTGTTGTTCGTCTCTGCATGCATCCTTTCTATACTGACTACACCGAGCATAAGTGGCCTTTAAACCATTACCTCATATCCTATTTTTAGATACAACCTCTTTGAATAAATATACTGAAAAGGAGCATTAACTAGAGAAAAGGAACATTTTAGAATTATGCAGTTAGAAACCATTGTGATAAAAAATGGTTTCGGAAAGTGACTTTTACAGAGTCGTCAAAAGTCGTCAATATGAGGAAATGAGTTAAGGCATATAGAAGCCTAAATGCTGTAAACGAACTCAGTAGCCATTACAAACAGTGTAGACCGAGATCAGCTCCTGATCAGGGTCTGCACATTTTGCTATACTATCCCTCGAGAGTCGGAAAGGAATAGTCCATTTGGAAATCCACCATTGTAAGGGCGTATTTGCCTTTTATATAGATATCGACGTGTATACCGAATACATACGCCTTTACAAACAGAGTAGACCCAGACCAGACCACAGGGGTCTGGACCGCTTCATGAGGGTCTATATGTACTATATAATAACGTTGTTATATAGTACATATAGACCCCCATGAAGCGGTCTCGACCCCTGTGGACCAGACGCCCGTGTAGCAGCCGTCTGATCAGGGTCTGGACCGCTTCATGAGGGTCTATATGTACTATATAATAACGTTATTATATAGTACATATAGACCCCCATGAAGCGGTCTCGACCCCTGTGGACCAGACGCCCGTGTAGCAGCCGTCTGATCAGGGTCTGTTCTGTTTGCTTATGATATAATAAAGATATGATTCTACAGTTTCTGACATGGGCAAACATTCCTGTGCCCAGAGCTATTATGGCAATTAATCTAATTAATATTCATGGTGTCATTATTTCTTACATGGATATTCATGGAGTAAAATATTAAGAGGTTACCACAGAGAATTTCTATTATACATTTTGCTGGACTGTTTGATTAATAAAATGAGGTTCCGTTAGGGTTCCATTGCAGTATTCTAAAACAGCGTAGAACCAAATCAGCCGGCGTGCCATAGACGCGGCGTAGAATTACATGTACAGTAAACCCCCTCTAATGCGACCACCTAAAGGAGGTATGATTCTGGGTGGTAGAGGCAGGCGGTAGCTTAATGCAGGATAAAAGTAATGCAGAAAGCTTTCTGCATTACTTTTGTCCTGCATTAAGCAACCATCTGCTTATAACGACACCCATGTTTATTCATTAAGTGATCGCATTAGTGGGGTTATACTGTATATCAAGTTTGATCATAGAACGTCCTAGATAGCGATGATGTAGACTATGATTTATCCTGTTTGCAAAAGCATCCGCTTCAAACCACATTTCGTTTAGTCGAGTATATAAAGTGTTAAATAAAGATACTCTTTGGATAACGCTCGTGCACAAAACAGTACTGAAAACTTTTGCCAGACCTGGGATACGTATTATATGCATATTGATGATACATAGCTGACTTTGTTTTATTCAATTTGGTTTTTGGTATGTTTTATGTTGTGTCAAAATATAGTATAATATTCGTCGAAATTTATGTTTTGACAGATGTTTCGTGGTGACAGGTACAGCTTACTTTTTGATCGTTTTTTATCTCACTCTCACGTTTTCCCATAATTAACAAGATGTGTGTCCCACTTTATTTCCTAATCATTGTACGAGTTTGATTTCAACACTATTTTATTCAATAAAGAAACGGATTGGACAGCAAGCATATCCTATGTAAGTCCTCTCAAGAGTGCGAGTTTATATCTTACATCTTTGTCCTACTGTGTGTCTTAAACTGTTGTTTTTTACCACTACGACTGGGATATTGCCAGTTCGACCATCGGTATGGCCTGCATAAACCTTAAAAAATAGAACTACAGCTACAGTAAAACCTCTCTATAACGGCCACTAAATTACATCAAGTATTTTGTGTTAAAGACAGGTAGCTGATTAAAGTAAGGTGAAAGTAAAACAGAACGTCCCTATAGGAGCGTTCTGTTTTACTTTCACCTTGCTTTAAGCAGCCACCTGCCCTAAATACCAAATAATTAACACCATTCAGTGGCCTTTATAGAGAGGTTTTACTGTACAATATAACATGTCTTAAGCGACCACAAAAAGACGACAAATTATGGGTCTTTAAGGCAGGTGGTAGCTTAATGCAGGGCAAAAGTTATGCAGAAAGTTCATAAGGAGCTTTCTGCATTACTTCTGCCCTGCATTAAGAAACCACTTACGTTTAATGTACATGTTTCTAATCAACATTAGGTCGCTTAAGACAGCCTCTACTGTAGAGTGGTTCAATGGTTAAACGCCGAATCATATGGGGTGGGTTGGGCAGTGCTATGACTTTGGTCCGGTGTCGGGATAATGGAATGGGTATAAATCCCGGCGTACATATATTTTACACTGGCACAAAGGATTCTTTTGTATCCGAACCCCTTCAGGAGATTCATTAGTCCAAGGTGGCAAATTAAGATGTTAAACAGCCAACTTACCAACGAACTAGTCAACCCTCCAACCACGCTGTCACTTACCTTAGTGTTGTATTCTTATTAATCATTTGAAAGCTGAATATTGAAAATGGAATGACCCATCACAGTTTAACGATAGATTTTGTCCAGTATCAAAGGGTATACTTTGCTGGAAGACTTGAAAAATAAACAGTACAGATCCTGATCAGAGGCTCATCTAGGAACCCTGATCCGGGTGTACACTGTTTGGAAATACCAGTACTCTCGTTCAACACATTCAAACGGTTATGTTGCTTCTACACTCTGAACGACACGTGTTTGTTTTGCACAATGTTTGAATCCCCCTTTTTTCACTTGTCAACATACAGTAAAACCTCTCTATAACGACCACTAAATTACATCAAGTATTTTGTGTTAAAAGCAGGTGGCTGCTTAAAGCAAGGTGAAAGTAAAACAGAACGCTCCTATAGGAGCGTTCTGTTTTACTTTCACCTTGCTTTAAGCAGCCACCTGTCCTAAATACCAACTAATTAACACAATTTAGTGGCCTTTATAGAGAGGTTGTACTGTACATAGATACCAGTACTCTCGTTCAACACATTCAAACGGTTATGTTGCTTCTACACTCTGAACGACACGTGTTTGTTTTGCACAATGTTTGAATCCCCTTCTTCACTTGTCAACATGCATGCATACAGTAGAACCTGTCTAAAGCGGTCATCAAATAGACATCTTATTAAGGTTCTGTAAGGCAGGTGGTAGCTTAACCCTTCGCTTGCTGAATTTTAAAATACATTTCTCCTTCTTTACCTAATTACATATATCTCCACTGTGTACAAGTATGTCGCTGTGCAATCACTGCTGTGGAGTGCACTAGTTGCACAATCAACTTGTAAATAGTGCAGACCCTGATGAGACAGCTCCTGCAGGAGCTGTCTCATCTGGGTCTTCACTATTTACAGGTAGGTATATTGACGTGAATAGCAAGCGACGGCTTAATGCTGGTTAAAATTTATGCAGAAAGCTTGAATAAGAGCTTTCTGTATTACTTTTGCCCTGCATTAAGCAACCACCTGCTTTTTAAGACTCATATGTTCAATAAATGAATGGCCACTTAAGATAGGTTCTACTGTATATGATTCATAAAACTTTCGCCGCCAAATAAAGTTCACTTTCTATGATTGCCTCCTGCTTCAGTTTTCTAAGAGGAATTTTCTTCCATTTGTTTACAATACATAATCAGGGATGTCAATCAGCTTAGACTCTGATGAGACTAGTTGGATTTAAGCTGTATTCAAGTCTCCAAGGATTCAATATTCTAATACTACGGAGGTTTTCGTAATAACCGTTGCATACAGGTAGTGGACATAAATTCCTTTGTTCATCGGACATTATAGAAATGCAGCTAATTAACCCATTACCTCATAGGTTATTTTTAGACCCAACCTCTTTGAATAAATCTACCGAAAAGGACCATTAACTAGAGAAAAGGAATTTTTTAGAATTTTGTAGTTTGAAACCATTGTGATAAATAGAGCATTTGCTCCTATAGGAGCAAATGCTCTATTTATCACAATGGTTTCACAAAGTGACTTTTACAGAGTCGTCAAAAGTCGTCAATATGAGGGAATGGGTTAATATTCATGAAGTCATAAATAGTTGTATTACAAGTCACGAGCTAAAGGTCTAAACCGCTATAATACTTAACGCGACTAGACTTACATTTGCAAACAGCCTAGATCCAGATGGAGAGTCATGATCCTAACTGTTTATCAACCGTTTATCAACCATTCTAAATTCTAAATAGCTGCAACGAATAGGAAGTAAGTTGATAAGTAAGAACCTGTCCTAAGCGGCTTTTCATTTGTTGAACAGGGGAGTCTTAAACAATCAGGTGGTTGCTTAATGCATGTCAAAAGTAATGCATTAAGCCGTCACCTGCCTTATAGACCCATATTTGAATTTATTTTGCTATGTTATATTTTGTCGGGAGCATCCTGGTTGATCATGCAGATTATTATTTTCATTATTTTTCCAGGAACCCGAGGAAGAGTAAGACGTCCCTGAAGGAAATGCAACCTACGGTAGGACTAATTTACAATACGACTGTGACAAGAAGCATACAACGTCTTAGTATGACATACAGTAGGACCTGTTTGAAGCGGTCATTCATTTATTGAGCATAGAAATGTTAAAAAGCAGGTGGTTGCTTAATGCAGGGCAAAAGTAATGCAGAAAGCTCCTATAGGAACTTTCTGAATTACTTTTGACCTGATTTAAGCTACCACCTGCCTTACATACCCATAGTTAGACATTGGTTTGATGGCCGCCTAAGACAGGTTCAACTGTACACATGGACATTGTACCATAATCGCAACAATACGTCATCAGACATTGATATATATATATACACATGTACTAGTAATGCCACATATTGGCACATTTTCTGGTCAAATATTATTTATGACTGGCATCTTTAACACTTAATCTGCTGAATAATTAAAACTGGCTCGTCCTAAATATTAATCAACAAAACATTGTATCACAATTTATCACTGAATAAACTGATTTGTATGACAAACAGTGCAGATCCTGATCAAATGACTCCCTCGGGAATATTTTCATCTCGGTCTTCGCTGTTTGCAAAGGTCCTATATACTCGGTTCCCTCACATTAAGGGTTAAAACAAATTAAACTTTAGATGTTTTAATACTGTCATAGTTGTTGATTATATCAATCGAAGTGCACTGTATTAAATTATTTCGCCATGATATACATGTACATGTATAAAAAATATAGGACAGAAGTCAGAGAGGATATACTGAAGTGTGTCAATGCTGCAAGAGGGATACTAACAATATGGGAGACCTTTTACGGTATCTACACGGCGCATATAATACTACTCCTTAACCTTCAGTGACATACCAGTCAGGTGCAAACACCACAATGTACAGTAAAACCTCTCTATAACGACCACTTAATTGTGTTAATTAGTTGGTATTTTGGGCAGGTGGTTGCTTAAAGCAAGGTGAAAGTAAAACAGAACGCTCCTATAGGAGCGTTCTGTTTTACTTTCACATTGCTTTAAACAGCCACCTGCCTTTAACACAAGATATTTTATGCAAATAAGTGGTCGTTATAGAGAGGTTTTACTGTATATTATTTCCAATGTTTCAGAGCGCAAGAGTTCGTGTCAGTAGAAGTATCAGAGTTCAAGGTCAAGGCTATTCGAAACAAGACATTGACCCATTTCCCGACGGGTCTGGAGCTTCCGGTGCGATCTCAAACATGTCGTTTTCCTCAGACACTGACGGGGCTGAAGCCGACGAGTTCCATAATCCGGCGATTGTCGACGAGCTGGTTGGAATAAACAGAACACTGGAGAAGCAAATCGAAACACTGAGGTTACGTTTGGAATTTGACAAGAAACACCACGAGGATCAGAAATCTGCTATCTTAACCGAAACAGGAACGAAGCTAAAGTCAAAGCTTGAAGAGGTAAACAAACTGCAGAATCAGCTCCATGCAAAAGATATGAAATTGTTAGAGTTAACAGAAACAAATCATAAACGAGACAGTGAAATTGGTCAGCTCAAACGTCAGATAGAGACATTAAATGAAGATGTAAACGGTGCTAAATCATATGCTAATGAATTAGTGGAAGAACTGGCTATACTTTCGAAAGAACGAGAGCGACTACGAGGTGAGGGACTTATTGGAGACAAAGATGTCGAAATCACTGCTCTCAGAAAAGAAGTGACTGATCTGAAGTTAAATCTCACTACTTTGGAATCTGAGCTAACAAAGGCGCGCGAGGTTATGAAGAATCAAGCTGGGCATATCAAGTTCCAAGAATCGGACAAGAAAACCATTCAGCTCAAATTCAAAGAAGAACTTGCCAAGGTGACATATTCGATGCGTCTTGAGGTAGAAAAGATGAGAGATGTCATGAAGTCTCAGTGGGAGGAGATGAGAGCGCTGCGTGAACAGAATACTTCAATGAGTCAGGACATAAAGGATATTAGAAGCTTACTAATGAACGGATGTCTAGATGACGACGCTAAACTGCAACAGGAACAGGAACAAGACAACGAAGTCCATGGCCAAGCAGTGACACACACTGCAGTTGCGCCCTCTTTACCAGTTCCACAAACAGCGCGAGGCGGAAAGACCGTGTACAACCAGTTCAGCATGGGGGCCATGAAACCATCGCTTCCGCTACTGAACAAAGACGTGAAAAAATCAAGGCTGAAAGTATCAAGGTCAGCCATGAAGTGAAATATTCAATTTATATCAGTGTGCTGATAAAATCAGTTGTATCTAAACATACATACGCTCATATAAACACATTTACTGTGAACTGAATAGCGGCTGCTGCTTGGAACAAGTGATTGTTGCATTCAACATTGAGTACATTGATTACCGACAAACTTGCTCAAACAAGTTTCATGTGTATTTTAAAGATATAGTTAAGACTCGCTAATGTGACCACATAATTTATTAACATATGTGCCTTTTAAAAGCAGGCGGTTTCTTAATGCATGGCAAAGGTAATACATAAAGCTCCTTTATAGGAGCTGTCTGCATAACGTTTGCCCTTCATTAAGCTACCATCTGTTTAAAACCCAGAGTTATTCTTTTGAGTGACCGTATTAGCGAGGCTTACTGTATATACACCCCTTTCAATAGAGATATCATATCGATGTCCAATGACTCGTTTACTCATACTTTCAAAATTTCAGTTCGTGTATCAAGTTAACAGTGATTATTTCACTGAACATCAAGGGCCTCCGTGGGCGAAGTGGTGTTATGTACAGTTGACGTACTTTCACTTTGCCCCTCACTGCTGAGGGCTCGAATCCCGGACGGGTAATTCGAAATTTGTCATATGAGGAAGACTTCCAGCTTAGTTTCGATGGGTCGGTGGTTCTACCTTGGTATAGCATCGGGTGTCTTCATCCACATGTAATGCGTAGGGAGTCGCGAAATGACTGTAATAGTGTTGGTGCGACGTTATACCCCAAACTCAACCAACCACCCCAAACTGTCTTTTTTCTGGTTTCGTAGTGGCTGTTGATAACTAGAAGAATACAAGACATACCAGTCAAGGGTTTGTATGAGTGTAGGTCCCTTACCTTCTCATTCAGTGCAAAATAAGTCAATACTATCCTTTGCAAATAGTGTAGACCTTGATAAGAGTGTCCCTTGAGGAGTCCTCTCATCAGGGTCTGTCCTGCCTGTCATGTTACAATTTTCTTTGAACATATCCCCGAATATTCACGGTAAGCTTGATCTGTTTGAATATTGGAATGGTCCACTTGAAGTTTCACCGTTTAAAAGGTAAAGCTATGCTACTGAGTGCTACCAGTTTTCCAGCTTGTAAATGTTATGTGCTTTGGTTGAACATCTATCAGCGTGTGTTAGATGTAAATGAATCCTGTGTGTACCTATTGTTAAATCTGTTCTGTGAAAAGTCTCACAACTTTGATGATATTCATTTTTATTTCACTTGTGTGCTAATCACATGTACATTTTAAACCCTATACCTATCAGAGACGCATTTGCCGCCTTTACAAACAGAGAATACCAAGATCAGAATGCTCACGCGGGAGCCGTCTGAGCAGGGACTGCACTGTTTGCTTGTAATATTATATAGATCAGGGTCCATGCTTATAAAACTTTTAGTTGAGTCTGAGTTCGTTCTCAAGTTTTTGATTGGTCAGATTTGAGCCTTTGGCTCAAATCTGACCAATCAAAAGCTTGAGAACTCAAATCTTAGGTAAAGGGTTCAGTTTAACCCTTTCCCCGTTCTATGTTTATTCCAAATTTCAATACCTACTGAATGTTCATGGACATAATAGTTATAATGAAATAAGGAAGGTGAAATATGGTACACATTTTAGGAAGTGAAGAAACAGATCTTTCAAATTCCACTAGCAAACAGAACAGACCCTGATCAGACGTCTCATTTAGGAGCCGTCTGATCTGGGTCTACTCTGTTTGCAAATGCGTGAAAACACGTTTAGACGAGGGAAAGGGTTAACTATCATACAAGTGTACTACTCACGGACAATAAAACATTACAAGGTGTTCATTGGTTCTTATAGTTTAATCCTTTCATATAAACGCCTGTTCACGCCTCTGCAATCAGAGTAGACCAAGATTAGACGGTTCTTAGAGGATTCATCTCATCAGAGTCTGCTTTGTTTGCTTATGGAATTATATAGTTCTTAATCTATAGTGTCTGCAACGTCTAAAATATTTTGTATGCAAATACCGCTGTAAAATCCAAGGAATAAATACTCATGACGTTATTATTTCATACATGAATATTAAACAAGGGAAGGGCATATGAGAGTAAGCGTATTCTAAACATAACCCATCCAGAAAAAAATATCCCATCCAGTCACAATGAAAACTGGACAAGCAATTTCACAGTTAACCTTCAGAACGCAACAGGGGAAGCTGCAAACAGCTGTGACCGTCGTCTTATCAATATCCAAACGGTTTGATATTCGGATTTCAAAATAAGATAGAACTTATGTTTTAAGTAAGAAGATGGCCAAATGTTCAGGAAATTAATTATAACTCAGCTACAGTACTTATACTTACTGTAGTTGAACCCCCCCCCCCCCATTTCATTTACTGCACAGAACTTTATTTGCTATATAAAATCAAATCATTTTTATGCCATATTATGTTATTTTATTTTAATCTCCATAAAAAATGGACATATACAGATGTGTTAATGTGTAATTAAAATAAGAGTTTCTGATTTATATCCTTTGCATGACTAAATCCTAGTTATGTTCTCACTTTCTTTCCTTTTTATTTCATAAAAAGTTCTGTATAATTTTCTACACGTTTCATAATGCTGATAGAAAACTTAAAACAATCTCAATATTTGAAAGTATAATTCCCTTGTCCAAATTTAATGATAATATTTTACATTGTGCTTGTTTGTCTAATGGATCCATGTAAAGTATGGGCACTTTAACTATGGATTACTTTGTCCCAATAGGCCTACCCTCTGTCTGTGTTCACTACCCTACTTCCTACACCCAATATCTACTCTCCATGGACTTGTAAGGCTGAATAATTCAATTTGGCACAAATTTTATCTCTTTAAATTAGACGGACATAGTAGCAAATAATGTAGACCCTGATCAAAATGCTCATGTAGGAGCAGTTAGATCTGGGTCTGCACTATTTGCACAGACCGGTCGTCTGAATAGTTAGGGTAATTAGGATATACCATTACGCTGATCACCGTGTGTTTGGAATATTGGATATACAAGTACAATTACCACCCGTAACAAAGGTGTCGCTTAACAAAGGGAATGATATATGACTCATGGTTCTTGTGCTTCATTTTTTGTAATATACCGTTTAAAGGTGTGGCCTTTACATGGACTATTTGTATCTCAATTTATTTCTTGGAGATTCTTTCGTGTCTTTTAAATTGCATAATGAATAAGACAGGTTAATAAACAATTAAACAAATTTGTGCGTGTAGTAGAAACTTCATTATCTGACAATATCTTGTTGAATGTTTTGAATCTATATATGGAAGAACATTATGACCAGAAAAGGACATGTTCCCGGAAAGGCTGTTCCTGTAGCAAAGGTTCAAGGTATTAAACTTTTAGTTTTGAAAAATATATTTTCTCGATTTGCTTTATGTAAAATATGCATTTTATAAAATAATAGCCTTTACTTCATGAATATTTAAATAAGAAATAATGAATATATTAATAATAATGAGCTGATCTTTATAATGGTCTCAAACACAGGGTAGTGTAATAGCAGACATCGGAAAGCTTGGCACCTGTTCGTTAAGCCGCTTTGATATTGATAACTTGACTCTCATCAGGTTTTGGAATTTTTTCACAAATCAGCCGAAAAGCACAGGGAAAAAATATTATTGCGAACAATATAGACTTGTCAAGGATATCGTTTCTGATCTGGAAGGTACAAAGCCTGGAACACAAAGCCTAGAAGACACAAAGTCTGGACGGCACATGTTGTTACGTTCTTCAGTAACACTTCTCTAATGAAAGTAATTCATAACACGTTTGAGTTATCCGAGTTCGTTTGGCCAACATTATCTCTTTACTCCATGAACATTTATGTAAGACAAAAATACATTATGAATATTGTTTAGATTATTTTCTATAATAGAAAATGAACGAAGGAAATTTTGAAACTGTAGAATCATATCAGTATTGTTTCATAAGCAAACAGAGCAGACCCTGATAAACAGCTCCTGCAGGAGCCGTCTGATGTGGGTCTACTATGTTTGCAAAGGCGTAGAAAGGCGTATTTATGGAGTAACGTGTTAAGTCGCCAGTGTCCGTAAGACGCTAGCTTACTATGTGGTCGCTAAACGAATTTTATATGTACAGTAAACCCCCTCTAATGCGGTCACTTAATGAACAAACATGGCTGTCTTCATAAGCAGGTGGTTGTAATGCAGGACGAAAGTTATGCAGAAAGCTCCTATAAGAGCTTTCTGCATAACTTTCGTCATACATTAAGGTACCACCTGCCTTTGTCACTGTGAATTATGACCCTTTTTGGTGGTTGCATTGGAGGGGTTTTACTGTACTTTATATTCGTTCGACTCAGACAATCAGTCCTAGTGTGGTGTCGCTTGTAGACTTACAAATAAAACACTTAGTCAAGCACCATGAAGTTAAGCCGTAACCCGCTGTAAAAATAATGTCTGCTCAGAGTTGGATTTGGCACAACTTTGACTACTTCCGATTCGATCAAGCTTTTGATAAACTATTGACCGGATGTCAAACAGCTTTCGTCTTGATGAGACGTCGCGTTTCTCGGCGTTTGTTTTTTCTTCTGATTACAAGATGTTTGCACGTGCGAGTCAGGTCGCGAATATCAATAGCGCACGCGATCCTCAATCTGGACATCAACTACTGACTTTGAAAAGATATATAGTAGAACCTGTCTTAAGCGGTCATCAAAAGATATCTAATTATTGGTGTATCAGGCATGTATGTTGTAGCTTAATGCAGATCAAAAGTAAAGCATAAAGCTCCTATAGGCGCTTTTTGCATTACTTTTGCCGTGTATTAAGCAACCACCTGCTTATGTTCAATAAATGAATGGCTGCTTAACCCTTCCCTCATATAAACGTGTTTTCACGCATTTGCAAACAGAGTAGCCCCAGATCAGGGTCTGCTCTGTTTGCTGATAGAATTTGAAGTATCTGTTTCTTTGCTTTCTAAAATGTCTACAATGGTCCACCTTGCATATTTCTTTATAACTATTTTGTTAATTAATGTTTATTAGGTATTGAAATTTGAAATAAACATAGAACAGGGAAAGGGTTAAGACAGATTCTGATGTAGTTGTGTCTTAGGTTGCAAAAATACATACATGTATCTAGAACAATGGAACTGATGGGTTACTTGGTGGGAGGTGTAGCGGTTCAAGAACAGACACATAACGGATGCTTACAGTAACGATACCATTAGGATGTACAAATGAAATAAAAACTACACAATCAGAATGTATGTGATAGAAATTGTAGAGTCAGACTGTAGAGTCAGATATATTATAATTTCATCAGCAAACAGAGCAGACCCTGATCAGACGGCTCCTGTAGGAGCCGTCTGGTCTGGGTCTACTATGTTTGCATTTGCAAATGCATGAAAAAGCGATTATATAAAGGCTTAACCCTTATGCTAAGCGCAACGTAATTGCATTTGCAAACAGCTTGGATCCAGATGAAACGCTGATTAAGTCAGGATCCAAACTGTTTGACACTCGGTCAGTAGAACGAATCAGAAATAAATAGAACTAGCAACGCTGACACTATTTTTTCTCCAGTGCGATAAGATTTACCCGGAAGACAATCATGACGTCTCCACTAGCTAAAGGCGAATTGTCTGTGTCCTATCGACCATTTATCGCTCTTCTTCAGTTTAGATCTCTCGACTAGCTAATTTTACAACATCATTTGGGATTTATCGTATCTATTAAATCAGTTAATCTTCGACCGAGGTAGGGATATCATGTTCTGACTCTTTGACATTTTGTGTATCTCTTAATATGTCTATTGTTAAATATACAACAGAACCTGTCTTAAGCGACCGTCAAAAAGATGGCAATTATGGGTCTGTAAGGCAGGTAGGTAGCTTAATGCAGGTCAAAAGTAATGCAGAAAGCTCCTATAGGAGCTTTCTGATAGGAGCTTTCTGCATTACTTTTACCCTGCATTAAGCAAACACCTGCTTTTTAAGACTGATGTGTTCAATAAATGAATTACTGCTTAAAGCAGGTTTTACTGTATGGTAAAGTTCGCGTGCATACACTTTAAGACACCATCTGGCATTTTAATCCCTTATCCCATAGAGACGCCTTTGCAAATGGAGTAGGTCCATATCACACGGCTTTTGTAGGTGTCGTCTGATCAACTTTACTTTGTTTACTTATATGGATTTATGTATAACTAATTGTATATTTTCTTCTATGGCCCAAACCGCTCCTATGCCCATACGAGAATACATGTATATTAATTAATTATTTCTGTATGAATATTCATCAGATAAAGGGTAACTCATTGTCTAGCTTTGTACTACATACATGTATCTTGTGTGAGGGATAAAAGGTAACCACTTTGTTAACCCTTGCCTGCGTATAAACGAGTTTTCACGCATTTGAAAACAGAGTAGACCCAGATCAGACGGCTCCTAGAGGAGCCGTCTGATCAGGGTCTGCTCTATTTGCTAGTTGAATTTGATAGATCGCTTTCTTTACTTTCTAAAATGTCTACAATGTTCCACCTTCCATATTTAATTATAAATATGTTGTTCATGAATGTTCAGTAGGTATTGAAATTGGAAAAATACAGAACAGGGAAAGCGTTAATGTCGACTACAAACTCTTGGAATGAAAGTTATACATTGCGTTAATATTAACACATTCCCTCATATTGACGACTTTTTACGACTCTGTAAAAGTCACTTTGTGAAACCATTGTGATAAATAGAGCATTTGCTCCTATAGGAGCAAATGCTCTATGTATCACAATGGTTTCAAACTGCAACATTCTGAAATTTTCCTTTTCTCTAGCGAATGCTCCTTTTCGGTAAATTTATTCAAAGAGGTTGTATCTAAAAATAGCCTATGAGGTAATGGGTTAATAGAAAAGCCGCATGGACATTGATCTCTGAATTATAGTAAAACCTTTCTAAATTTACCAGTTAATGAATAGAAATTGGTGCCATTTAAAGCTGATTATAAATGCAAGAAAAAGGTAATATAGAAAGTTCCGTTCTTCAGTCTGCCTTAGTTATAGTTTCTACTTACAATGCGGTTTAACCCTTTCCTCCATAAATACGCCTTTCTACGCCTCTGTAAAAATCACATATTGAAACCACTATGATAAATAGAGCATTTGCTCCTATAGGAGCAAATGCTCTATTTATCACAATGGTTTAAAAACACAAAATTCTAAAAAAAATCCTTTTCTCTAGTTAATGCTCCTTTTCGGTAGATTTATTCAAAGTGGTTGGATCTAAAAATAGCCTATGGGGGAATGGGTTAAATATGCTTAAACATTACACAAATCATTTGTTTATATGCTGAAAAGAAGTACATGTATATAGTAAAACAACTAATCGTTTATGTGTTTTTTTCTGTTTGATATCGAAGACTCCGGTGTTAATCGCCAATGCATTAAAATGTATTCTGGTTGCGTTTTGGTTTCATAACTGCTCGAAATAGGCCGATAATATTTTGTTGTTCAACAAAACATTGTAACTATCGGCAAAAATGGTTTATAACAGGGGCAGTTTTCGATATACATGTATTTTCAAATTGACAATCTTCATAAGGGACTATCACTTTAATATACCACCTGACTTTGACCCTCAGAATAATGCATCTTCAGTCGTGTACTTCGTAAGTACGCTTTTCTACGCCTTTGCAAACAGAGTAAACTCAGATCAGACGGATCTTGTAGAAGCTACCTTGTCAGGGTCTGCTGTTATAATATAGATAGGGTTGTACAGTTTCTGCCACGGGCAAACATTCCTGTGTTTACATGCTATTATAACAATTAATTTAATTAATATTCATGATGTTATTATTTCTTACATGAATGTTCATGGGCCAAAGTGGTCGCTTTAGAGATGTTTTACTGTATGCTAAAAACCAGTTAAAATAATCTGTTTCTTTTTATGTATTTCTTAATATATCTATTGCAATGGTTTATAAAGGATAAAGAGACTCCGTTTAAATGTAATAAGTTAGCACAATGATATATGACCATGAACGTCAATGGCGCATAAGTCATATACAATAAAACCCCTCTAATGCGATCACCAAAAAGGGGCATAATTCTGGGTGGCAGAGGCAGGTGGTAGCTTAATGCAGGACGAAAGTTATGCAGAAAGCTCCTATAGGAGCATACACCTGCTACACCTATTAAGCATACACCTGCTAATAAAGACAACTTTAAGTGGTCGCATTAGAGGGGTTCTACTGTACAAAGAAAGCAACCAGTTTCTACCTCTTTCTTGCTCTTACTCGGTTGTGTCACCTGCACAGACCATACAGTAAACCCTCATTAAAGCGAGAGAACAAAAGTTAACGATATAGTATGAAGGAATCGCCAACTCGTCTGTTGTTCTGTCCGTCTTCTATTTGTCAGTCACACTCCTGACTAGCAGGCAACGCCGATCATGTGCTTCTGAAGATAAGTACAGTACTAATTGTCGTGGGTCAGACTGAAATGAACTGGTATAAGTTCTCGCAGTATTTGGTTAACTCGGTTTAATCGATCTTTGTGTATTCCTGCAAGGTCATGGTAGATAAAGGCGACTTTCAGAGCGAACCGCTACCTTATTTAAACACGTACATATCTTATTCATTCAAATCACCCCTGTGGAGCATGTACAACCAATTTCGTAGTAAATTGAAACTGATTAGGGAAACTTCTGGCAAGAGAATATAAGAAAAGATGATACAATGTATGCCCTGTTATATTTTTCTCTTATTTTCATATTTACAATCTAGTAAAAAAGATAAATAGTTTATCTCCTATATCTATATCTGTCTATACCTCTTTCTTTCTCTGTCTCATTCTGTTTCTCTACTTCTTCCTTTTCTTTCTCTCTGTTTCTCAACCTAATTCTTTTCCTCCCTCTGGTTTACTCCCTCTTTCGTTCTCTCTCTCTCTCTCTCTCTCTGTTGCTCTACCACTTTCTTTCTCTCGTTATTTTTCTCTACCTCTTTCTTTCTGTCTCGCTCTGTTTCTTTACATCTTTCTTTCTCTCGCTCTGTTTCTATATCTCTTTCTTTCTCTGTCTCTCTATCTCTTTCTTTCTGCCTCTTTCTTTCTCTTGCTCTGTTTATCCATCTCTTCCTTTCTCTGTCTTACTCTGTTTCTCTGCCTTTTTCTTTCTCTTTCTGTTTCTCTACCTCTTTATATCTCTTGCTTTGTTTCTCTACCTATTTCTTTCTCTGTCTCGCTCTGTTTCTCTATCTATTCTTTCTCTAAAACGAGCCTTACTTCAAATAAAACAGTATCGACATTGAGATACCGTTACAGTACTAGACTATTTGATACATGGTATTTGTAAGCTTAATTTGAATACAGTGTTCCAGGGTGTTACACTGTTTAAGTTCGATTATCACGTAGGTCTTAGAACAGGACAAAGTGTAAAAGCTTTTACTGTTGTGTAGATTATGCTATACGGAAGTTAACCGATTGGACACTGTCTGAGGTAAGATTGGAACACTTTATATCTATTTTCCAAGGAAATCAGAATATTTTATTTTGACAAAACTATCATGTACATGTATTTGTTTTGTTTGGATGTGACTTTACCCTTTTCTTCATATAAACGCGTTTACACGCATTTGCAAACAGAGTATGCCCAGATCAGACGGCTCTTATTGGAGCCGTCTGATCAGGGTCTGCTCTATTTGTTTTGCCGCTAGCGTGCAATGAGTTAAACATACCAGACACAATTTATTATTACTGATTACTACTGCGGGTGTCCTCTTTTCTACATACAAATACATGTAGTAAATATAAAACTGTTATTGATGCTGTCACTGTTAAACGTCCCAGTTCAACACTTACCACGCCACAAGTCTTAACGCGTTCAATGAGGAATTTTCCAAAGTGGGATAGTACATAACTGTTGAATGACAAACAGTGTAGACCCTGATCAGAGGGTTCCTCTAGGATCCATCTGATCTTGGTCTACACGGTTTGCAAATGACAGCCAACTCAACTCGTTTCTCGCATTCAAAGGGTTAAATAAAGAAGACCATGGACGTTATTACTTTTTTTGTCAACAGTATTTAGATAAGATGCGATATCTCTTAACCCGTTACTCCATAAATACGCATTCCTGCATCTTTGCAATCTGAGTAGACCCAGGTGAGACAGCTCCTATAAGAGCCGTCTGATCTAGGCCTACCCTGTTTGCAAATGCGTGTAAACGCGTTTATATGAAGGAAAGGGTAAAGTCACATCCAAACAAAACAATTACATGTTTGCTTATGATATAATATAGATATGATTCTACAGTTTCTGCCATGACCAGAACCAAAATTCCCGAATATTTATTAGCTGAATTTTTATAATAGTTTATGTACACAGTGTATTTCGTTATTAGTAGAAACAGTCGAGTCAGATTTATTTTAATTTCATAAACAAATGGAGCAGACCCAGATATAGGAGCCATCTGATCCGGGTCTACTCTGTTTGCAGGCGTAAACAGGCGTTTATAAGAAGGAGAAGGTTAAGTAAAGGATCAGCTGTAAATATTACTATATGATAAACGTCACCAATTTGCCCAGCATACTTAACCTTTATCGTGCTACGAGCGCATTTATAATTACTTCTCTGTATAGGTTGGGTAGGCTACAGACGAGGCGCCAGGTAACTTGTCAGTATCCAGGGCCCAAGATTATAAAGCTTCTGAGTCTGCTCAGAATCTGACCAGTCAGATGCTTGAGAATGATCTCAGACTCAAGCAAAAAACTTTATAATCTGTTTTACACTCAAATGTATATTTGTAAAAAAAACAATACATGTACAGATTAATGTTTTAATATGTAGTAGACGAAGTTTTGGGTATATATACAGCAAAACTCCTCTCAACCGGTATTCTAGTTGAGAAGAGTTTAGATACTTGTAGGCAGGTGGCTGCTTAATACAGGGTGAAAGTCGTACGTAAAGCTCACGACTTTCACCCTGCCTTAAGCTGCCACATGTCTCCATGACCGATATTTTTACTAAATTGAACGTCTGATTTAGAGAGGTTTTACTGTATATATGAAACATATACTCAGCATAAAGGTTACAGAAGAAAATAGCAGTTATTCATACTGGCTTCCAATGTAGCATATAGCCAGACAGAATGACAGGGGTGTAAAATACTGCAATCAAGTGAATTGAACAGCTGAACTGACACACAGATCGGCTTATTTAAATATATATTTACACAAAACCAATTTACTCATTTGACTCTAACAAAGGACACACTGTAGATCTAAGCGACTCTGTCAACATGGCGAACAAAATAGGTATGACCATTTAACCTTTACTCCATATGTACGCCTTTGGAAACAGAATAGACCAAGATCAGATGGCATGTAATATAAATAGAATTATACAGTTTATGCTATGTAGCCAATATTCATGTGGCCATGTGCCATTATAAAAAAGTAATCTAATTAATATTCATGATGTCATTTTTTCTTACATTAATATTCATGGGATAAAGGGTTAAGCAATAAAGCAGGCAACACTATGCACAGCTGATATGAATTATTAGTTAACCCCTTACTTCATATAAACGCTGTTTCACGCCTTTGCAAACAGAGTAGACCAAGACAATACGGCTCCTTCATCTGATCAGGGTCTACTCAATTCGCTTATGAAATTATAATAGATCTGTCACTACAGTTTCTATCAATACCAAAAATATCCTTTGTACATGTGCCGTTATAAAAATGCAGCTAATAATTATGCATGATGTCATTATTTCCTACATGGATATCCAGCAAGGGAAGGGTCACATACACAGTGTTAGAGAAACTAGAACGTGCAGTAGAACATGTCTTAAGCGAGCATCAATTAGAGGTCTAATTACGTGTCTGTAAGGCAGATGGTAGCTTAATGCATGTCAAAAGTAATGCAGAAAGCTCCTATAGGAGCTTTCTGCATTACTTTTACCCTGCATTAAGCAACCATCTGCGTTTAAAGACTCGTGTGATCAATAAATGAACGGCATCTGAAGACATGTTCTACAGTATTTCTAAATCATGACAGATTCTAACGGGTACCCGTCCACTGATCAATGCCTAGACTGCTCGCAAATAACAGTTACAGTTCGCTTTTAACCATATATACACGTAGTAGTCATCTGCAAAAGTTGTCACCTGTACTATGTCAAAAGTAAGTGTTTCTCTGTAGCTCTTTAAATATGTAATCAGAATTTCAAACTGTTTGGGTCCTGATAAGGGAAACAAATTGTTTACATAAAAATATTTCTTAATGCGCTGCCATCGTGCAAATAGTAAAAAGCAAATGAACCTTTTGTAAACTTTAGCTTGCAGAGTAAACACCTCTTAATACATGTCCTGCTTCATATAAACATAAACGTTATTGTATTTTTCTTCAAACAAACTCTCCAAATGTCAAACAGTATGTCTTTCGACGAGATGCTGAGATACTCGACTTCTCATCCGGATCTAAACTGTTTGAAAGACAATCCCAATTTTGCTCGTGGCCTTTAATTAAAATATTAAACCTCTGAGTGCAGTGTCATCGGGGATATTTTCAATTTTCCTACAGTTCAAACAATATGACGCAAGTAAAAATCGATACTGATAAAATATCGATTCGTCGTCATTTTGTTAAAGTTTGAGTTTCAAAAGACATTTATCAGGCGTGTGACTTTGAAATAAGTGCACGACAACCGTCTCTGAAAGGGTAACTAGCAGAATTGTTTGTGTTCATGCATTTATATTAAGATTTGAAATATAAACAAACCCCCATGGTCTATGAAACTGTTCAATGATACAGTAAAACATCTTTAAACCGGACTTTAATTTAACCCTTTCATCCATAAATACGCCTTTCTACGCCTCTGTAAAAGTCACTTTATGAAACCATTGTGATAAATAGAGCATTTGCTCCTATAGGAGCAAATGCTCTATTTATCACAATGGTTTCAAACTACAAAAATCTAAAATTTTCCCTTTCTGTAGTTAATGCTCCTTTTCGGTAGATTTATTCCAAGTGGATGGATCTAAAATAGCCTATGGAGGAAAGTGTTAAGATAACTACACTCGTATCGATGCTCATCTTTAACCCTTTACTACATAAATACCCATGTCAGAAAATAATGACAACATTAAGGCAGCCATGTCGTGGATAAGGGTTTTAAAAGCATTTCAAATAACCGTTAGGAAGATTTCACGACCGACAGATCGACACTAAAACTATTCTACCAACAGCTCACACCTCCATCGATATGTGATACAGTGGTCTCTCTCTACAACAACCACTCAAAAGAGGTCAAATTCAGGATTTTGTAACAGGTGGGAGCTTAATGAAGGATTGAAGTTAAGCAGAATGCTAACACCGAGGCTTTCTGTATTACTTTCGTTCTGCATTAAGCTTTCGCCTGTTTTAAACACACCCATGTTAACTCATTAACTCATTCTCTCCTAGGCTATTTTTAGACCCGGCCTTTTTTAATTAATCTACCGAAAAGGAGCATTAACTAGAGTAAAGGAAAATTTTAGAATTTTGTAGTTTGAAACCATTGTGATAAATAGAGCATTTGCTCCTACAGGAGCAAATGCTCTATTTATCACAATGGTTTCACAATGTGAATTTTATAGAGGCGCAATTATGCGTCACTAGGGGACAATGTGTTAAGTGGTCGCTACAGAAAGGTTCAACTGTATACAATTTGAAAAGAAAATCTTGTTAATTTTATCGTTTTGTAAAATGTTTCTAAATCACGCAAAGGTTTAAATGTATGCAACTAAGCACAGTAGACCCAATTGGGTAGCTAATATAACAATTAGTTTGATGTGGGAAAAATCTGCTAAAATTTGGATATGGTGTAATGTTCACTTCTTCCGATTCGAACATGCTTTAGAGAAGAACTGTTGACCGAGTGTCAAACAGCTTGGATCCTGTTGAGACGCCGAGTTACTCCTCATCTCACCTGGATCCAGACTGTTTGCAAATGCGAGTCAGGTCGCGCTTAGCAGGCAAAGAGTAAATTGATTGATATACTTTGTGTAAGTAAAGAGCATAAGGTTATGAGATAGGTATTAACCCTTTGTGTGCGGGAAATGAGTGTACGTGCACTTGCAAACAGTGGATACCTAGACCAAAGGGGTCATAGAGGAGTCTGTCCGTCAGTGTCTGCACTGTCCTCTCGCAATGTATAACCTTCCATACTGAATGCACTCTATTGTTAAACAACGATGGATCAGTCTACTTTGAAAATACAGCATTCAAAGGGTTCAACGCATATTGGTTTAAAGATGTCAATTTAGACGCTACGTGCCTTATTCATGTAATAATTTAACTCGAGTATGGAGAGGGTCCTTGCAAAAGTATTCAGTCAGTGACGCTAAACCAGTTATCCCAAGTAGATGGAAAGACCAATGAACAGAGTCTATGTAGTTTTCTCCATTCTCAAAACTGGTTTGTTAATAAGGCATTCGTTTCTGGGACGGAAGCTTGATGGTGCGGTCTACGACAGTGCCTCATTCTGATGTGACAGGCTGGTGAGTCGTCAGCCAATGAAAGTAGGGTTACTAATTGCATATCTGCTTGGTGCATTAAGATTACTTTCAGCGAATTATGGATTGAGCAGCATAATAATCGCAAGTCCTTGATTTTGTTGCAGGAATCAATTGTCCATTGAAAACATGTATAAATCATTTTCTCAAAATACCAGAATTCACGTGAACATTCGGAAACACGATACATGTATTATATATAATGTTATATGTAGAAATTGTCATACAATAAATACTGTGATCGTCCCCCGATCTGCTACACATATATATTGGTGTTGGTCCCTCAATCTGCTATACTGTGTATACTGGTGTTGGACCCACGGTCTGTCATATGATAAATACTGTGATGGACCCTCGGTATGACATACACTATTATACTGGTGACTGTTCCTCGGTCTGTCATGCAATGAATGTTGTGATAGTCCCCGTGTCTATATTATATATATAATGGTGCCTGTTCATCAGTCTGTAATAAATAAATATTGTGATGGTCTCTCGGTCTGTTATACAGTATATACTGGTAATTGTCCCTCGGTCTGTCATACAATAAGTACTGTGATGGACCCTTGGTCTGTCATACAATATAAACTGGTGACGGTCCCTCGGTATGTCATACACTATGAATTGGTTATAGTTCCTTTGTCTCTCATATAATGTATACTGGTGATAGTCCCTCGGTAAGCCATATAATATATACTACTAGGGATGGTTCCTTGGTCTGTCATACAATGCACACTAGTGATGATATCTCTATCTGTCATACAATATAATTATATTGATGATGGCCCTTCGGCCTGGCATGCAGCATAATCATACTGGTTATGGTCCCTCGATCTGTCATACAATATAGATTGGTTATGGCCCCCTGTCTTTATACAATATAGACTTGTGATGGTCCTCTCGGTCTGTCATACAATGGTGATAAAATGGTGACTGTTCCTCAGTCTGTCATACAATATATACTCGTGACTGTTCCCCAGTCTATCATACAATATATACTGGTGACTACTCCTCAGCCTGTAATACGATATATACTGGTGATTGTTCCTCAGTCTGCCATACAATATATACTGGTGACGGCCCCTCGATCTGTTATATACAACATACCCGTGATGGTTTTGGTCCCTCGGTCTGTTATATACATGTAATATACATTGGTGACAGTGATGACCCCCATCGGTCTTGCGGGCATCCAACAAAATCCATCTTCAGCCTCTCGGTAAGAGGAAGGTAATGAAGAAACCATCCATTTCTGCACGATCCATCTTGTATTAACTCTGAACTAATTCTGAATTCTTTCTTTCAAAGTGGAATAGTGAATCACTGTTTAGAGGTAGAGTTACTTCTGCAAGAAAGGGGATAATATGTCAGAGGATTTTGCATGAAAAATAATGTAGACCCTCATTAGCGGGATCCTGTAGGAGCTCTCTGATCTGGGTCTGCACTGTCTGCAAATGATAGTGCACTCGTTTCCCACATTCAAAGGGTTAAGCAGTTTTTAATTTTAACCCTTTACTCCATGAACATTCATATATGAAATAAAGACACCATGAATATTAACTAGACTAATTGTTATACATGTACATGTAAAAGCACATGCAGGCGTTGGAAATCGTAAATCTCAACATGAAAATCTAAATACCAGTATGATATTTGAATAGAATAGGATATCATTTTAACTTTTTGACCACCCCTCAAAATTAAGCACAGTGGAATACGATGCTTATTTTAGAGCAACGATACTATTCTTTCAAGCAAATGCAATAAAAACAATTCAATCACGACTTTATTCTTATGATTTGGCACACAGCTGTATCGAAATTCAGTAGAACAATTACTCGTAGCATTCAGAGGCAGTTGGTTTAATTTAAGAATAATTATGGCGAGATTTTCAAAGTGTGTCACTGGATGGCAAAACTCATAAATACATCGTGTTATGGATACATTTCTAGAACTGGTCCTAACTGAGGATAAAGTGGAGAAATACGTACATATATAACCATTAAAATTCAGAGGCAGTTGGTCTAATTTAAGAATTACTGTGGCGAGATTTTTAAAGTGTGTCACTGGATGGTAAAACTTATCAATACATCGTGATCTAGATAAACTTCTAGTACTGATCGTAAATTAGGACAAAGTGGAAAAATCCAAACAGTAGAACCTGTCTTAAGTGGTAATTCATTCATTGAACATATCAGTCTTAACCCATTGACGCCCAGTGCATTCTTCCATGTTCATATACCGGTATGGGATTAGCCCATTATTGATCTGAAGGATACCTGGCCTAAATTTTCAATTTCGTTTTGTTTTATATTGAACTTCCAATCAGCAAACAGTGTAGACTCTGATCAGATGTAGCATAATGCGGCGTCTGATCAGAGTCTACACTGTTTGCCTATCGTCCCATATATGGGATCGTGGGCGCAAATGGGCTAAAAAGAAGGTGGTTGCTAATGCAGGAACAAATAATGCAGAAAGCGTTCTGTATTACTTTTGACCTGCACCAAGCTACCACCTGCCCAACAGACCCATAAATTGACCTCTTGATGACCACTTAAGACAGATTTTACTGTATACACAGTAGAACCTCTATAAAGTGACCACTTAATGAATAAACATACATGTCTTAATCCTTTCCTCTATAGGCTATTTTTAGATCCAACCTCTTTGGATGCATCTACCGAAAAGGAGCGTTAACTAGAGAAAAGGAAAAGTTTAGAATGTTGTAGTTTAAAACCATTGTGATAAATAGAGCATTTGCTCCTATAGGAGCAAATGCTCTATTTATCACAATGGTTTCAAGAAGTGGTTATTACAGAGGCGTAGAAAGGCGTATTTATGGAGGAAAGGGTTAAACTTTCCCTTGTTGAATATTCATTTAAGAAATTATGACATCATGAATATTTACTGGCTGGAATTGTGGAATGGCGTAAGCACACAGTATGTTTTGGTGTTGCTAGAAACTGTAGAGTCAGATCTGTCATAATTCCATAAGCAAACAGAGTAGACCGTAGTCAGACAGTTCCTACAGGAGCCTTTGATATGGATCCTACTCTGTTTGCAAAGCCGTGAAACAAGCGTTTGTATGAGGGAAAGGGTTAAAAGCGGACGGTTACTTAATGTGGCGGTTACTTAATGCAAGATGAACTGTTCGTCGTGCATTAAGCTACTACCAGCATTATGTATGACAAACACAATGATACACACATGTATGACACACACAATGATACACACATGTATGACACACACAATGATACCTCGTTTTTGTGGTCGCTCTGGAGGGTTTTTACTGTAACGTCTTTGTTACTTATTGCAGTTAAGTTTGTTAATAAAACCGGACAAACGTATGAAGATACTGTGGAGTTATGCAATTTTCCCTGATGGATTACTGGAATGTTGAGTTCTATCCTGCTACCGTTATTTACTGCTCGTATAGAAGCATAGAGTGAAATACAGAGAGCAAATAACATGATTAGCAGAGGTAAACATGACCTTTAGTGATATAAGGATTTCAAAGATAGCACTATTTGTTTTTAATATATTTTTTAGTTGACAAGTGTAGTCTAAATACGTAAGTGTAACTATTAATTTTATCTTAACCCTTTTCCTCATATACACGCCTTTTCGCGCCTTTTCAAACAGAGTAGACCCAAATCAGATGGCTCCTATAGGAGCTGGTTTATCAGGGTCTGCTCTGTATGCATATGCATTTATAATAGTCCTGACTCTACAGTTTCTACCAATACCAAAAACATCCTAAATACATATGTCAATATAAAAAACCAGGTAATACATATTAATGATATCATTATTTTTATATGGCTATTCAACAGGGAAATGGTTAAAATAAGAACCCATTTATTCTAAGTAATGAACCGGTACCCTGGTATCCGCAACCTGGCTTGCATTTGCAAACATCTGATCTTGGATCGAGTGTGGACGCTGAGTAACGCTCAATAGTTTCTCAAAAGTTTGTTCGCATCTAAAGTGGTCCAAATTGCACCCGATACCAATTTGAATAGAAATTGTGATTGTACAGCTGAGTAAGTGTTAAACTGGTCAAATTAGCTATCACTTGCAGCCCTTTGCAATACGTGAACTGCTAATAATGCAAACACTTGAACTGATAATTTGTAAATGACGTGCTTATTAGTGCATTCATTTGCCCAACTCCATTTACAATTACCTGTGTCACTAGAAAGCATGTCTTTTGGTTTATAGTCCCTTACACTAGTCAGCTGCCGCTTCACAGTTCCACATTATTTGCACGTCATATTACAACTGCTCATTGGTGTCGTACAGAGATGACACTCGACTGGTGTATGCTCCCTCAACCCCCCCCCCCCCCCCCCCTGTCCCCCACTGCCCTCGACACTTTTGCCTGTGAACGTTTTGCAGATTTAACTTAAAATATATTAAAAAGTAAAACAAAGTTAATGGAAAACGTATCCATGAGAACAAGGGGAATGGGTCAGTAGTTCAAATTCTGAAGAAATATGTCTCAGGTATGGACACCAATTTGGAGTAAAACCTCTCTATAATGGACACTAAATTGTATTAATTAGTTGGTATTTAGGGCAGGTGGCTGCTTAAAGCAAGGTGAAAGTAAAACAGAACGCTCCTATAGGAGCGTTCTGTTTTACTTTTACCTTGTTTTAAGCAGCCACCTGCCTTCAACACAAAATACTTGATGTAATTTAGTGGCCGTTATAGAGAGGTTTCACTGTATAATCAATATATCGAATGTTTGGCTGGGTGTATATCAGTGAGGTTTGTCGATACTACGCGACACTAGATTCTAAAGGCTCTATTTAAATAACTTAACTCACAGCCTGGTGACACAACTGATAGAGTCTGCCCAAACTCTCATCTGCTACAATGTTTACTTATTTTCCATTCGTTCAAACGTTTTAGAAACTATTAAACGAGTGTGAAACAGCTTGTATACCGATGAAATGCCGAGTTACTCGATGTCTCATCTGGATCCAAGCTGTTTGTAAATGTCAGTTAGACCGTGCTTAGCACGCGAATGGTTAATCTTGGTATTAAACTTTCGGACGAATATGAAGTCTTTGAAGGCATTTACACCTCTCAATACATACATGCTGTGTCTGGGTTATGGGTTGAGTGTTTGGAGTAAACGTATACTTTAAATTGTGTTTGTCTGAAGCGTAAAACCATGGGAACTAAACTAAAACCAAAACCTTCAAATATTATTCATCAAGCGATTCTACGAAAGCTGGACAAGTATGGCACTGGTATGTGATCTGTATCATCTCATTTAAAGTTTGTTTGTAGGTGTTGATTAATGTCCGCTTCTGTTCACTATTTAAAGTACAATTAACGCTCTATACAACGAAACAAGAGACAAAATATGTCTATATGTCTAGTTATCGGGGTTTAAGACAGGTGCTGATACAGTAAAACCTCTCTATAACGGCCACTAAATTACATCAAGTATTTTGTGTTAAAGGCAGGTGGCTGCTTAAAGCAAGGTGAAAGTAAAACAGAACGCTCCTGTAGGAGCACACAGAGCAGACCCTAATTAGACGGCTCATGTCTGATCTAGATCTACTATGGGTCTAAATCTGGTCGTATTTTCTATCATTAGGAAACTAATAGATATATTCTATGAAATCATAGCGTAAAAACATCATATGAAATATTGTCTTTAAGTACTTTCTGCAATTAAAACTTCTTTTAAAATAAAGCACCATCATGTCTTAGAAAGGGGCTGTGTTATATTGGAGCCATGCTATATTTTATGTATGCTTCATTGTGACCAATGGAAAACACTGATACATAGTGGGGTTTCAACCTACATCCGGTCATATTGTCCTGACACATGGCAAACCAGTCCCAGTACTTACAATGAGTGGCTTAAGTGTAGGAGTCGCTAGTACGATTTTTGGGGGATTGAACGCGAGAATCCCTGCATAGACTTCGAACGCATTAACCCTTTACTCCATAAATATTCATGTGAACAATAATGACGTCATGAATTTTATTAGTTTGATTTTTGTATGGACACAGGAAGTGTTGGACAAGGCAGAAACTGTAGATTCATGCTTCTAGTATGTCATAGGCAAACAAAGCAGACCTATAGGAGCTGTCTGATCTGGGTCTACTCTGTTTACAAAGATATAGAAAAGCGTATTTATGGAGTAAACTGTTAAATTATAGAAATGCTGAAAATTTTCTATGTTTTTGAACATGTTTTTTGTTTATATTTAGAGTTAAATTAGTCTGTAGTCGATTATGTTATAGTTATCGTTACAAATTATTGGTATCAAGAAATGACGGCCAGATTAAACGTGTCCATTTAAAAAGATTAATCCGCGGCTCTTGCAAACCCTTCATGATTACTCAACCTGTCAATAGAGAGGCTTGGATCTTGGCCAGAATATGACCTCACATGGATTTGGCCTAATTCTTAATATTAAAATCCCCTATCAAAAATATAGCAACGAATTTATTTCAATAACAAAGGTTAAGACTTTTATGCTTAAAGTTTACCAACGCGAATCATAATCTTCAGCTTCTTAAAAAAAACCCACATACAACTTATCTGGCGGAAACATGTCATTTTATTCTGAGCGAAAGAGAAAGAGAGAGAAAGAGACAGAGACAGAGAGAGATACAGAGAGAGACAGACAGACATAGACAGAAAGAGACAGAGAGAGACAGAGACAGGGAGAGAGGGAAAGAGAGAGAGAGAGAGAGAGAGACAGAGACAGAGACAGAGACAGAGACAGAGACAGACAGACAGACAGACAGACAGGCAGACAGACAGAGAAAGACAGAGACTGAGACAGACAGAGAGAGAGACAGAGAGAGAGAGAGGAGACAGAGAGAGAGAGAGACAGAGAGAGACAGAGAGAGACATAGAGATACAGAGACAGATATACAGAGAGAGACACACATAGACAGACAGACAGACAGAGAGACAGAGAGAGACAGACAGACAGAGACAGAGGGAGAGAGACACACACACAGAGACAGACAGAGACACATAGAGAAACACAGAGAGAGACAGAGAGAGACAGAGAGAGAGACAGAGAGAGACAGAGAGAGACAGAGAGACAGAGAGAGAAACAGAGAGAGAGAGAGACAGAGACAGACATAGACAGACAGAGAGACAGAGATAGAGAGAGAGACAGACAGACACAGACAGACATGTACACAGACACACAGAGACAGATAGGGACAGAGAGAGAGAGAGAGAGAGAGACAGGGAGAGACAGAAAGAGTGACAGAGACAAAGAGAGACAGACAGAGAACGAGAGACAGACAGACAGAGAGAGATAGATAGAGAGAGAGAGACAGAGAGACAGAACGAGAGACAGACATACAGAGAGAAAGAGACAGACAAACAGACAGACATAAGGAGATGGGGAGGGTGTGGAGATAGAGGTTCCATCATGTTTTATGTTGACGTTTCTTGACTAATTTGAACACAAGAGCACAATTTGTAAAGTGTAAAGCAACGCCAAATAATTAGTCTGGGTATTAGACACGTAGCTTAATGCATGACGAAAGTTATGCAGATAGTTACTGCAGGAAGCAACCAACTGCTTGTAAAAGACACCTGTGTGTATTCATAAAGTGGTCACCTTTGAGGTGTTTATTGTAAATCATAAATTGTATAACACCCATTCAGATATCGTTTACTAGGGTCGTTCATCGATTCAACTCTATCTTTTCAGGGGTTGCCATGGCTGCTGGAGGACCCTTGATGACCGGTGATAAACTGGAATCAGCAATGGTGAGGATATTTCAATCACTGTTTCATTCTCTTTCACCGCCAATGTCACCAAAATGCACCACAGGCCCAGATGATACGTTGCCTTCTCAAGGCAATGTCTGATCAGGGACTCCAATTTTTGTCTCAACCTCTATTTCTATGCCCAAGGTTTATTCTTTTGAAAAGTGGATTTATATATTTATTTCAGTTCTTCATTTTCCCGTAATACAGACAATTAGAAAATCGACACCGAAAGAGTTAAACATACTAGTTTTCGTGGTTATTATTCTCAGTGAATCATCTGCTTTTACATTGCATTTGCAATTATTTTCAATGCAACATTAAAGGAATTAAGATCTACCATAACAAACTGGGATGAACATGCTATCATGCTTTTACTATATAAACTCACTTTTGAAAACCTTTAATTCGTGAATATTCATGTAAGTTAATTACCTTAAATTTTATAACGGTATATGAAAACAAGATGTTTTGGCAATGACAGAAACTGTAGAATCAGATCTACATAGTTCCATAAGCAAAACTACAGAAACCATCTGCATCTTCTCTGTTGCTCTTGAGGCGTAAAATGCATTTGTTTTTTGAACAAAAATACGCTAATGATCATACAACAACAAATATAGTGGCTGTAAAGTGTGCTTCTAATTGTGTTCAAATGTGTGTACACCTTATCCTGCGGCTTGATCTTGTTTGTTTGTATTGGCCTTTTACGTCGCTTTAATCCATTCCCTCATATTGACGACTTTTGACGACTCTGTAAAAGTCATTTTGTGAAACCATTGTGATAAATAGAGCATTTGCTCCTATAGGAGCAAATGCTCTATTTTTCTCACATACCTTCCCTTATCTCCGAGTTAGAACAACAGGTTAAGATTTCCTTATCTGTAACACGTGTAAGATCACTTTAGAACGTATGACGTCATATATGACGTCAAGCCATGGAAACCTATGTTTTGCATGTCATTTAAACGGCGAAAATACACTTTTTTTGATATGTGAGAAAAAGAATCTGATGCTCGTTGTCTTTTAAGATCACATGTTCCTAAACTCACCAAGAACCAAGGCTCGCTTAATGACATTTTCTAAGGCTCGTTTAGGAACATGTGATCTTAAAAGACAACTCGCAACAGATCCTCTATATCACGATGGTTTCAAACTACAAAATTCTAAAATGTTTCTTTTTCTCTAGTTAATGTTCCTTTTCGGTAGATTTATTCAAAGAGGTTGTATCTAAAACTAACCTATGAGGTAATGGGTTAAAAGTAATTGGATGTGGTCATGTCGCGACATCTTGCGCAATCACAAATGGGAAAAGACCTTTTTCCAGATTTTACAAATTGAACGGCTTGAGAAATCTCTATTCACAATGCTGTCATATGTCAACATTCTTGTACCATAGTATTCGTATAAAATACCCTTAGTATTCGGACACCTAATGTCTCCCTTCTCTATGGCCCTGTAAAGTTCATCTTGGTCTGAACGATTTGCCAAAGTTTGTCCGATCGAATACTAAGAGTAATTAGGGTACATGCAACTGTTAATTTATAATATTTACATTCGCCCTGCAACGTCCTTATATAACCTTATTCTAAAAAGAAAGTTGCATTTTCCCATGAACGTTCATTTCAATACCAGTTTGAGTCGGTTCTCCTTTTCCCAGAATTCCGCTGTGTAAGCGCGGAGTAATACTGTACTGACCCAGTTATGACCTATTTTAAGATTTATCAATGGGGAATCGATACGTGACAATGTAAAAAAAAGAAAGTTGCATAAAATCCTGTAATTGAACTTGTACATGATGATACAACACAGCATTTTGTCAATGGGTGTGAATCAAGTGTAGCAGACATTAACTGGAGCCCCCATGAGTTTTAAGCGCAAAACAGAAAATGGATTGCTTCTAAATTTTCATTTCGTCCGTGTTTTGCCGTTGAAGCGGCCATGAAAATTTGAAATGTGGCATCTTCTTACTGAGAATTATCGCTTGAATACATAATATTGCCAACTTTAACAGCCGTGGCGTATCAAAATATATTATCAAGTAATGAGTGAAGCATAAATAAGTCAATGTCCTTACCGTTAACAAAGAAAAATCCGAGAATAAAATCCAACGTTGTGACCCGCTTTCGATCAAGCATGGCGGGTGGGTAAATTGGCTTCGACACCGTGACCTTCATTTAAGAAGATGCTTTAATACCAACATTTCGTAAATATATATGATTTGAAATATCTCGATAATCTTTTCCTTAAACATAGCTGGACAATTTACTGATTAAAATCTTGTATTCATTCTATATTTATAATATGTGTTTGGGACTATTTTCATACCATATATAGAGATCCTACTACGTTACAAACGAACCTGGAAACGACCTAGATAGCGGCTATTACGTGACCGGTATATAATATTTTAAAAAAAATCCGTTGAAATATAAGAAATACAATGGAATATAAATATAAGAAATAAATGACGTGCTCCCGGTGTTCATGAGGTTATGCAACGCATAGCTTTACGAGCAAAGATTCACGTGAAGCCCTTCGGCTTCACTAACTTTGCTCGTAAAGCTATGCGTTGCATAACCTCATGAACACCGGAAGCACGTCATTCATTTCTTAAATGTAAGGGCTACTGTAAAATACTCCAACATCAAAATCATAAACATGAACGTAATTTTACCTCATGGCTGTTTAAACATGTCATTATGTTTCACGTGTATTTCAGGACAAGCTTGGAATTCAAGGACAAGCCTTTAAGTCCAGCCTGAAGCATGATGATCACCTCGGCACGTCATCAACTGATCAGTCTCCATCAGCATCTCGACCTACAACGGCGACTTCCGGTGAGCAAGGAGATACGATTGAAAGTTTCTCCATGCCTCCTGAAGCCGTCGGTGTGTTAGAAACGGTTATACATATGAACAAAGCACTTGAACAACAGATAGACACACTAAGAATGAGACTGACAGTTGAGGCAAAACAACACGGCAAAGATATAGACAAAATAACACAACAGAAAGAACGACTTATAGATGCCAAGGAAAATGAAATAGATGAGCTCAAAGACTCACTGGTAAATAGAGACGAGAGAATTAGTACATTAGTGAAAGATAGTCATGATAAAGATCAACATATACATCATAAAGAAAGCGAAATAAGTGATCTTAAAGAACTTGTAAAACAAACAGAAACCTACGCAGAGCAACTGCAGAAGAAAATCAGTCGATTGAAGGGTGATAAGCATAAGCTGGAATCAGAACCTGCACATGCACAAACTGATGAAATGACAAGGCTTAAAAAAGAAATTATTACATTGAAAGAAAAGGTTAGCACGGTGGAAAAGGAACTTAGTAGGGCAAATGTTATAATGGAACAGCAGAATATCAAAATACGCACACTTGAGTTGGAAAAGGGTGTTTTAAGTGACAAATTCAAAGCTGAACTGGAAAAGGCAGGTCGACAAATGCGTTCAGAAGTGGAACGAATGCGGGAAGTGATGAAACAACAATACGAGGAAATGCGCAATCTCAGACAGCAAAATGTAGAGATTTCAAGTGACGTCAGGGACATAAAGGATATCCTTTTGAAAGGCACGATAAAACCAGAACCGGAAGTGAAATCAAAACCAGAAAAACTTGACGCATTCAAATCTCCTCGTCCAATTCAAAAAAGTCCAAATTATGGAACGCAAGCACCATTAACATCGCGACAAAACACAAATCTTACAAAGACGAGCCAGAGCATAAGGTCGTCTTTGCCATCATCGTTAAATCAAACGTCTGTAAGTTTTCAGTCGAGAGGTTTACCACCTATTGCCAGGGACCAGACGCTTGGCAAATGGGTACCAGCTGGTGCAAAACAATCAACCATGTATGTTAAAACGCCAAGAGACAAGAGGAAATGAGATCGAGGACTTTTCAGTTGTTCTCATCTCTTACCAGGCTCGTTTTCTGTGATTGTCTTGCTTTAACAATTTACCCCCATAGACACGCATTTTTAATGTCTTTGTAAACAGAGTAAACCCAAAACAGACGGTTTTCTGTATGAGCCTTCTGATAAAGGTTCTCTCTGTTTGCCCGTGGAATCATATAGATCTGATTGTACTGCTTCTGGCATGGTTAAAATTGCATGTGTTAATACTCCGTTATAGAAATTAAGTTAATTGATATTCATATATACATGTATAATATTTTCTTACATGAATATTTATGGAGTAGAGAGTAAATATACGCATTTCAGTTGCAGTAAATTAAAAGCAGAACATGTCTTAAGTGACCATTCATTGATTGAACACAGGAATCTTGAAAAGCGTGACTTTTTGTCGTTGTTTAATGCAAGACAAAAGACATGCACAAAGCTCCTGTAGGAACTTTCTGCATTACACTTGACTTGCATTAAGCTACCACCAGTCTTAAAGATCCCGAATTAGACCTCTCTTTGATGGTAGCTTAAAACAGGTTTTAATGCACATGCAAGTCTGTGTTAAATTATCTTTTGACGGAAGTGAACAGATGTTGATATTGCTATAAATGTGTGTTTGAGTCAACTTAGACACTGGTATCAATCAATATCAAGAAACATTGGTATCATCTTCATAAATATTGTTCAAACATAGAAGGAATACAAACATACATACATTGAGATCAACTTTATGTTGACTCGGACGGGCTTCCATTTCATTAAGTTTATTGTTTAAGCCTAGTTAGTTCGTTGCCGTTATATTGCAATTTATCATTAAGCCTTTACTGAATCTGAATCTGTTGATAAATATTCATTTTTCTTATGGTATACATACAAGGGAATAGAAAAAAAATTTAGTACTACATGTAGTACTATATAGTTCTACATTCCATTAGAGAAGACCCTGATCAGATGACTCACTCCTATAAGAGCAGTCTGATTTGGATCTACTCTGTTTGCAAAGGTGTCTATGTGAGGTAACGGGTCATGGCCTTATTCATGCGAATTACATGTAGTAGGATTTCGGCATTGGCTTTTAATTTCAAAGCAGTAAGGGTACCATTTCCTTCATATAAACGTGTTTTCATGCATTTGCAAACAGAGTAGGCCCAGATCAGACGGCTCCTATAGGAGCCGTGTGATCAGGGTCTGCTCTGTTTGCTAGTGGGATTTGAAAGATCTGTTTCTTTACTTTCTAATATGGCTACAATGTCCCACTTTCCATATTTCATTTTAACTAGTTTGTCCATGAATATTCAGTCGGTATTGAAATTTGGAATAAACATTAAACAGGCAAAGGGTTGAAGGCATTTCATACCTACCCGTAGCTACAGTCTGAGAACTGCGTACCCTTGGTAAAGGGTGCTAGAGTGTGATTGATCAGTGGTGACGTGGTGACGTTATTTGACCTGTCAATCATTTAGCACACCACTCATAAGAAGGGGTTATGTGAGGGCTAGGGTTTTTATAAGACATAATAAGACATAAGACAAGTTTTATTTAACGTCGGATGTTCATAACATAATAACATAAGCCCTGATGGGCTTTTATTCCGACAAAACAAGAGTAGAAAAACAAAAAAACGACAAAATAAAAGTATGAACATGCAGTCAAGCACATAGAAAAGTATCACATACAGCATGCTTATATAAGACAGTATCACAGTATTTACATTAGTATGAAGCTATCACAGCTAGATCTATTAATTATATTGAATATTTGGTTGCGAAATAAAAGAAATTTAATAAAATAGATCCCTTTAGTTGACTAGAGCACCCCTCAGCAAACTAGATCACATCTCGATCAGACAGCTTATTCGAGAGCTGCCCAATCTGGATCTGGTCAGTCAGTAGAGATTTAAAAACGAAAAACCTTTGTAAGGAACAAAATGTCCTTTATTTAAATATAAATAAAATCTGTTAAGAAATTAAAATTGATTGCAAAACATGCAGTTTTAAAACTAAAAAGCGAGAAACTAAAGCTGACTTCAAGCAGGTTCTAGAACCAAGAAACAAGCATAAGATAAAGCTAAAAACATGCCAGCAGATAAAACCAAAGAATAAGCAAAATATAAGTATTTACAGGGAAAATATAAGTATTTACAGGGGAATGAAGGACTGAACAGATACATTTAAAAGCACAAAACCAGTTTTTCAATAAGCAATTTAATGTGCCAGTCTGATTCAAGTCATGTGCCAAAGAGTCTTAGACTCGTCGGATGACTTCAGTGTCAAAAGCACAGGGGTCTGGACCGATTCATTGGGGTCTATATGTACTATATAATAACAAGGGTTCCAACTAGCAGAACGGATATCCGTGTACCACGAGTACAAATATGACTGTAACTCTTGGAATTTAAATGATAATTTCGTAATTCTTTCGGCTATTGAAAGCCAATATATTTTTCTATCAAATAAATATAATCTTATAACGGTAACTTATGAACAAGTATCAATCCAACAATGATTTTCTCAAAATTTCACGTGTTTTTAGGGTCATTGACAAACGTTCGTTCACCCCGGTTTCACTATATCACAGCAATAACCTGGCAATTTGCAGTTCAAAAAATGGCGTGAGTCAATAAAACGAATCGATTCTAACACCCACCTCCAATTATTTAGTTCCCAGCATCAAAAGAATGATGTAAAACTAGCGAGTTTTGTCAGTTTGCTTCAAATCGTCGAGGAAGGAGCCATTGTACGTGACGTCACGGATTTTCCAATTTTTCCTTCGCTCATCCAATGAAATGGCTCCATTCAAATTTGTTGCAAAATGGCAGCATCCGAAATAGAAACATAACGACAGACGGAAAGGCCGCTGTTGCTAGTTGCTTATTTATTAAGAGGACGAAACAAATGGAGATTGGTGATATAATTGGGTTGTTTTATTGAACCACGCCATCGTTTGAACTGAAAATCGCCAGGTTATGGCTGTGATGTAGTGAAACCGAGGTGAACGAACGTTTGTCAATGACCCAGAAAACACGTGAAATTTTGAGAATATCGTTGTTGGATTGATAATTGCGCGTAAGTTACCATGAGAATATTATATTTATTTGATAGTAAAATATATTGGCTTTCAATAGCCGAAAGAATTATAAAATTATCACTGAAATTGCAAAAGTTACATTCATATTTGTACTTGTGGTACACGGATGTCCGTTCTGCTAGTTGGAACCCTTGTTATTATATAGTACATGTAGACCCCAATGAAGCGGTCCAGACCCCTGTGGTCAAAAGCCCATCACCGAGAATTACTTTCTCCACAGCTGTTACATAAACAATATGCCTATATATAACAACAGATCCATGAATATTCATGGAAGACTCCGCCTACTCGCCTACTACGAACATCAATTAATTTACATTGTTACAGTAAAACCTCTCTAAACCGGAGATCTAGTTGAGACGAATTTAGAAGTTTTTAGGCAGGTGGTTGCTTTATGCAGAGTGAAAATCATGCAGAAAGCTCCTAGAATTTATACTAAATTGAACATCCGGATTAGAAAGGGTTCACTGTATAAAGAATAAGTGAACGCATAGCTATACCAAACAGTTTAGAATCAGATCTAAGCTATGTTATAAACCGATAGAGCAGACCCTGACCAGGCGGCATCTACATGATTCGTCTGGGTCCATGCTTATAAAACTTTTTAGCTGAGTCTGAGTTCGTTCTCAAGCTTTTGATTGGTCAGATTTGAGTTCTCAAGCTTTTGATTGGTCAGATTTGAGCCATAGGCTCAAATCTGACCAATCAAAAACTTGAGAACGAACTCAGACTCAACTAAAAGTTTTATAAGCATGGGCCCAGATCTAGACAGGCGTCTCTGTGGAGCAACGAGTTATGCGACCACTTATCGAATAAATACAGGAATCTCTAAAACATGGGAGTGAATAATAAAAAAACACGCAGAATGCTCCCAATGGAGCTGTCTGTATTATGTTCGACTTGTATTTATCTATCAGTTGTTTTTAAGACTTACAGTTAGTTTTCTTTTGAGTGGTTGCCTTAGAAACGAATTACTACTGTGTCTGTATGAACTTTGCAAGAGCTAAGTCAGAGATTTGTAAACAATGTACACCGAGGCAGGAACATGATCAATGTACATGTTTATATATCATGGAAACAGTTGGTAAATGTCCATTTACAGTACAAATGATTAATGATGCCAACGCTGAATGTGTGATTTACCTATGCAAAGTTTTGATCCAAATGAAACGCAGAGTTACTCCGTGTCTTATCAGGATGCAAACTGTGAGCTATTATTATTATTCAAATGAATTGGAAGAAAAAATAAAATTGAAGATGACACATTTTGCAAACGACATTTACGTTGCACATACATGTATCAATGTTACCACAGAAACTATGGAAAGATAAATGGTTAATTTGGCATTTGTTTACACATATTCTTTTGATCTGAATAAACATATATACATGCGAATATATTTGTTTTAAACGACCATGTAATGAATAAACATGAGTGTCTTTAAATTCGTGTGTTTTAATACAGGACGAATGTAATGCAGAAACCTCCTTCAGGGGAGTTTTCTATGTATCTGTCCTCCTGTATTATCCCATTACCTCATAGGCTATTTTTAGATACAACCTCTTTGAATAAATCTACCGAAAAGGAACATTAACTATAGAAAAGAAAATGTTTAGAATTGTGTAGTTTGAAACCATTGTGATAAATAGAGCATTTGATCCAATAGGAGCAAATGCTCTATTTATCACAATGGTTTCACAAAGTGACTACTACAGAAGCGTCAAAATTCCTCAATATGAGGGAATGGGTTAAGCATCCGTCCTCCTTTAAGACCCATCGTTAGATCTGTTATGGTGATCGCTAAAGAGTGGGTCTCACTGTATGTAAAAGAGGCTATAAACACATTCCCTAATATTGACACCTTTTGAAGCCTATGTAAAAAGCTTTATGTTACCATTGTGATAAATAGAGCATTTACTCCATAGGAGAAAATACTCTATTTATCATAATCATTTCAAAACTACATAAGTTTAAACTTTAAAGTATTCTTTTTTCTAGTTAATACTCTTTTTCAGTAGAATGCTTTCAAAGAGACTGGGTCTTAAAATAGACTATGTAGGAATGGATGATTAATATGGGATCTTCACTGTAGGTAAGTTATTGGTCTAATAATTATCTACATTAAGTAGATTTATATCCTCCAAATACCGTGATAATAGAGTTTCAGTACAGCGCCAAATGCATTGTCAAATTTCAAAATTATACATAAAAAATGGAATACCATATAACCCTCTGAATGCGAGAAACGCGTGTACTGTCACTAGCAAACAGCGTAACCCTAGATCAGAGGACTCATAGATGGGCTCTCTGGTCAGGGTATGCACTGTTTGTCAACCAAAATCCTCTAGCAAGTTTAAACCATTCCCCCATAGGCATTTTTAGATCCAACCACTTTGAATAAATCTACCGAAAATGAGCATTATAACTAGAGAAAAGGAATTTGTTTTAGAATTTTGTAGTTTGAAACCATTGTGATAAATAGAGCATTTGCTCCTATAGGAGCAAATGCTCTATTTATCACAATGGTTTAAACAGGTGACTTTTACAGAGGCGTAGAAAGGCGTATTTATGAAGGAAAGGGTTAAACAGTTCATACTGAGTAGACTCTATACTCTGATACTTCAGCGTTGGAAGGGTTAGACTCAAAAGCCGGACCAGTAGTGTTAAACATAAATCATCGTATCAGTTTGTACTTATGCAGTAAACCATCTCTAAACCGGAATTCTATTAGATAAGAATTTAGATACTTTTAGACAGGTGGCTGTTTAATGCAGGGTGAAAACCATGCAGAAAGCTCCTATGGGGAGCTTTCTGAATGACGTTCACTCTGCATTAAGCTGCCACCTGTCTCCAAGACCGATTTTCATACTAAATTGGATGTCCGGCTTAGATGGGTTTTACAGTATATTTTACCATCTCTCTCCACAAGCAACAGTTCACATATATAGTTTGGAACCAAATCAAATGCACATTTACAAAGCCTAAGTCTGTTCGACACTCTAATTGGAAGTTTTGAAAAGCGGGGATTATAATCAAAGGCAACTGTATTAAGCATTCAAGGCTCCAGATTGTTTGCTTAGGGTATTATAGATATACCAGGGCGTCAAAAGAGTTCAGCATTTAGACACAATTTGGGACAATTTGTATTGGTGTAGAGGCGCCGTTTGACGCCTTTGTAAACATAATAACCCTCCGCTTGCTATTCACGTCAATATATCTACCTGTAAATAGTGAAGACCCAGATGAGACAGCTTCTGCAGGGGCTGTCTCATCAGGGTCTGCACTATTTACAAGTTGATTGTGCAACCAGTGCACTCCACAGCAGTGATTTCACAGCGAAATACTTGTACACAGTTAAGATATATGTAAATATACAACAGGGCATGGGTAAAGAAGGAGAAATGCATTTTAAAATTCAGCAAGAGAAGGGTTAATATAGATCCAGATAAGATGCATTTGATCAGGATTTGCTCTGTTTGCTTATTGAATTATAAAAACCTGGTTCACATTCAGTTTCGGCTATGTCCATAGTCCATGCCCTTATACCCCAAATATGTTATATGGTGTCATGATGCATCAGGTAAAGGGTTGAAGTAAATCACTTGTTTCCTCGTCAGTTAGGCTTTCTACATCTTGATATTGTAGACCCTGTTGACCCTGACTGATGGCTAACTAACTGCTGTTTTTCAGTGCTTACTTTGTTTTGCGAGAAACTTTAAGAAAAAAAGACATCTCTGCCGCTTCGAAACTCAAGAAAGATAACTCCAACAAAACGGACATGTGAAAGTGACGGGGTTGTCTTTCTTGAAACCATAAACCCATTCCAACGCGGCGGCTGATCTGGATCCAGTTATCTTCAGCTCGAGATGCCTACTACTTTATTTGTCTATAGCACATTACAGGCAGAGTTATAATTACATTTGCAAACAGTTGAGACTCGACCAGGAGCAACACCGTTTGACACTCGGGGAAAAAATGCTCTCTCATAATAGCTTACGTTTTGAATACCCCCACCCCCAAAAAAACACCCCCCCCCCCAACAACAACAACAACAAAACAAAAAACAAAACCAAAAAAACCCCAACATGTATCTATGTATACATGTACTAAGTTTTGAGCTGATAACGTATTATTCACACACTAAAGATTAAAATTTGTACTGACGTGTTGTCTGAAACAAATTTGTTCTTTCACGGACAAAATTAAAATTGACTTTACAGGTAAAGGTGCGTACCCAAATACTAAAGTCACCAGTTCTCCACCAAACCATCTTCGAGACGAGTCTAAAAAGTGGTCACAGTACATAGTTTGGTGGAGAAATAACAGATACATTCTTGGACATATTTAAATTCACGCATTATCTGGACCTACTAAATTGTTCAGATAGGCCAATTGCATCTGAACATTGATAAAACATAATCAATTACAATATAATAACATAATCTGAAACTAAATTACTACGACAGTTTCGCAATGTTTGTGTCATTACAAACTGAGGTATATGTCTACATGCAGCAGTAGAAATGAATTGGGTGTTTCTCAACATATTTACGGTACTATCTATCTATCTATCTTTGCATAATGCCTGACTCCGCTTTCGCGTATTACTGGCATGAACCCTAGGGCAATTTTTGCCATTGATTAATGTAAGAAATCGATAGTGAGAAATAAGTATTTTGGAGATACATGTAGTAATATGAAGTGTAAAAGTAAGAAGTCATTACAAAGAAATTTTGTGGCAAGAAATCGTGAACTATGAAATAAGCTCGATCAGATGCCTTATCATGAAAAATCACGAACAAGATGGGTTTTATTAGAAGACTGAACAGAGATGTCCCGTTAGCAGTTTATACGTAAGCATTTGGCCCCAAACACAATTGAAGTAAATATCTTACAGACACTTTTAATAATTAGATGTGCTAAGCAAGACATGTTCGGCATTGGCAAACAACTTGGGTCCAGATGATAGGCCGAGAAAGTCGGCATCCCGTCAGAATCTAAACTGTTTGACATTCGGTGAAACGTTTCTGAAATAAAACCCAACAAATGTAAATTAAACTGTAACAGGTTAAGCTTTTAGCAAACTTTATATTTGCAGCACAAGAAAGGCTGATATAAACCTTCATTCTACACCTTTGCAAACATAGTAGACCCAGATTGGAGAGAGAGGGGGACAGACAGAGACAGAGACATATACAGAGAGAGGGACAGAGAGAGAGAAAGTGCGTGTGTGTGTGCGAGAGAGAGAGAGAGAGAGAGAGAGAGAGAGAGAAGAGAAGAGAGAGACAAAGAGAGAGACAGAGAGAGAGGGGAGAGAGAAAGAAAGACAGACAGACAGGGAGAGAGAGAGAGAGAAAGAGAGAGAGAGACAGACAGAGAGAGAGAGACAGAGAGAGAGAGAGAGAGGGAGAGAGAGAGAGAGACAGACAGAGAGACAGATACGGACAGAGAGGGAGAGAGACAGAGACAGACAGACAGAGAGAAAGAGACAGATAGAGGCAGAGAGATAGGGACAGAGACCGTTCGTCCTTCAATGAGTGTCTTGAGGCAATCTACTCTTAATCTGTAGACCAGTGCTTTTATTTTTATATAAACAACACTTTGTACACTATGCCATCGGACTCCGGCTCATGAAATGTGTCTAAAATAAGTTAAAATGTCCCTAAATTAACGTTTTGTAACATTTAGAGCCGAAATAAAATCAAGTTTAGGCGTTTTTCAGTAGATCTCTAATATAGAATAAGCGAAATTTCAGCTTTGTCTCGAAACGTCACAAATTTTAATTTTTCGATTCCAAATGTTACAAAACGTCAATATTAGGGACATTTTTAACTTCTGTTCACTATGGGTCTTTCACTCTGTATTATACTACTGGTAGATCTACTTTAATATCTTTTAGATTGCACTCTTAACAACACTAGGTTAACACTGGTTACCAAGACTAGCACCTCCACCTTGAAATCAGTACCGATTGTTCGGGAGTAAAAAAAAAATAAAAGCAGGAAAAATTAATAGAAACACTTTATGTCTCAGCAGGACATCTTTACAATCACAAGTCTAAGCAGGAAATATCAAGTTATTGAAAAAATCATATATTAGACTATAATATTCTAATTAAATTCGTTTGCATTTCATTTTAATAATTCTTTTGTTGCCAACTTTTGTACTGCATTTTCACCTAGTTTTGGACGGATTATACGTTAAGGATAACATCCGATAATTCCGCATGGTTGATCGGTGTCAGTAACAAGTTTTGACAAGCTTTGCGAGAGACGGAACATTTGTTGGTAGTGAACAGTTTACCTTATCTGAGTGTATAGAAATGAACTTCGTCCTTGATTGATTAGATCTACATGTATCTGTCCATTTAATATGTCCATATTTCCTAAACCCAGTGGTTTATTTTCATGAACTTTGCAAAAATGTTTAAATCTATCTCAATATAGACTTATATGATCATAACAGAGATTAGTAGGTATGGCGACTGTGAAATTAAGCTGAAACTTGTTAATGCTGTTGCTAGTAAAAATAATGATGGTGATTGCAGTAATAACCCGAAATGTTGTTATTCAGTTTGTTTCTGTCAGGAAGAGCACTAGCCGAGAGATTATAAAACTTTCTGCTTGAGTTCATCCTCAAGCATCTGACTTGTAAAGATTTGAGTAAGCCCCAAATCTGATCATTGAGGTAGGCTCTAGATCTACTTGAGAATGAACTCAGACTCAACTCGGGAAGTTTTATAACCGCAGACTCAACCCGGGAAGTTTTTATAACCGCCGGGCCTGGTCTGCTTTGAAACGGGATCAGACAGTAATTTAAACTCAGAATTTTGTAACATTTTCTACATGAATCAAAATTAAATAGCAACAATTGATTGAACTTTAAACTTTCATAAAATGTAAACTAATTAGATTTTATAATTATGTAATCTAGATCTAAGAAATAGAATCTACATATTTTCAGAGTTTTGGTTGTTACAACACAGGCAAAGTTAGAAAAGAGTTAGAGCATAGAATGCGTGGTATTTTAGATAGATTTAAAGTCTAGAAGACCCCATCTCAATAAGATGGTGTGCAGAATCCATGGTGCAGGTTTCCATTGCATCAGTTCAATGTCAACGTCACAATGTCAGGTCTAAGCTAGGTCGATCGGAGCCTTAATTTATAGTTCATGTCTGTTCAATATATAGATGTAAATTCCATGGACGATTTTTTTTCACTGTTTATGCCATTGAGGAGGTGTGAAGGGCCAGCAACCGTATGTTTCGGTTTTGTCAGCGAAGGTCCGGTCAATGATCAGAACCAGAATATATTTCATGTCAGCTCCATATCTCCGAAATCCCATCTGCTTATCTCATTAAGACGATACACAGAAGCTGTTCATAAACCTATATTACAGTTGTGCAAACTCAATATAAACCAAAGTCCACAAGTCATTACCAGACTGATATATTCAACAAGTTACTCATTCCAATGGACTTTAATTAGGATTAAATTTAAGCTTCTAAAGTGACTCTATCATCATTCAATTAATATCGGAACATTGTGTATCACAAACTTGTCATAAAACATGTCTCATGGTGTCAATTTTGTTGTTTAATATGCTTAATGTTTAATGTGTTTCGTCTTGATATGCGTCCTGTTATGTTTTGTCTTGTGGCTTTACCGTTTCTTGTTAGATGGTGTTTGGTGCGGTGTCATTCCGTGTGTGGCTCTCCCTGTTTGACTATTTTTCCATATTTACTAAGGCAATGCTATAATCTTATTTCACAACACCTCATATTAATAAACATACAATGTATAAATTTTGATGGTTTTGTATCAAATACTGTAGGAAGTTAGGAATAATGCATGCCTCTAACCTACCACATAAAATACCTTAATGTGCTATAAATTTAGTGTAACTGTTCCGTTATAAAAATAAAAACGCAGGTGTACAACTCACTCCGAACAACATTTTGTATAAACTTTGGTGGTGACTCTAGAATAATTAGGATTTAAGCAATAATTGTCAAAATATTGCCATACAGAATAACTTAATTTTGACAAAAGCAATGACCATTATATATTTGTTGTTGCAATACGGAAACGAAATGATTTAAACGTTTATAACAAGGTGCTAAACTTCTCATTGCATACACTCTAGCGACTCAATGTCAGTTAGTTCAGTTTGTGCCACACAATTTGCGGAACGCGCATATGAACGTACAAACAGAAGGAAGTACAGATGGAACAACGAGAGCAAATCTATATGCCCCCGATGGCTGCATACAATAATGTCCATTAGTTATTTTCTTGTAATTAGATCAAAGGGGCTGAGACGTTTGAATGAGTCTTTTAAACCATCTCAAGGGCATTGTCGTACATGGTGCGTGTACAGAACCTTCGAGTGACATAAAAAGTTAGGTTCTTGTTTCATACTATTTTGTTATAGGGGTATGTACCGCGTCATACGAGTCTTAACATATATGTATAGTATGTATTGACTCCCATGAAGCGGTACAGACCCCTATGATTTTTGTGTATTATTCTTCACATGCAGATGTGAATATATATGCATGTATTTACATTACATTTTATATAATAGTGCCAGTAGCATTCGAGTATTTATACTACGTGACAGTCCCGTAGAAAGCCGCTATGGACACTGCGACCTAAATCTATGTTGAGTACTGAAAACCTATAATACATAAATGCATATTGTACGCCAGACCGTCCAATGCGGATTCGTGCGGAAGGGCTCTTGTAAATATCAGTGAGAATCATTATATCTATTGATTACTTATACATATACTGTGACTGCAACAAAACAGTTTAGATCCAGATGAGGCACCGAGTAACTCGTTGTTAGGCCTACAGTTTCTTATAACCTTGTGTCATTACACTTAGTCGTTCCCCAAAAGATAGATCAAATCGTATGTCGTCAAAATCACAACATATCCAAAATTGAGCAGACTTTTTTTTCACAGCGGGATAATAAGTTAAAGTAGATTGAGTTGGTATTTTGTAAAATATGATTTGTATAATATGGTGGTTTGACTCTATTCTTGGTTACAAAATCAATTCTACTATTCCATGAGTCTAGTCCATATAAATATATTTTTTGAAAGAATCGACAGATCTATTTCTTACGGAAGCTTAAATGGACCCCCATATATGCAATAATATGGCTAAAAACTTGAGGAGTTACGTATCTTTAATATATGTAAGACAACGTTTTCTGTGTAGTTATATAAAGAATAATATTTATTTGAACCGAATTTTTTAATTTAACATATCTGTAATATATGTAAGCTAATGTTTTCTGTGCATTTACATGAAAATTAATATGTATGTAAAGAAGTTTTTATGAATTATAAATATGCAATAAGATATATATTTGTAAAAGGCAGATGGTTTATATTAAACAAAATATATTTATTTGTGATTTTTAAGTTATAATTAATGTAAAGTACTGAAAAGAACACAATGTATATTAACTAGAATAAAGTTCCTTTTACATACTACTTAAGTAAGTATTTTATATACTTAATGCCTATATTGCTGAATATATTTTTACGAAATATATCCCTTTGAAATCAGAGGGTTGTGTTAAAAAAATGTGGTACCTTTTACGAAACAAATATAATTAGTTTTCATATATTTCAAGAAATATGAACTACTTATATTCCAAGGTGTACTATAAGACAGTCAAAATCTACATGTTATGTTATGTCTAACTTATACAGTGTTTGCGAAAGTTGTTTTGATTCCACTTTTGTCACTGACCGTTCCAAGGCGGTACTTCCATCTCCCCCTATTGCATGTTTGTTTTGTCTTTGTGCGTCTCTTGTTGTTTTTATAGTTATGTACATTTGCTGTTTCCTTGTGTTGCTGTTCGGGCGACTGTTTGTTCTGTATGTGGTGTTTCCTGCATGACTCATTTTTGTACTTTTAAAGGACCGAACAGAAATTCAAAGGACCTACAAAAACAAAAGTGTAAAAAAGTGCTGTTTCTATGTTCTAATACATTAAAAGTTATTTAATATACCCGTATTCTTTAATTATAAGTAACATATAAAGTCATTATACAAGTTGAGTCATCACTTTCCAAATTGCTTTTTAAGTTTGGAAAGAATACAGGTAAATTTTCGCAAACAGTGTGAACTGAGCAAAAATTCACCAGTCACAAGGACCGGCGCTTTAGCAATTTTTACCAGACCGAACGAAATTATACCAGATTTGTCAAATGTCCTGTGAACTTTCGCATAGACTGCTTATAACGTTATCGATTTAAAGCATTTTCATATCATAGAACTACGAGATTTTTACACATATTTTCTTGGTATAAGGGTGTTCCATTTAAGCTTCCGTAATTACTTTTTTACCTAGATATAATACATATTTTTAAACATAGTTCTATTTTATAAACAAATGTTCTTTTTTATCAAAGAATATTTGTTTTACCTGACTCATATATTTTAAGAACATATAGTTATTTTTTAGAACAAACATTTTTTTCTGAGATCGAATATATATATTTTTTTTAATTGAACAAATATTATAAATTAGATCTATTGAATAATTCATTTCTATTGAACAAATATAATAAATTAGATCTATTAAATAAATCATTTCTATTGAACAAATATTGAAAATTATTGAATAAATATTGTATTATTGAACAATTATTTTTCCTTAATAATACATGTAATGGAACGCCTTAACTTTGCCGGTCCCCAGAAAAGTACGGGAAAATAAGGTACATGTACATCTACTGTATAAGAGAGATCGAGTGAGATACCGATTAAGTCGTTTAATAAGGAGTTTTCGTCTGTTTTGACCCCAAACTTGGATTCTACGCACGTTTTATGGTTAGATACACTATTTTGGGACTGCTGCCCCAAATCTCAGACTTTCGATAGTTGCGAATCCAAGATGACGTCATATGTTTACTAGTGCAAACCAACCAAATGATATCACCGCTCTCTCTCTTGTGCAGAAAAGTAACCTCCAGGGACCTAACCGGCAAAGTAAAGGCAACCACATGTATATTATGTGTATATTATAAAACTTGATAGATCTAAAACTCCTTAAAGTGAGCGACTGGAAATCTCCGTTTACTACATTTTTTGTAACTTCTACAGAGAAAAGAGACTGGACTAGATATACTAGTTTGAGTTATAACCGTGGAACGTAGAATTATTTTACGGAAGCTTAAATGGACCCCCCTTATATAAAGAATATATGTGCAAAAACTCTCGTAGTTATATGATATGAAAATACTTTAAAACGATTAATGAAAAAGTAGTAAAGTCAAGCAGGAAAAGCCACACACAAAACGCCACCATCAACAAAACACCCAAAGAAAGCATAGCAATTTATACTCATACACATACAGTAGAAAGTCACATACAAGACGCAATCACCACCAACATATCAATAGACAGCATGTCACACACACACAACCAAACACACGCAAACACGCGAGAAGAACACAGAAAACACCAACAAATACACGAGCACCAGAGACAAACATGAACAAAACACTGGTACAAAGACACAAGACAAACAAAAGTAAGTGTGACAAAGAGAGAACCGCCTTGGCACGGTCAGGAGCAAAATCACCACTGGGGGTTTAAACCGGATTTTTTTCGTAAAAGGGATCACATTTATTTAACATAACCCACTGATTTCAAAGGGATATATTTCATAAAAATATATTCAGCAATATAGTCATTAATTACATTAAGTATATAAAATACCTACTTAAATAGTATGTAAAAGGAACTTTATTCTAGTTAATATACAGTGTGTTCTTTTCAGTAATTTACATTAATTATAACTTAATAAATCACAAATAGACATATTTTGTTTAATATAAACTATCTGCCTTTTACTAATATATATATTATTGTATATTTAAAATTCATAAAAACTTCTTTATATACATATTAATTTTCATGTAAATACACAGAAAACATTAGCTTACATATATTACAGATATGTTAAATTAAAAAATTCGGTTCAAATAAATATTACTCATTATTTAACTACACAGAAAACGTTATCTTAAATATATATAAGACACGTAACTCTTTAAGTTTTTAGCCATATTATTGCATATAAGGGGGGGGGGGGGGGGTCCGTTTAAGCTTCCGTAATATTTAGTATAGTATAATTTATATAATATGATACAGCATTTAATAAATATATCTATAGTATAGATCTAATATAAGATGAAACTAGATCTAATATAATATATAACATAATAATATATATAATTACGGAAGCTTAAATGGACCCCTTATATAAAGAATATATGTGTAAAAAATCTCGTAGTAGATCTAATGTGATATGATATGATAATGCTTTGAAACGATAACGTTATAAGTTAGACATATTATTAACAGAGCATGTAGATTTTGACTGTCTTATATTAAGCCTTGGAATATGAATAGATCTAGTTCATTACGGAAGCTTAAATGGACCCCACTTATATAAAGAATATATGTGTAAAAGCTCTCGTAGTTATATGATATGAAAATGCTTTAAAACGATACAGTTATAAGTTAGACATAACATAACATGTAGATGTTGACTGTCTTATATTAAGCCTTGGAATATCAATAGTTCATATTTCTTGAAATATATTAAAAATAATTATATTTTTTCGTAAAGGGGACCACATTTATTTAATACAACCCTCTGATTTCAAAGGGATATATTTCGTAAAAATATATTAAGCAATATAGTCATTAAGTATATAAAATACTTACTTAAGTAGTATGTAAAAGGAACTTTATTCTAGTTAATATACAATGTGTTCTTTTTAGTTCTTTACATTAATTATAACTTAAAAAATCACAAATAAATATATTTTGTTTAATATAAACCATCTGCCTTTACAAATATATCTCTTATTGCATATTTATAATTCATAAATACTTCTTCACATACATATTAAGTTTCATGTAAATGCACTGAAAACATTAGCTTACATATATAACAGATATGTTAAATTAAACCATTCGGTTCAAATAAATATTATTCTTTATTTAACTACACAGAAAACGTTGTCTTACATATATTAAAGATACGTAACTCTTTAAGTTTTTAGCCATATTATTGCATATACGGGGGTCCATTTAAGCTTCCATAAGTTCATATTTCTCGAAATATTTGAAAACTAATTATATTTGTTCGTAAATGGTACCACATTTATTTAACACAACCCTCTGATTTCAAAGAGATATATTTCGTAAAAATATAATCAGCAATCATTAAGTATATAAAATACTTACTTAAGTACTTCTACTTATGTAAAAGGAACTTTATCCTAGTTAATATACAATGTGTTCTTTTCAGTACTTTACATTAATTATAACTTAAAAAATCACAAATAAATATATTTTGTTTAATATAAACCATCTGCCTTTTACAAATATATAGATCTATCTTAGCGAATATGTATTTTTAATTCATAAAAACTTCTTCACATGCATATTAATTTTCATGTAAATGCACAGAAAACATTAGCTAACATATATTACAGATATGTTAAATTAAACAATTCGGTTCAAATAAATATTATTCTTTATATAATTACACAGAAAACGATGTCTTAAATATATTAAAGATATGTAGATTCTAACTCTTTAATGTTTAGCCATATTGCATATAAGGGGGTCCATTTAAGCTTCCGTATATAACAGCTCTACTAGATCTATACTATAATATTTAATTGTAATGTAGATCTAATCCGGCCATATCAACTTTAACATTTAACCTTATGGTAGCTTGGTCTAAATGTTAAACAAAATAACAGCTAAAAGCACCGCACTCAGTAAGTACTACGAGCCGCATTTGTGATAGAAACTATTCATAACCACTAATAATAAAAAACGCTCACGAGACGATACATCCGGGGAACTGTTGGTAGGGGGACAAACGTTCTTTCGCCGGAATAATCGGTGACTCAAAATTCAAGTCCCTCATTAGTAAATCCTACAAAAGACCGTGTAAGTGATGTATCAGTAAGAATATTTATCGACTAAAGCCACGACGTTAATGCATTTGTAGGCTTGATACAAAAAAATGACCCATCTTGAGGCTTTGTTTACATCATGTTTTGTCGTCTCATTGAATGATTGACTATGACGCATTTACTAATATTCTACCATGCGGACCTTCCTTTACTTTCTGTCTTTTGAGATCGAATATTTTGCGATATAGATGAGATTGATTGCTGTTGATAAAAATATATCACATCCCTTGTTCCTCATTCAATTCTAAGAATTTTAGCCGACTTCAAAATTTCATCAGACCGGTTCAATCACGCAACTTCAATGATCGGTAACCAGTTGCTAATCTACACGAGGAAAGTAATTTCCATTTCGTTTATTTTCTGCAACTGAAACTTTGCCATGGTAATTTTTTTTGAAGATAACTGACAGAGAAAAGTGCAGTCTGATTTCAAATCAGTTCCTGGACTATTAGTTTCTGGACATACCACCTTTAGCTTTACAGTTGCTCTACCACCAGATTATTAATTCATTCAATTGTGAATTTCACTACATATGAATATACACCAAACATTACTATCTTGAGTATTCTTTTAGGCTTTAACCTAAACCTAAGGACCTTATGTAGCGACGTTTAGTGGTACAACCAGGCCAGGTTAGTATCACAAAAGTAGGGTTAATTACACAAACTATCTTATCTATTTCGTTATTCTGCTTCACACCCTCACGGGTAATTTCAAGCAATTTCAAACAGCATGGTTAATGCCAGAAAATGTAAAGATTTAATACAATTATTATAGGTTGAAATGTACTAGGTTCACGAAACAAGCAATTCACCTTAAGTCAAACAAATCTATGAAATTCATCTTGCAGGACAGATAGACAATTGATTGTTGTATGTGTTTCAACTTTACTCTCCATATGTTTCACTTTACTTTGTGACTGAATTTGATTCGAGATTTGTTTTTCATTTCTTACCAGATTGAGATCAAATTTAAACCACTTGTGTCATCGTTTTTCAGAAACCAGTCATGCATCAGTCTGTTTGTAAACTTCAACATAATTTCTAGCACATAACCATGTTGTCAAAGAGCTAGTTCTTCAGTAAGAAAAGTTTATAGTGAAATACCTATTGGCATTGCTCTTACATTTAAAAAAGAAGAAATGATTTTCAGTGATCATTTTACCTTTGAAAGTTAGTTCAATAAGATGTACAAACGTTCAAACAATGGGCCTTGACATATAACATTAACAATTAGTCCCAACAATTTAGCACAAGTGGTTAGCACATGTCTGTCATGTCTGTAATAAATGTAGTAATTCTTCTTTTCACCAATTTTAACATCAAACAATGTCTTATTTCATTATTTAAGTTCATAAATTCGTCTTTCTTTGCCAAAATTTTGTATTTTGAGAAAGGTCTCTGCCTTCACAAGCCATCCAGTTAACACATGTATGTCAGTAATGCAAGAATTGCTTTGTGCTTAGATGTAACAATTTTCTTCTCGCAAGACTGAAAATTATGTTGGAGCACTTTGGTTTCTATAGTGAGTTTGGCCCGGTCAGACATTGATGCATGCTGAACAATGGTTGAGTTCTGATAGGTAGTATTTTGTGCCATCTGTACGATAACGTTTTATTTATTTTGCCAACATACATGCATTTGCATTTCATTATGCCAAGTGGCCAATGAGCCGATGTAAGGGTAGTTTTTTCACTGGGTGGTGCTACAATAGTGTTTTCACAGATCACGGAATTTTTGAAAACAAGAACAATTGAACAAAACATCAACATGGTGTAAAATGTTTGCATCCTTATGAATGTGCATAATTAAAAACAATGCGTTCACAATTGATAATGTGTGTCTGGAACGGGAGATGCACGTGTAAAATGATCACTGGATTTTAAAAAACATACTGTTACACAGTGTCCGACAAATTTATTTTTTTGTTGGTAGCCCACAGTGCCACTAGGCTACCAGGTTTTTTTTTGTACTAGCCCAGTGACTACCAGAAAAACAATCTAGCAGCCGAGAGATTTTTTATTCACTTTCCAGATGGTAAGACCTTACATTCGTGTTTGGTGTATGTACTCATTCAGACCTAATATCCCTTAAGAATAATGACAACATAATCATGAAACTAGATCGATATTACATTTTTCTTAAATTTAATTATTTTATTTTAAATTGCCATTCTTCCGCTTGTTTTAACTGCTAGTGGTGCTAGCTATGACAGACTTTGTAGCGACTCTGATAAAATTTGTTCCATCAGATGATGAATTTGCACTGTCAGACTGTGAATATATGTTATACTAACATTCCACTAGATGTTGAAATGAGTAAATACAAATTTTATTTTAAATGGCAATGTATTACTATTTTGTCTAATACTCTACTGTCATTACCTTTGTCATTAATTAAATAAAATTTCATACTGACAGGTCCGATCATATCATGTTTTAAATGGTTTGAAATAGAAAATCTACTTTCATCATTCTAAGTAATGCAGAATTAAATAATTGAGTTCAGAACATTGATTTTAGGTCCTTTGCACTTGCTTTAGCCTTTAAATGTGTGTCAGATGTTAATAAGACATTTTCAAATACAAATGTAGTGTAGCCCTTTTATCTGCGTACCGGTATGCACTGTAAGCCATACAAGAAGATATTGTGGAAGTAATCATTTTTACCTGATAGAAAATCAGGTCTAAATAGATCGAGGTTTCATTCTTGTTTTACCCCATATAACACAATCATGTAAAGTTAGTTAACAGAGCAAAACATCGTCAATCTTGAAGAAATAACGATGAGGTGAAAAAAATCAAGTTTTTCAAATTGAATAGCGAGAGAAAACTTGTAGATTTTCGCCGAAATACGATCCGCGAAAACCCATTATTTTTTTGTTTTGGTTATGATATAAGGGACCGGAAGTTAATTACATAAGCGAGTTAGGTTCCAAACTCGCACCATTGAAGCGGTATTTGATCCAATTTATTAGTCAACTGAAACTGTCACACACGATGGGCGGGGCTTAAATCTAGATTCACTGGTGCATGTGTATTGGCTGAGATTACGTATGGAATATTCTTGCTCTGCGGGATTCGGAGATTAAACATTTCGACAAACAAGTGTCAGTCATGCATCACTTGGGCGGAGATTTAAATGATTTGATAGCCAATACATGGCCAGCGTCAGTGGTTGACACGCTCTATGGGTTAACAACAGGACACACGTCAGAAAACACACTCGAGATTAATTGTATGTATACAGACCCTAACTCTGGGAAATTAACATGCCATCATCATGATTAATTGTCCTACGTTCTAGATTATCTGTTATAGCCGGGCTATTGATCTTTGCTTTTACTCTTAGCCTGGCGGGCTTGTTTTGAAATTCTTTGATAGTCCGACAAGATTATCTGGTAGCCCGCGGGCTCTGGGCAATGGATTTGTCGGACACTGTGTTACATGTTTGTATGATATCAGAATTTATTGAATGAAATTGTTATCTTACAGAGGATTTCTTTAAAACATCATTATGTCTGACGACAAGGCTGATAAAGGAGATGAAGAGAAGGTGTATGGAGGATGTGAGGGTCCGGATGCTATGTATGTGAAGTTGGTATCGTCTGATGGACATGAATTTATTGTTAAGCGAGATCATGCCCTTACCTCTGGAACCATTAAAGCTATGTTAAGCGGCCCAGGTAAAACATATTTCTTTATATGTCAGTCAATCTGATCCTTGATTAGAGCACAGTGTAATCTGAAACAATAGGAAAGAGTGCTTTAAAAATTAATAAACCTTTTCACAGACAGAGATGCCTTTGCAACAGAATAGACCCAGATCTACAGGAGCAGTTTGTCCAGGGTCTGTTCTGTAAGAAATAATGGCATCATGAATATTTATTACATAGATTATTTTTAGCTCATCTGATTTTGAAGAAAAAAGTTGAGCTATTGTGATCACTGGGTCGTAGATGTTGTAGTTGTAGGCGTTATCATCATCCGCGGCATGCAAACAATTTAATGTAGCTGTTTAATAAAAACTTATATTATAAAGAGGTATCAACATGAAACTTCATAGGTTGGTAGATCTCTTTGAGGAGAAGTGTATGCAGTGGACAAGCACGCGGCTCTTGTTTATAATGGTGTATCAACACAAGAATTCTTGGCTGTGGCTGGAACTGGAGAATCAGATCTATGTAGTTAGTTGTTTCATAAGCAAACAGAACAGACTTTGATTAAATAGCTCTTACAGGAGCCATCTTAGCTGGGACTGCTCTGTTTGCAAAAGCATGAAAAGGCATCTCTATCAGGTAGAGGGTTAATCAACCCTTTCTTTCATTATTCATGGAAAGGCTTTTTCATGCCTTTGCATATAGAGTCAGTAGACCAAGATCACAGACGACCCTTAACCTTTAGCCTGCTGAGAACATTATTTTTACAGAATTATTCACCTACTGCATTTCAGGGGGTTTTCACCTTCTATAACAGAGGCCTGTAAAAGGCCCCTTCCCAATTGAAAATTTCTTTAAAATCATGCAGTTTTCCCAAAAATCCAAACTTACACCAGCATTTTTGTTTCCCAAATCAGCAATTTTAGCGATAATTCTTCCCAAAATCAGCAGGCTAAGGCCAAAAGCTTTTGTCAGAATTTCATGAAACTTCATAGGATTAACCCTGCCTTATTGTGCATATCTTATTCTTGTTCCGGTTTGATGACATTCTGCAGAGTTATGGGACTTTGAAATTTTTACATGGAAACTTTTGTCTGCGCCGTTTCTCCAAAACCTTTGTTCAGATTTTCATTAAACTTCATAGGATTGATCAGCACCATACCTGTATGTGCATATCTTATTCCTGTTCCGGTTCAAGGATTTTCTGCAGAGTTATGGGACTTTGAATTTATACATTGACAATTTTGTTTGCGCAGTTTCTCCAAAACCTTTGGTCGCATTTTTAGCTCACCAGAGCACAAAGTGCTCAGGGTGAGCTTTTGTGATCGCCTGTTGTCCGTCGGCGTGCGTCGTGCGTCGTTCGTCGTCCGTCGTCAACAATTTGAACCTTTAAAAATCTTCTCCTCTGAATCTACAGGGATCTCAACTTTCATCTTTGGCACATAGCATCATATTCAGGTCCTCTACAAAAGTTATATAAATTATGCCCCTGGGGTCAAAATTGACCCCGCCCCAGGGGTGCCTTGTTTTCAATAGAAACATATACATGTAGTAAAACTTTGAAAATCTTCTTCTCTGAAACCAGAAGGTTCTCAGCTTTCATAATTGGCACATAGCATCATGTTCAGGTGCTCTACAAAAGTTATATAAATTATGGCCCTGGGGTCAAAATTGGCCCCGCCCCAGGGGTGGGCAGTTTTCAATAGAATCATATAGTGCAATCTTTGAAAATCTTCTTCTCTGAAACTGGAAGGCTCTCAGCTTTCATATTTGGCACATAGCATCATGTTCAGGTCCTCTACAAAAGTTATATAAATTATGGCCCCAGGGTCAAAATTGGCCCCGCCCCAGGGGTGGGCAGTTTTCAATAGAAACAAATAGTGAAATCTTTGAAAATCTTCTCGTCTGAAACTGGAAGGTTCTCAGCTTTCATATTTGGCACATAGCATCATGTTCAGGTCCTCTACAAAAGTTATATAAATTATGACCCCAAGGTCAAAATTAGCCCCGCCCCAGGGGTGGGCAGTTTTCAATAGAAACAAATAGTGAAATCTTTGAAAATCTTCTTCTCTGAAACTGGAAGGCTCTCAGCTTTCATATTTGGCACATAGCATCATGTTCAGGTCCTCTACAAAAGTTATATAATGTATGGCCCCGGGGTCAAAATTAGCCCCGCCCCAGGGGTGGGCAGTTTTCAATAGAAACAAATAATGAAATCTTTGAAAATCTTCTTCTCTGAAACTGGAAGGCTCTCAGCTTTCATATTTGGCACATAGCATCATGTTCAGGTCGTCTACTAAAGTTATATTAATTATGGTCTCGGGTCAAAATTGTCCCCGTCCCAGGGGTGGACAGTTTTCAATAGAAACAAATAGTGAAATCTTTGAAAATCTTCTTCTCTGAAACTGGAAGGCTCTTAGCTTTCATATTTGGCACAGAGCATCATGTTCAGGTCCTCTTTAAAAGTTATAAAAATTATGGCCCTAGGGTCAAAATTGGCCCTGCCACAGGGGTGGGCAGTTTTCAATAGAAACATATTGAGAAAACTTTGAAAATCTTCCTTCTCTGAAACTGGAAGGTTAGTCTCAGCTTTCATATTTGGCACATAGCATCATGTTCAGGTCCCCTACAAATTTTTCTAAATTATTCCCCTGGGGTCAAAATTGGCCCGCCCCAGGGCCGGCTAGTTTTCTATAGAAACATATAGTGAAAACTTTGAAAATCTTCTCCTCTGGTTGTCTGGTGAGCGCTTCAGGGCCATTCTGGCCCTCTTGTTATGAAACTTCATAGGATTGATCAGCACCATGTCTAGGTGTGCATATCTTATTCCTGTTCAGTTTCAATGATTTTCTGCAGAGTTATGAGACTTCTAAATTTTTACAGGGGGTGGGGGAGATCAGTTTTTGTATCAAAAACAATTCTATTTTCTTATGATGTTAATTGTTATATACATTTCCATGTATATTTACTAAAGTTTTTCATAATTGTAAACAAGTAATTTATAATGTTGGCTGGATGTATGCAATTACAGTAGTACAACGATCAGATGGCGTTGTTTACAAAACAGTACGTATGTAAACATAGAACATTAACGATAAATTAAACTGCGACATGTTGTATAGGTTAATCCAGGCAGTTGCATAACCACTACACCACTGCCTCCTATCCTAATATACATGCCACAGTTGTACTTATCGTTAATTTTCTGTGTTTACAGACACACTGTTTTTGTAAACAACGCCATCTGATCGTTGTACTACTGTAGCTGTGAAGGTGTATAGGTAACAGTTTCTTACATAATAGCTGCCTCAATTAGTTAGGAGTTTTTTTTACATAATAGCTGCCTCAATGGTGAAGGTGTATAGTTAGTAGTTTCTTACACAATAGCTGCCTCAATTAGTTAGGTTCACAATGTAGACTCAGAAAGCTGACAAGTTTCTAGTGTGACAATCTTATTCAACACAGTCCCTTGTCAGAATCAATATTTTAACTAACTACCACAGCAGTGTAGCTGATGGCAGCATTTATGAGGCAGCTGATATTGTTTTTTACCTTTTAGCTCACCAGAGCACAAAGTGCTCAGGGTGAGTTTTGTGATGGCCTGATGTCTGTTGGCGTGCGTCGTCAGTCGTCAACAATTTGAACCTTTAAAAATCTTCCCCTCTGAAACTGGAAGGTTCTCAGCTTTCATATTGGCATATAGCATCATGTTCAGGTTCTCTGCAAAAGTTATATAAATTATGCCCCTAGGGTCAAATTGGCCCGCCCCAGGGGAGGTCAGTTTTCAATAGAAACATATAGTGAAAACTTTGAAAATCTTATGAATCTACAGGGTTCTCAGCTTTTATCTTTGGCACATATTAAGCATCATGTTAAGGTCCTCTACAAAAGGTATATAAATTATGTCCCTGGGGTCAACATTGGCCCCGCCCTAGGGTTGGCCAGTTTTCAATAGAAACATATAGTAACAACTTTGAAAATCTTATCCTGATTGTTTGGTGGGCGATATCAGGGCCATCATGGTCCTCTTGTTTAGTACTGTCAGAGTGCCCTTTTTCCTATGGTGCAGCTCATATGATAATTATACTATATATATGAATCCAGCTAATGCTATCACCTCTACAAAGTGTTAGTCCTGCCTCCATTCATCATCAGTTATCCATCTCACTTTCTTGTCATGCACTCAACATATTTCCAAAAGTCATGTGAGCATTAGATATGTTATTATGCATTCACCAACATTAAAGATTTAATGGTTGTAACAGGCCACACCTTATCTACATAAAGATACATTTGAGAGGCATCTGTGTCCTATTGACACTTTTCTAGTTACCTTAGTTACAACATTACTATGAATTTTGATGTGGTTATGATGGGTATCAGAAAGCATCTACTAGTGAAATAAGGTAGTCTTAGGTAGACTACAAGCTGTTTGCACATACTTGTTACTTATGATGTATTGTTGTGTAGGAAGATATCTACCTTTGAATATATCCAGTAGACGCATTTTTAGCTCACCAGAGCACAAAGTGCTCAGGGTGAGCTTTGGTGATTGCCTGATGTCCGTCGTCCGTCGGCGTGCGTCGTGCGTCGTCTCGTCCGGCGTGCGTCGTCAGTCGTCAACAATTTGAACCTTTAAAAATCTTCTCCTCTGAATCTACAGGGTTCTCAGCTTTCACCTTTGGCACATAGTATCATCTTTAGGTCCTCTACAAAAGTTATATAAATTATGGCCCTGGGGTCAAAATTGGCCCCGCCCCAGGGATGCCTTGTTTTCAATAGAAACATATAGTAAAACTTTGAAAATCTTCTCCTCTGAAACTGGAAGGCTCTCAGCTTTCATATTTGGCACAGAGCATCATGTTCAGGTCCTCTACAAAAGTTATATAAATTATGGCCCTGGGGTCAAAATTGGCCCCGCCCCAGGGGTGGGCAGTTTTCAATAGAAACAAATAGTGAAATCTTTGAAAATCTTCTTCTCTGAAACTGGAAGGCTCTCAGCTTTGATATTTGGCACATAGCATCATGTTCAGGTCCTCTACAAAACTTATATAAATTATGGCCCTGGGGTCAAAATTAACCCCGCCCCAGGGGTGGGCAGTTTTCAATAGAAACAAATAGTGAAATCTTTGAAAATCTTCTCCTCTGAAACTGGAAGGCTCTCAGCTTTCATATTTGGCACAAGGCATCATGTTCAGGTCCTCTACAAAAGTTATATAAATTATGGCCCTGGGGTCAAAATTGGCCCGCCCCAAGGGTTGGGCAGTTTTCAATAGAAACAAATAGTGAAATCTTTGAAAATCTTCTTCCCCGAAACATGAAGGCTCTCAGCTTTCATATTTGGCACAAGGCATCATGTTCAGGTCCTCTACAAAAGTTATATAAATTATGGCCCTTGGGTCAAAATTGGCCACACCCCAGGGGTGGTCAGTTTTCAATAGAAACAAATAGTCAAATCTTTGAAAATCTTCTTCTCTGAAACTGGAAGGCTCTTAGCTTTGATATTTGGCACTGAGCATCATGTTCAGGTCTTCTTCAAAATTTATATAAACAATGGCCCCGGGGTCAAAATTGGCCCCGCCCCAGAGGTGGGCAGTTTTCAATAGAAACAAATAGTGAAATCTTTGAATATCTTCCTCTCTGAAACTGGAAGGCTCTTAGCTTTGATATTTGGCACTGAGCATCATGTTCAGGTCTTCTTCAAAATTTATATAAATAATGGCCCCGGGGTCAAAATTGGCCCCGCCCCAGGGGTGGGCAGTTTTCAATAGAAACAAATAGTTTAATCTTTGAATATCTTCCTCTCTGAAACTAGGAGGTTCTCAACTTTCATATTTGGCACATAGCATCATGTTCAGGTCCTCTACAAAAATTATGCCCCTGGGGTCAAAATTGGCCCCGCCCCAGGGGTAGCCAGTTTTCAATAGAAACATATAGTGAAAACTTTGAAAATCTTCTCCTCTGATTGTCTGGTGAGTGCTTCAGGGCCATTCTGGCCCTCTTGTTTTAAAATTCTGAAACTGGGAGATCCTTTGAAAGCAAAAGCAGCAATGCGAAAAGAGAGTATTGCAGACTCGAATTTAATGAGTCTATTCATGAGCAGTTGAAGGTTTGGTCTGCATGTACTTCACTTAGTTTTTTACTTGCCGTCTTAGTTACCATGGTGAAGAAAAAGGGACTGAATAGTTTTTGTACCTTTTTTTCAGGACAGTTTGCTGAGAATGAAACAAATGAAATCAATTTTAGAGAAATACCGTAAGTATCTTGATGAAGATGAAATAAAAGCATGGTCTTGAATAGATATATGTGTTAACCCGATACTTCTTGTAAAACATTCAACTAACCATGAACTGTCTGTAATGATTAGGCAATGACAATTATGCTGCCTGGAAATGTTTTTTATACCATCTTGGTTAAAGTTATTTTTGTTTCCCTTTAACTTGCTGTGATGGCATAAAGTGCAGGTATCCGATTCTTCAGAGCTTTTCTTGTCCAGGCCGTATCTCCTGTTCTACTGATACCATTGAATTCAAACTTCACATATGGAACAAGCCTGATGAGAGTAAGTGTCATGCATAAGGTCCATAACTCTTAACATAAGTATTTTTGGAGTTATTCCCCTTATTCATTTTTTTTGTCCGGCCAAGTCCTGTTCTACTGATGCCATTGAATTGAAACTTCACACATGGAACAAGCCTGGTGAGAAGGAGTTTCATGCACAAGGTCCATAACTCTTAACATCAGTATGTTTGTAGTTATTCTCCTTTTTTCCTGAATTCTTATCCGACCACTTAGTCCTGTTGTACTGGTGCCATTGAATTTAAACTTCACATATGGAACAGGCCTGAAGACAGGTAGTGTTATGCGAAAGGTCCATAACTCTAACATCAGTATTTTGGGAGTTGTTTCCCTTTTTAGCTCACCAGAGCACAAAGTGCTCAGGGTGAGCTTTTGTAATCGCCTGATGTCTGTCGTCTGTCGGCGTTTGTTGTGCGTCGTGCGTCGTCAACAATTTGAACCTTTAAAAGTCTTCTCCTGAATCTACAGGGTTCTCAGCTTTCATCTTTGGCACATAGCATCACCTATAGGTCCTCTACAAAAGTTATATAAATTATGTCCCTGGAGTCAAAATTGGCCCCGCCACGGTCCCAGGGGTGGCCAGTTTTCTCTAGCTGACTGTTGTTTTCTGTACAAGTAGCAGAATGCTGGGTTCACTTAGGGCTATTCCAGGAAAATCTCCCTGGGGGGTAGGAACGAAAGTCTAAATTAGGGGTACCACCAATAGAATTTTAATTATTTTTACTCCACCACCAAGAGAATAAAAAATCATAATATACCCCCCACCTAGAGAATTAAAATTCTCCCCCCCCTTCCAATAAATAAATAAATATATTTTTACATGTATGCAATTACTTTTTGTCAAGCCGACTTGCAAACCCAAATGACAGCTCAGTGTATTGCCACATTTGTGCATTAGTCTCGACAGTCTTTCATTTCGTCCTGTTGACATCATACATGCTTCCGTGGTTCTGTTATTGCAAGTAATTTTCTCTTCGCCGACCTCGGATTCACTACATGTACCTGTGCTACTGTTAGGAGTCTGTGTTTATTAATAAAAAATCCTGTCAATGTCTTTTGGTTGTTATTATGTCTCCCCCCATATTTATATGGGGGAGACATATTGTTTTCGTGAGAGTTGTCTGTCTGTCTGTCTGTCTGTCCGTCCGTCACACTTTTTGTCCAGACGATAACTTCAATATGCCTGATGCCAGTTGATTGAAACTTCATATATGGAAAGAGCATAATGAGAGGAAGTGTCATGCACAAGGTCCATAACTCTGGCTTCACTAATATAGGAGTTATTGCCCCTTGTAAAAAAAAATCACACTTTTTTGTCCGGACGATAACTTCAATATGCCTGATGCCAGTTGATTGAAACTTCATATATGGAAAGAGCATAATGAGAGGAAGTGTCATGCACAAGGTCCATAACTCTAACTTCACTAATATAGGAGTTATTGCCCCTTGTAAAAAAATGCACTTTTTTGTCCGGACGATAACTCCTGTATGGCTCATGCCATTGGATTGAAACTTCATATATGGAAAGATCATGACGAGAGGAAGTGTCATACACAAGGTCCATAACTCTGGCTTCACTAATAACGGAGTTATTGCCCTTGTAATTTTTTCAACAAATTTTTTGTCCGGGCGATAACTCCTATATGGCTCATGCCATTGGATTGAAACTTCATACATGGAAAGATCATGATAAGAGAAAGTGTCATGCTCAAGGTCCATAACTCTGGCTTCACTAATATTGGAGTTATTGCCCTTTGTAAAAAAAACCACACAATTTTTTGTAAGGATGACAATTCCTATATGGCACATGCCATTGGAGTGAAACTTCATACATGGATTGATCATGATAAGAGAAAGTGTCATGCATAAGGTCCTTAACTCTGGCTTCAATAAATTGAGAGTTGTTGCCCCTTGTACATTTGTTTAACGCTTTCTTGTCCGGACGATAACTCCTACATGGCTCTTGCCATTGTATTGAAACTTTATACATGGAAAGAGCATGATGAGAGAAAGTGTCATGAACAAAGGCCATAACTCTGGCTTCAATACCCTTTGTTACATTTTTTGTCCGATCAATAACTCCTGTTCGACTGATGCTATTGGAATGACATTTTATTTTTGGAAAGAGCATGATGAAAGTAAGTGTCATGCACAAGGGCCATAAATCTGGTATCAGTATTTTTGGAGTTATTAGCTGTTATCATTTTCTTCTTGAAAAATGTAGTGTGGAAAACGCATAATGAGGGGAAGTATCTTTCATCAAGACCATAACATTTTTAGTGATTTCCCTTTACATATTGTTTTTATTAGAGGGGAGACATCCCTTTTTTTGACAAAAACCTCTAGTTTCTGATGTTGAAATACCCCCAACCAATAGAATTTTAATCAAATTTCCACCCCCACCAACAGAATTAAAATTTCTTTTGCACCCCCCACCAAGGTAATTTTAATAGGCTGTCGTTTTCAGATCCTACCTCTTTGAATAAATCTACTGATAAGGAGCATTAATTAGAGAAAAGGAAAATTTCAGAATTGTGTAGATTTGAAACCATTGTGATAAATAGAGCATTTACTCCTATGGAGCAAATGCTCTATTTATCACAATGGTTTCATAAAGTGACTATTACAGAGGCATAGAAAGGCGTTTTTTATGGAGGAAAGGGTTAATGCATATCAATCTTACAATTAACTCATGTACAAACCACATATGAAGTTACATACAGGTATGCGTCAGATCAGAATCCAAACTGTGTGCTAATTTCAGTCAAGTCTTGCTAAGAAATAAAGCCCCACCCCAGGGGTGGCCAGTTTTCTATTGAACATAGTGAAAACTTTGAAAATCTTCTCCTGATTGTCTGGTGAGCGATATCAGGGCCATCATGGCCCTCTTGTTCATATTTTTTTTGTCCGGCCAATAAGTCCTGTTCTACTGATGCCATTGAATTTAAACTTCACATATGGAACAGGCCTGATTAGAGGAAGTGTCATGCTCAAGGTCCATATAACTCTATCATCAGTCTTTTTGGAGTTATTCCTCTTTTTCATAATTTCTTGTCAGGTTAATAAGTCTTGTTCTACTGATGCAGTTGATTTGAAACTGCACATATGGAAAAGGTATGATGAGAGGAAATGAGATACACAAGGTCCATTGCTCTATCTCCAATATTTTTGAATTTTTTCCCTTTTCATTTTTCCTGATTCTGTCTATAAATCCTATCCTACTGATGCAGTTGAGTTGAAATATTACATATGGAACAAGCATGATGAGAAAAAGCATTGTGCACACGGTCAATAACTCTGGCATCAAAATTATTTAGGCCTGATTATGGTAAAAAGCGTACTTCATAATATACCTGAATAATAATAAATAACATATCCTACTCCAATTCATTTTTAGCTCATCTGTTTCGAAAAAGGTGAGCTATTGTGATCATTGGGTCGTAGCTGTAGTTGTCGTCGGTGGTGGCGCGCAAAAACTTTAATGTAGCTCATTACTCGAAAAGTATATTAAGAGGTATCAACATGAAACTTCAGAGGTGGGTAGATCTCATTGAGGAGAAGGCCCCTACATAAGAACTATAACTTTTGATATCAAATTTTTATACCCCCACAAACGAAGTTTAGGGTGGGGGGGTATACTGGAGTCGCCATGTCCGTCCGGTTGTCCCTCCGCCCGGCTTGTCCGGACCATAACTTCCAAAGCATTAAAGCTATTGACTTCAAACTTCATATTATAGATAGATCACATTGACCGCAAGTGCAGTGCACAAGGTTTGTAACTCTGTCTTCAGTATTTTTTTGAGTTATTGCCCGTTGTTATTTTTCAGTTTTCCAGAGTTTTTTTCTAAAACTTTACAGATATTGAAGTGATATGTGGTATGTGGCTTTATTATAATGAGTTACAGATAAATTTTGAATTTCGTTACGCTACATTGATTTTTAACGGAAATACAGTGATTTTACTTAGAAATTTCCCGGAAATTCAGGTTTTCAGGAGTTTTTAGCTCACCTGAGCCAAAGGCTCAGGATGAGCTATTGTGACCGCTATTTGTCCGTCGTCCGTCGTCCGGTGTCCGGCGTCCGGCGTCATTTTCAAACGACATCTCCTCTGAAACTGCTGACCCGATTTTAACCAAATTTTGTTAGAAGCATCAGTGGCTAGGGGGAACGAAACGTTGTTCACATTATGACCCCCGGGCCAAAAATGGCCCCGCCCAAGGGCTTATCAGTTTTTCATAGGAAAATCTTAAACTGTAAGGCCTAGACCTTTGATATTTGGCATGTAGCATGATCTAATGGTCCTCTACAAAGATTGTTCAACTTACGACCATGACATCTGGGCGAAACTTGGCCCAGGCTTTATCAGTTTTTCATGGGAAAAATATATATTATTTTTCTCTGAAGCCATAAGGCTTAGACCTTTAATTAATGGCATACTGCTTTGCCTTGTGGTTCTCTACCAAGGTTGTACAAATGATGGCCCCGCCCCTGGGGTATCTCAGGTGAGCTCTTCAGGGCCTCATGGCCCTCTTGTTTTCTAAACCTTTACAGATATTGAAGTAGTATTTGGTATGTGGCTTTATTATAATGAGTTACAGATCAAGTTTGAATTTCGTTACGCTTCATTGATTTTTCACGGAAATACAGTGATTTTACTTAGATATGTTCCGGAAATTCAGCTTTTCCGGAGTTTTTTTCTAAATCTTTACAGATATTGAAGTGATATTTGGTATGTGGCATTATTATAATGAGTTACAGATCAAGTTAGAATGTCGTTACGCTTCATTGATTTTTCACGGAAATACAGTGATTTTACTTAGAAATTTTCCGGAAGTTCAGGTTTTCCGGAGTTTTTTCTAAACCTTTGCAGATATTGAAGTGATATTTGGTATGTGGCTTTATTATAATGAGTTACAGATCAAGTTTGAATTTCCTTACGCTTCATTGATTTTTCACGGAAATACAGTGATTTTACTTAGAAATTTTCCGGAAATTTAGGTTTTCCAGAGTTTTTTTCTAAACTCTAGCAGATATTGTGGTGATTTATTTCTATAACCCCCATCTCTGTGTCAACTGTGCTAGTGGGGGTATTCATCACCTTTAGTGGTAGTTCTAGTTTGAGTAATGGCCCTTTATTTTTTTTATACCCCCCTTTTGAAAAAATGGGGGTATATTGCTTTGCACATGTCGGTCGGTCTGTCGTTCGGTCGGTCGGTAGATCGATGGTTTCCGAACGATAACTAATAAACGACTTGGCATAGAATCATCAAACTTGCTGTGGTGGTTGGTCATGACAAGTAGATGACCCCTATTGTTTTTGAGGTCACTAGGTCAAAGGTCAAGGTCACCATGACCTAAAATGGTGAAATAGTTTCCGATCAATAACTGCTAAAGGGTTTGGCTTGGGATCTTCAAACTTGCTGTGGTGGTTGGTCATGACCACTAGATGACCCCTATTCTTTATGAGGTCACTAGGTCAAAGGTCAAGGTCACCATGACCTTAACTGGTAAAATGGTTTCTGATCAATAACTGCTCAAGGATTTGGCTTAGGATCTTCAAATTTGCTGTGGTGAGTGGTCATGACCACTAGATGACCCCTATTCTTTTTGAGGTCACTAGGTCAAAGGTCAAGGTCACCATGACCTTAACTGGTTAAATGGTTTCCGATCAATAACTGCTCAAGGGTTTGGCTTAGATCTTCAAACTTGCTGCGGTAGTTGGTCATAACAACTGGATGACCCCTATTGTTTTTGAGGTCACTAGGTCAAAGGTCAAGGTCACCATGACCTTAACTGGTAAAATGGTTTCTGATCAATAACTGCTCAAGGGTTTGGCTTAGGATCTTCAAATTTGCTTAGGTGGTTGGTCATGACAACTAGATGAGCTCTGTTGTTTTTAAGGTCAAAGGTCAAGGTCACCATGACCTTAACTGGAGAAATGGTTTGGAATCAATAACTGCTCAAGGGTTTGGCTGAGGATCTTCAAATTTGCTGTGATGGTTGGTAATGACATCTAGAGGAGCCCTGTTGTTTTTGAGGTCACTAGGTCAAAGGTCAAGGTCACCATGACCTTAACTGGTTAAATGGTTTCCAATCAATAACTGCTAAAGGGTTTGGCTTAGGATCTTCAAACTTGCTGTGGTGGTTGGTCATGACAACTAGATGACTCCTATTGATTTTGAGGTCACTAGGTCAAAGGTCAAGGTCATCATAACCGTAACTGATGAAATGGTTTCCAATTAATAACTGCTCAATGGTTTGGTTCGGGATCTTCAAACTTGCTATGGTAGTTGGTCGTGACCACTAGATGACCCCTATAGTTGCTGAGGTCACTAGGTCAAAGGTCAAGGTCACCATGACCTTAACTTGTGAAATGATTTCAGATCAATAAATGATCAGTGGTTTGGCTTAGGATCTTCAAAGTTGCTGTGGTGATTAGTCATGATCGCTAGATGACCTCTATAGTTGAGGTCACTAGATCTATCAAAGGTCAGGGGGTCTGGGGGGTATACATGTTTTACAAACATTTCTTGTTAGCCAAGCACCAAATCAGAACAGCGTTGGTGCCGCACTTGGCTCTTGTTAGCTCCTCTGTTTCGAAGAAACGTCGAGCTGTTGTGATCGCTTGGTCGTTGTCAGCATCAGCGTGAAAAAATTTAATGTAGCTCATCACTTGAAAAGTATAAGAGGTATTAACATGAAACTTAATTATTTAGTAGATCTCATTGTGGTGAAGGCCCCTACATAAGAACAATAACTTTTGATTACAATTTTTTTGAGTAATTATGTCCCCCCCCCCCCCCCCCCCCCTTTTGAGTATTTTCTGTTATTTTGGCATGAAACATGGGTATTGGTGTCACGAATTCCTCCTTCAGTTTTTAAAGTTATTCAATTGATACTTGCCATACGTAATAACCACAAACAAATGTGCAAGACACAAATTTTCATATGTTTAGCGCTAATCATTGCAGATTTATCTCCCCTTGAACATAGTTTTTACACGCCCGAAGGTAACTTATTATGGTATGGTGCTGGTCTGCCCATCTGTCCGTCTGACCCCTATTGATTTTGAAGTCATTCGGTCATGTATTGCCATGTGATGTACACTTTTTACCAAAATAAATCTATCTATCCAGCAATCTATCTAAAGGTCAAGGTCACAGTGACCTTCAACTCAAAAACCTTGTCTGCTCAATAACCTGTTATGTATTAGGTGTGCTGTCTTTATACTTAGTAGGAAGGTTGGTCATGGCCAGTTGATGACCCCTATTGATTTTGAGGTCAGTCGGTAAAAGGTCAAGGTCACAGTAACCATCAGCTCAAAAAACATTGTTCGCTTAATAATTTGATAGCATGAGTCCCCTCCCATATAACATTGTGCATGTTATGACAGCAAATACTACAAATGCTCTGACACATGGAGCTCTTGTTTGTCATTTTGGCATGAAACATAGGGAGTTGGGGTCACAAGCTCCTCCTTCAGTTTTAAAGTTATTCAGTGTATAAGTAGTATACATAATAACAATTAATAGTAGATGAGCAACACTATTTTCATGTGTTTAGGGCTAGGCATTGCAGAATTATCTCCCCTTGAACTTTGAGTAATTTTTGTTATTTTGGCATGAAACATTGGGATTGGTGTCGAAACTCCTCCTTCAATTGCCTTTCTCCAGGTTGTATGTAGTTACCTGCTCTTGATGGTTTTCTGTTGTATTGAAGTAATAGTGAACTTGTGGTACATACTACATGTACTTCTATATTTTTCATCAGGTCTATGAAAGTTTGTACACATGGTCTCTTTGAAGTGCAGATGTGCATAACACAATTCTTATTAGTATCTTACTATTTATACTGGAGTTATCTGCCCCTAGACTTGTACAATATGTGTTGCAAGTCAATAAAGTTTTGGGAGTGAACTTCTTCAACAGTTTTCAACATGATTCATTGAAAGTTGGTAAACATGATCTCTGTGATGCGTAGATGTGCGTCACATTATTTTGTTTCAGTATCTAACATACAGGAGTTATCAGCCCTTGGATTTACATTCAATTTTGCTGTGTGGGGGTATTCAACACCTTTAGTGATATTTCTAGTTTTCAATTTAGAGTACTTCTGTAAGGGATAAACGATATAATTTATAAGGGGATTAATTGACTTTTGCAGGTAAATGACTCAGTTATATGATTAACTGAAACAATACTACAGACAGCCATATGACAGTATGCCTTATTGTTGTTTTTACGCTTTGTTTCTGGTTTGTGTATCAAAAACTGTGTTAAGGACTTATGGACTACTTGAGATGATGTCTGTATGTTGTTGTATTCTCCATTATTAGAGCTGAGCAGAAGTACAGAGTGAAGTCATTTCAAGTTAGTATGAGATAAAACACTTTGGGGGTGTTAGAGTAGGGAGAGTAGGGTGGGGGGGGGGAGTTTGCCTACAGTGTTTAACATTTTATGATTTCAGATTGTGTAATTATGAATTGTTTATTTCAGGTCACATGTCCTACAGAAAGTTTGTATGTACTTCACTTACAAGGTACGCTACACCAACAGTTCAACAGAGATTCCAGAGTTCCCGATAGCCCCAGAGATTGCTCTAGAGTTACTTATGGCTGCAAACTTTTTAGATTGTTAAAATAATGTTTGGATGGTGTTAAAATTTCTTCCATGAATTTTTCTTTTGGGTATATAAGAGCTGGGTTAGTTCAACTTGTTGAAATGCTATCATTTGACTAAATTGTTTAAAAATGTCTTTCATTCATGAACTGGATAACATACCATATCAGACAAGTCTATTAAATTTGCAATAAACGTAGAATAACTTTTCTTTCTGAAGTAACTTTTATAATATGATTGTTTGCCAACTTTTTTAAAAATAAATCCAGTAGTAGTTCTTTTTGAATATCTTACTGGATTAGCTTTTGTTTTATTTGATTGTATTTATTTCTAAGCACTTTGCAATTTACAGTATTCCATCAAAACACAGATAAAATTTTGGCTCTGTTTACTGCACTTTGTACAATTTATAGCAGAAATATAGATCTGACAGAGGATAATTTTCTAAATGAGCACAGATAAGCAAAGGGATAAAGGAAAATACCGTAATTAAGTTTTAAGAAGTTTTCAAATCCAAATGCACATATTTATGTAGGAAGAGAATTACATTTAGTGTGTAAAGTAGATAAGTAAATTTGTTCCGTGCACAGAAAAACCTCTTGGGTCTTCCTCCATCTGTAATTAGCCTGGCGTCGTGATATGATTGAAGTACTGTTAAAACCTGATAAAAACTAAAAAACATAAAAAGTAAAGCATGTTTAGAAAAGGGTCACTGGTTTAATGTTATGCCATAAATTCAAAGGACATTAGAAGAGTGGGCAAAAATTTGAAAGCACATGCAGTAAATAGAGAAAATAAAGAACTTGGTTGTTTTTTTCTGAGTTTTTTTCTTGATAACAAATAAGCAGAACACATTCAAATACAGTAGATTAAAGTGTAATGAGTTATACTAGAAATTCTGTGCTTGTAATTGGACGATGCACTGTTTGTCGTTGTGTGTAAAGAAAATACATTAGCTGGATGTAATCAAGCTGTATGGCAAGAAAGGTAACATATAACTCAAGTTATATGTAGGCACGTATGTGTAGATGTATTTACTAGTAAATGTAAAATAGACAGTGGGCAGGGGGTCACCATCAACTACTAACTGGGTGTTTAATTGTTGTTTGTGCATGTAAGATCGTTTTATCTCTGGAACAACTGCCTGTAATAGCTTATGTCTTGGATACAGATGTTAATACAATGTATAGAAAAGTTGGTTCTCTGTATTATAAATTGCATTATACAAGTTCTTAGCATTGAATCCATTATCATTCCCCACTGATTTTTAATCAACAACTTTGTAATTTGTATTTCATTTGAAAGTTCCTTCAGTCTAATAGAGCCTATAGTTACGTTTACATAGGAAAAGCACTTGTACATTTATGTCTAATCATCAAGTTTGATGTACAGTGGAACATCTCTAATGTGACCACAAAAGAACAATGTATTGGTCTATAAGAGCAAAAGTAGCTTATTGCAGTATGAAAGTAATGCAGAAAGCTGGTGCTTTTGGCATAATTTTCATGTTGCATTTAGCTATAACCTGATGCTTAGACTCATTATTTGACTATAGTGGTTCTTTTAGAGAGGTTTTACAGTATGAATATTTCACTTATCTGGTGGACATTCTAGGGTATATTGAAAAGCCACTCCAATATGTGAAACACTCTATAGGGTTAATGGACTTAATGCCCCACAGTTGGACTGCAAGCACAGCTGGCTACGCCATTGGTGTACCGACAGATAGCAGATGGATTGGAAATTGCACTTTTGTGAACAACTTTTGAAAGAGAAAGTAAATAGCATATTATTGTTCCGTGAGTCCTGCCCTGAATTTGCTAACCCATTTCACTTGAGATCTGAGAAAGTTGAAACTATGAATGTTTGGTTTCAAGCTTTTACCATTGTTTAAAAGCAAGGGATTAAGCTGCAAAGGCAAACGTTACATGGTGCTTAACCTAGAAACGGTTTGCTCAAGAAAGCATATATAAGCGCCATAAGGTAGACTAGAAGTGGCTTCTCATGAAGTGCTTTGTTGTAAGCTGTTGCATAGAAAGATGTTTTGTTCGCTGCTTTTGATGTCGTGATCAATGGCCTGGTAAGCAGGTACTGTTAGTCACCATTTTGATTTGTCTTTCCCTACTGCAGGATTGTTATTTACATACTGGTTGGAAAGCGATTTTCTAGAAGTATTGCTAACATGCCCAAGATTTCCAAGAGAAAATAAATACTGATATATTTATGTATATAGTGTTTATATTGGACATTTTTCATGGCATAAAAGATTATGTACCTTAGAATGAACATTTCATTTTTTTGTGTTTGGTGTCAACTGCCAATATGAGGATTGTTCAAACATTTTTAGGATCAAATTTTACACATAACAGCTCGGAATGTAAAATGTTTTGATGTTTAACTATAAAATTACAGATGGGTCGTGTTTAGATAAAGCTTTCATTTGTGAATGTAAAATGTTTTGATGTTTAACTATAAAATTACAGATGGGTCGTGTTTAGATAAAGCTTTCATTTGTAATTGACCATACTATCATATTCAAAGACTTAAGCTATAAATGAATTAGAAATGTGAATACTAATTAAGACACTAAAGTGAGACATTTTATGTGATGCTCAATATTTGAAGAAGATAAGCGATTGCTAGTAGAACTATTCAAATGTTTACATACTTTTTAACAATATTGCTTTGATATGAAATTAAGGAATTTGTATGTGATGTGTATCAGCACAGTTACAATGGACAGTTGCTAGTACTACCGATTTCCTTGTCAACACTGACAACCAGTATAGATCTTCATCTGTATCAAAGTGGCAAATATCTCAAGTGTTTTTATACTTCATGTGTGTCCATGTGTCTTATATGCATATGTGTTTGTTTATAATTTAAACAATAAAAGATTCTACTAGCAGATACTTTATTTATGTGTATTTTTTGTTCCACTGAAGAAATGACAATGACATATTAGAACACACCAATTCACATGTTTTTTTCCAATAGAAAGTAGTTCTCCAGACCTGTTATTATGAGTTCTTCGGGATACGCTTTGGTGGCTATTGTGACCGCGATCCGTCCGGTGTCCGTCGTCCGGTGTCCGGCCACATTTTCAAACGACATCTCCTCTGAAACTGCTGACCCGATTTTAACCAAATTTTGTCAGAAGCATCAGTGGCTAGGGAGAACGAAACGTTCTTCACATTATGACCCCCAGACCATAAATGGCCCCGCCCAAGGGCTTATCAGTTTTTCATAGGAAAATCTTTAAAAATCTTCTCTAAAACTGTAAGGCCTAGACCTTTGATATTTGGTATGTAGCATGATCTTATGGTCCTCTACAAAGATTGTTCAAATTATGACCCCTGGGCCAAAAATGGCCCCGCCCAAGGGCTTATCAGTTTTTCATAGGAAAATCTTTAAAAATCTTCTTCTCTGAAACTGTAAGGCCTAGACCTTTGATATTTGGTATGTAGCTTGATCTTATGGTCCTCTACAAAGATTGTTCAATTTATGACCCCCGGGCCAAAAATGGCCCCGCCCAAGGGCTTATCAGTTTTTCATAGGAAAATCTTTAAAAATGTTTTTCTCTGAAACTGTAAGGCCTAGGCCTTTGATATTTGGTATGTATCATCATCTAATGATCCTCTACAAAGATTGTTCAAATTATGACCCCCGGGCCAAACATGGCCCCGCCCAAGACCTTATCAGTTTTTCATAGGAAAATCTTTAAAAATGTTTTTCTCTGAAACTGTGAGGCCTAGACCTTTGGTATTTGGTATGTATCATCATCTAATGATCCTCTACAAAGATTTTCAAATTATGACCCCGGGCCAAAAATGGCCCCGCCCAAGAGCTTATCAGTTTTTCATAGGAAAATCTTTAAAAATCTTCTATGAATCTGTAAGGCCTAGACCTTTGATGTTTGGTATGTAGCATCATCTAATGGTCCTCTACAAAGATTCCTGGGACCAAAAATGGCCCTGCTCAAGGGCTTATCAGTTTTCATAGGAACATCTTTAAAACTCTTCTCTGAAACTGTAAGGCCTAGACCTTTGATATTTTGTGTGTAGCATGATCGAATGGTCCTCTACAAAGATTGTTCAAATTATGACCCCCGGGCAAAAAAATGGCCCCGCCCAAGGGCTTATCAGTTTTTCATAGGAAAATCTTTAAACATGTTTTTCTCTGAAACTGTAAGGCCTAGACCTTTGATATTTGGTATGTAGCATGATCTTATGGTCCTCTACAAAGATTGTTCAATTTATGACCCCGGGCCAAAACTGGCCCCGCCCAAGGGCTTATCAGTTTTTCATAGGAAAATCTTTAAAAATGTTTTTCTCTGAAACTGTAAGGCCTAGACCTTTGATATTTGGTATGTATCATCATCTAATGATCCTCTACAAAGATTGTTCAAATTATGACCCCCCAGCCAAAAATGGCCCCGCCCAAGACCTTATCAGTTTTTCCATAGGAAAATCTTTAAAAATGTTTTTCTCTGAAAATCTTCTATTAATCTGTAAGGCCTGGACCTTTGATGTTTGGTATGTAGCATCATCTAATGGTCCTCTACAAAGATTGTTCAAATTATAACCCTGGGACCAAAAATGGCCCTGCCCAATGGCTTATCAGTTTGTCATAGGCAAATCTTTAAATATCTTCTGAAACTGTAAGGCCTAGACCTTTGATGTTTGGTATGTAATATGATCTATTGGTCCTCTACAAATATGTAGCTTTGGCTTGTGGTCCTGTGCCAAGAATGTTAAACTTACGACCCTGACCTCTGGGCGAAACTTGGCCCTGCCTTTGAGCTTATCAGTTTTTCATGGGAAAAATATAAAATATTATTTTTCTCTGAAATCATAAGGCTTAGACCTTTAATTAATGGCATACTGCTTTGCCTTGTGGTACTCTACCAAGATTTACAAATGATGACTTCATGGTTAAAAATGGCCCTGTCCCTTGGGTTATCCCAGGTGAGCGCTTCAGGGCCTCATGGCCCTCTTGTTTCTTTAACTCACAAGAGCACAAAGTGCTCAGGGTGAGCTTTTGTGATTCATCAGTCTTCAAGGGTATCAAATGGTATCGCCCTGTGTCCGTCTTCAGTCGTTCGTCACATCTCAGTTTTATTGAGTCTGTTCATGAGTAATAACACTACTCACGCCCCCTAGCACCGGCTTAAACAATATTCATTTTTCAAAACTAATAACGTCGAAACCAATGATCCCGAAAGACCAGAACATATATAACAACATAAATAATAAAATATAACAAATATAAAAAAATCACACAATCTTCAGGTGGACCTCCATAAAAGTTGCATAACTCGGCATAAATAGGTCTCACGAGCTAAAATAGATTTTAACGAATACTTTCTAATAATCTTTAATTGACATTTCCTAAACTGCTGGAAGGATTTCAATCAATTTTCACAGACATTATCTGGTAGCCATCAACAAAATTTATATAAATCGTTCATGTCGATTGCATAAGTAGGTCACAAGCTAAAATAGATTTTAATTAACATATTCTTAAGTGACATTTGAACCACTGAATGGATTTCAACCAAATTTCACAGGAATGAATTTCAGGTCCATTGAATAAGTAGGACACAGTATCTAAAATAGATTTTAGCGAATAATTTCTTTAAATGAAATATCCCCAAAAAGGTCAACACACGAAGATTCCATCTTTATGCACACACGCCATTTATCATCTTACAAAGTACTTGATACCTACAGTTTAAATCAGGTGTTTTCTGTTCTCATGAATGTAAACAAACATCACTCCCGGTAGTCAATTTGGCCTGGTAACATACATGCATTTGAGAGTAACTAGGAGCAAATATGACTTGTACACAAGTGACATTTCTCATTTAGAGCCTGAAGCAGACAGCAACTGCACTATGCACCCACTCTAGCTCTGTTTATACTTTATCTCCTCTGCATGCAAGTAGTATGAGGTCCAGATTCCACTCTCCGTATAATAACACTGGGGATTGCCGTCCAAATCCTGGGCCAAAATATAAATATTCTTGTGCAATATGTAGCCTCCCATGCAAATCCAACCAACAATGTGTAGCATTGTGATAATTGCGATGCCTTGTCTCACAGAAAGTACATTAACCATTTCCCTGTTCTATTTTTTCTCCAAATTTCAATACCTACTGAATATTCATGGACAAAATAGTTCTTATGAAATATAGAAGGTAGAACATTTTTGCCATTTTAGAAAGTAGGAAACAGATTCTATTAGCAAACAGAACAGGCCCTGTATGAGGGAAAGGGTTAACATGCCATTGGCAGTGTTTAAAGGTACACTTATTGCATCCGTCAGCTGTGTGTGGGATATCAAATTTTTCTACCATTCTTTCTGAAACGGTATAGATCAGTGAACACTAAATAAAATGCCAACAACTAAGTCACAAGTAGTTAAGAGAAAACTTTGTCAAGCTCTGTCAAGTGTAAGTGATGCTGATGCGGAACTAGATACTAGCAAAGGTAATGACAAACTGGCAACAGTTAAACTCAAAATCACAAAGGAAACCGAAAACGAAGAAGGCAAAGATAGATAGCAAACCACAAGAAACACACACATATAGGGGCAGTAATGGGGAAAGTGACGGGGAAATTGAAACACACACAAAATAATCTCATTTGAACATTGTATCACAATTAGAAGAAATAAACAAGAAATTGAATCATGTGATAAATAAAGACGATAGAACCTTTCTGAGGAACATTATCCAAGACGTCGTTTACGAAATTAAAGAAACCGTTTTAGCATCACTAACGAAAAGAATAGAGATTCTAGAAGGAGATATTCATGACAAAGCTGTAGAAAACACTGGTTAAAAGCACGAAGTACTTAACCTGAAAAATAAGCTGGAAGATAAAGAAGACCAACTTCTCAAATTAGAGAAAGAACACGAAAAAGAGAAGATAAATACAGATGAAAAATTAAGCGAACAAGAACAATACAGCAGAAAAAATAGTATCAGGCTTACAACACTCCCAGAAGATGCCACAAGGAAAAATGCCGCGACAACAGGAGAAAAAAATGGACAGATACTTCATTAACCATATGAAAATGCGCTTGACACCAAATGACATAGACATTTCGCACAGGCTGGGAAAATACAACTCTCACGGTCGAGGAACGGCAGTGATAGTAAAATTTGTGAAAAGAATAACAAAAACCAGTTAATGTTGTGTAGCGGGCAAAGCCCTAGGGGAGGCTTCACCCGTTACCAACCCCAATATCTTTGTTTGAGAAAAAGGGAACCGATATTAATAAAACAGGACAGGCACAGCACTTGGCATTCACAGATCTCTTTAATAAACTCAATTATAAACTCAAATAAGCTACATGACTGGCAAAACAATTAGCTATATCTTAAACAGGTACTACGTACCTTCCAGAGCAAACAAAGTTCGTGACCTTTCCTTTGCTAAAAGATTTCAATATGCCAGCCCTATTGGAATCTACAACAACTCACTTATATGGAGGATGTTGTACATTGAAATGGGTTAACAGATATGAATAGTTACAAGTAAAACATATATTACTAATTAATATGCATTGATGAATAATGAAAAGTTACATATTAAAAATACCTAAGAGATGTTTGGAACATCGTACAATATTTAATATTCAAACAGCAATGAAATCAAACATCTGAAATTACCTCCCTTTCCCCATTACAGTTGTATTGCTATGCAACACATCAGTCCCCCCGCCGGATTAAAAAAAACTCCCCCGACACACACCCATAGTTGACCATGGTATATACATGACCAACCTGTATGGAATTTGTAATCATAAGAAAAACAATTTGAAAAAAGGGGAATAACTATATTGATGCCAGAGTTATGGCCCTTAATGGTGCATGACACTTCCTCTCATCATGCCTGTTCCATATGTGAAGTTTCAAATCAAATCAGTAAACAAGGAGTTATTGTCCGGACAAGAAACATGAAAAAGGGTAATAACTCCAAAAATATTGATGCTAGAGTTATGACCCTTGTGCTTGACACATCTCACCATGCTTGGTCCATATGTGAAGTTTCAAATCAATTGAAACAGTAGATAAAGAGGTACTGTCCGGACAAAAAATATTAAAAAGGGGATTAACTCCAAAAATATTGATGCTAGAGTTATGGCCCTTGTGCATGACACTTCCTCTGGCAATGCATGTTTCATGTGTGACGTTATAATGGATTTAGCCTACCCTTGTAGGAGATATGGCCCGGACACGAAGCGTGACAGACGGACGGACAGACGGACGGAATCGAGCAAACCTATAGTCCCCAACCGGTAACCGGTGGGGTATTAATGAATATCCTGGCCAACAGAAAAGTTTTAAAGGGGGCAGGCAGTGCAGTTTATGAATACCTCACAAAGCTAAATAACGAGGTCCTGGCCTGCACACTCCCCGACGAAGTTGACCAATCGTGGTCATTGGACGGGAAAATCTTCATAAAATGGAAGGCAACTGGGTAAACTGAAAACTGAAATTTGAAGAATATAATAAATGGCTAGAACTCCCCTTGCCCGAAAAGAACCCCAGGAAGAAGCATCGAACAACACCCCAGGGCCCTGAAAATAACCGTCATGTAGTAAACAACGGATAGTGGAAACAGCGGAATGCGGTTTAAGCGGTGGTCACAACCCGCCGTACGTGCAAGTGCGTGTTGTCTACGTGCAAAAACGTAGGGAAATTTTGGGGATCCCTACGTGGCGAGTACCGCCTCCGTACGGATTTAGGAGCACGCAGACACGCCGTAGCACTTTTAGTGCATGCAAAACTTTCGCTGCATTCGAGCTGCGTTCGGGCTACGGATTCACCAACATACGGGTGACGCGCGTGCCTTCTACAGTCAACGTGCGCACAACGCACTGATTCCTTGAGTGTTTTAATCTTTTCCCACAGTCACTTGCTCTACAGACGGCGCACTTAGCACGTGCGTGTTGCGCACGTGATAAGTGCGTGGTATGTGCTCACTCGGCACTTCCCCAGTTCTACTGTCCAATGAGCTGACAGAACTCACGTGGACCGTACGGAGTAAGCACGTGCTCCGCAGTTACAACGCACGCATTTCTGCAATATATATAAAAGCCGAACCGACGGACGAGTACCAACATTTCGTCGCTAAAATGCCAAATAGGTTGACGCCGAAGAAGGGGTCTGCTGCATCTGCAGCTCAAAAGGATACGGTCAGAGAGGTCCAACAGTAAATATTTCAAAGAGATCCTTTATCTTGAATACTATTAAGTATCAAAGATATTTTAATGTGACTTTGAATATGTACTTCCGGTATCATTGGATACCATTTTAGTCCTGTCCACTATCAAGCATTTTACACTAACTAACAATTATACTGTAAATAGTCGGGCGCGCTGTCCTTTGACAGCTCGTGTTCCTAAGGGTTCTCAAATTGGCACGGTATACTACTATTGACGAACAACTCAATAATGTGTCATATCTCAGAAATAACCAAGATAGAGACAGTAATGGATTAATAGAAAGAATTCGTGAAATGACAAGTCAACATTTTAAATTCCAAAAGCAAAACCAAGCAATGGTTATAGCAGAAATAAAGACACAAACATTGGGCCCCTGGTGATTCGAGGGGTCACTCAGTGCAGGAGCTCAGCGAAGAGATTGGGGTTCATTCGGATGTATTCGACATAGTCTTCCCTCGATTCACGTTCGAGCTCTTTGAACAAGGTTTCAAACTGCCCGAAAAGCCTCCTCCTCTCATTCCATGGACTAACCCACCATCTCCCGCGTCGGCATCCCTGTTGCCTCTCCCTCTCCCTCTACCGTATCAAAGCAAGTAATAAAACTTCGTGCTCATGAGCTGTCACTTGAAGCTGGTCTTGCAGCATCAGAAAAAGGAGGAGTCTTTGTGGAATGGGCGGCATCTTGAGGCAGCAACAGCTGAGAATTTGGGAGAACATCGGGAGGTCATCATATATATACCTCTGACATCGGACGGAAAAACTCACGTTCGATGCACTAGCACGTACTTACAACGTGCGAATGAGTATAAGGGCACCGTACGTGAACAGCACGTGTAAGTACGGCATCCGTACGATAACGTTGCAAACACACGGAGATCGTATGTTGTGAGCGCGTTGTAAGCACTTACAACTCACTTACCACGTGTGCAACGTACGATTCACGCAACCGATCATGGCGAGGAGTGGCGTGCGTGCCACGTACGTACACCTTGCGCAACCGTGCGTGTGACGTGCGTTGACGCACTTCCTCCCTGCACTTGCTACTCCTTCCCCACGTTTTCAGAAAAACGTAGCGGCTGTGGCCTCCCCAATAAACGTATGTGCTAAAATACGCACGGCGGGTTGTGACCAGGCCTTAAAACATAATCATGCTGAACATTCAAATAGCACCCCTCCCTTTATAGATAGTGATAAAATAAACTGTAACATAAAAATACACAGAAATGAACTTTTCAGTGGCAAACAGAACGTACTCAGATGATAAACTCACACAGGAGACACCACGTCTGGATCTACACCGTTTTGCAAAACTCTTCCGCATTCAAAGACAGGTGCGATTGTTTTGCCTGCGGGAAACAGTACCACGTGACTTTTTGCGACACGCACCACCAATAAACGGGTTTAAACCATAGGCTATTCGCAAATTTACTTGTGTGCATAAAATATTTCCTATCTGCCATGATAAATATTTATAATATAAGTCAAACAGTACAACCTCAGATCGGAAAGCCCAGTTAGGAGCCTCCTGATCTGGGTATATCCTGTTGGCAATAGTACTGTAGCCTGGCAAATTATGGTTTAATCCCCATGACCTCACCAAGCATAACACTGGTGTAAGAAAAATGATATCATGGATATTAATCAGCTACATTGAATATTTATGAACAAAGGCCCCTTTACAATGGCAGAAACATGTAATATTCCATAAACAAGTAGAGCAGACCACGGTACTGTATGTTTACATTTTGATGCATTTCAAGTGCACTTTGTTGCCAAATGTGTGGAGTATGGAGGCCTAAACATGCCAAAGCGATACTTTACGGTATGTTTCGGTTTAGTTGACGTCAAAATGTTAAAAAATAGACGAACTCTCGTACTGTTCAGCAAAACGGAAAGAGTATGTTGGAATGTAAACAAACATAGCTGCGTCTTTAACCTTTTGCCCCATAAATTATTCATTGAGAAATAATGACATCATGAGTATTGATAAGATTTGTTCTCATAGACACAGGAACTTTTTCGGCCGTAGGATCTGGGTCCATGCTTATAAAGCTTTTAGTTGAGTCTGAGTTTCGTTCTCAGGCTTTTGATTGGTCAGATTTGAGTTCTCAAGCTTTTGATTGGTCAGATTTGAGCCAAAGGCTCAAATCTGACCAATCAAAAGCTTGAGAACGATCTCAGACTCAACTAAAAGCTTTATAAGCATGGACCCATATCTATATTATTTCATAATGACCCTGATCGGACGGCTCCTATAGGATATAAGCAAGGGCTTACTCTATTTGCATTAGAAACAATTATATTATATAACATATTTGGAAAAGTGCTTGACTTAAAGACAATTTTTCCCAGAGGGCATCTGTGACATATGGACACACTTTACTAGTTCTTGCAACTGTTTGTCAAATTACACTTTTCTTTAAAAAGCCCCGAATATTCACAGTAAGCTTGACTGTTTGAATTTTGGAATAGAACATTTGAATATTCGGCGTGGAAAGGATTAAACCAATGTAACAATGTTTTCAGTGTCGTTTCTCCAACTTAAAAATGGACAGAGGATAACCTAGTTGAGCGATATAGAGCCACAATGACCTTCTTATTTGTCTTTGATATGATAACCAATACTGGAAAAATGACCCTTTTTGTTTCGTTTCATGGGTACAGAGACGAAAGTGGGAATGCTGGTCTACATTGTTTCTGATATTATAAATGACAAGCTTAGTGTGAATCATTGTCTTTCCTTGATACTTGGGCGACATATTGTGTTTGGTTAGCCCTAGTTTTCTGCCTGTCTTTCACATAGTATGTCTGCTCTACATCTCTTAAAAGGGAAAACACTTTGATAATGTTTAAATATCAACTCTTAGAAAAATCTGAGTTCGAACTTTCTCTTATGTACGTTTGTAGTTACATGTATCACAATAAAGACCGAGAGCGGCGATTCGACCAAGCCTTAGGGCTACTGTTCTTGAAAACATTCAGGTATTGTGAGCTTCCAAACTGTTTGACAATCAATTATGTTTGAAAAAACAGACATTGTTTCTATTCCAACAATGTATTCACATTTAAGTTAAGGCATACATTGTCAAATAGACGTGATCAACACGTGTTTAAAACATGTTTGACTAGTGGCCACATCGCTTATGGACGCATCTAGGTAAGGATGTTACAGAGTATGCGTCATTGATTTGTTGATAAATGGTTCTTTTAACCCTTTCCCTGACACAAACGCCGTTAAACGCCTTCGCAAACACAACTGGTCAACATTACAGTCAACTCTGACTCCTGGCCATCTACTGGAAGACGAAGACGGCGAAACGCCTTCGCTAACAGAGTAGACACAAGACAGACGATTCATGCAGGAGCCGTATGACCAGAGTTTGTTCTGTTTTCTTAAAGAATTTATTTGATCTGGGTCCATGCTTATAAAACTTTTAGTTGAGTCTGAGTTCGTTCTCAAGTTTTTGATTGGTCAGATTTGAGCCTCTGGCTCAAATCTGACCAATCAAAAGCTTGAGAACTCAAATCTGACCAATCAAAAGCTTGAGAACGAAACTCAGACTCAACTAAAAGCTTTATAAGCATGGACCCTGATTCTTAACTATTTGTCATACCAATATATTCGCTCCTACTGGAGACGTATGGTTCTGGGCCTAATGGCGTTGAAAGGGGTATCTGTGTAGTAATGGGTGGACATCATTGGGTCATGCAAGGATGTCATTGTGTCAATGAAACGTTAGCGTATCATTGCGATCATTTCCATCTATTCAAGGGACTGAATTCCTGGAATCTTCTGCGCAACATTTTGTTTGTTAATATCCCATTAGTGTTGCTGTAAATATCGGATTGTATTCCGAGAAAGAGAGCCAATATTTCGGATTGACGATTCCATTGCTAGCGCATGCGCAAATGAAATCCAATTGATTCAGTTACCGATAACTGACAGTGGAATTTACCATGGCATATTGGATAGTAGCATGAACGTTAAGATCGTGATTAAATTCAATTATATTGAGAGAAAAAAACAAGTTGGATGACATTTTAAGTTAAACATCATAACTGGATCGTGGTACTGATTAAAGGATTTATGAGAGGTACGTCTCGGTGGGTGTTTGTATAGTCTTGATAATGAAACAATATTTTGTTGTTTTCAATTTGGAGTTGCCGTGTCGGGGAAAGGTCGCAGGTTTATCGATCATGGTCATACAAACGAGATATGCTGCCACTGACCTCCACAAAATCACCACAGAAACAAAACTTAAATTTTCTTGTCGATCTCTACTAATGAATTTGAAAAATTAACAGTGGTTTCATTGTATGATACAGTTGTATATTGACACTCTAAGGTGATTTTCCCCAGTCTTTGTTGTAGTGCATGTATAGTTTTGATAAAAATGAACGGGTTAGTAGTCTATTCCCAAGAGAACAGTCAATGGCAGTGATTTATCGAGTCAGCCAATAACTGCAATCATCATGATTTTATCCTTGATTATTCCTTCATGCTGAAAAAATGCCTGCCCAATATTTGATCTGTTGTATTTTTACCGACCTACAATTTATAGAACTACAGTAAAACCTCTCTATAACGGCCACTAAATTACATCAAGTGATTTGTGTTAAAGGCAGGTGGATGCTTAAAGCAAGGTGAAAGTAAAACAGAACGCTCCTGTAGGAGCGTTCTGTTTTACTTTCACCTTGCTTTAAGCAACCATCTGCCCAAAATACCAACTAATTAACACAATTTAGTGGTCGTTATAGAGAGGTTTTACTGTACATGTTTTTGAGAAACTACTGACCGAGTGTACTGATGGGAGGTGGATCTGGACACAAGCTCTTTGCAAATGCAGTTTAGGCCAGACTTGGCAGGAGAATGGTTATATTTCACTCAGAACTGCAAATCAATGAGAAGCAGGTGTGAATTGATCATTTGCAACAAAACCTCTCCAACCGCAATTCTAATAGTGAAGAATTTCAATACATTTAGGCAGGCGACTGCTTAATGCATGTTGAAAGTCTAGGAGCTTTCTGCATGACTTTCAACCTGCATTAAGCTATCGTCTGTCTGCAAAACCTATATTTATACTAAATTTAACATTCGGTTTAGAGGAGTTTTACTGTACATTCAATTTCAACCAGAATTGACTGAATAAAATATCATGTTACATTATCAGAACCTGTACAACATATTTACGGAAAGGGATTCTGTAATGAACTAAGCGAAACTAGGTACTAGGTACGTTTCGTTTTAGATTGAGATTCAATTTTTCTTTCCTCAAACTGCAATGTTTCCCTTGAGAACGTTTCTTTCTCTCTTTTAATTAACCTTTAACCTTTTACCTAATGAATATTCATGCAAGTAATTAATCGCGAATACTAATTAACATTTATAATGGCGTTATGAACAAGGGACTTGTTGACCATGCCACAAACTGTAGAATCAGATCGACCGGTATATTATTTCATAAGCAATCAAAGCAGACCCTGATAACACGGCTCAATTCAAAATCCATCTGATCTGGATCTAATGTGTTTGGAAATCACTTAACACATTCCCTCCTAGTGACGCATTTTGGCGCCTCTGTAAATGTCACATTTTGAAACCATTGTGATAAATAGAGCATTTGCTAATATAGAGCAAATGCTCTATTTATCACAATGGTTTCAAAACTACACAATTCTAAAATGTTCCTTTTCTCCAGTAAATGCTCCTTTTCGGTAGATTTATTCGAATAGGTTGGATCTAAAAATAGTCTAGGAGGGAATGAGTTAAAAGATGTATATATGAGGTAACGGATTAAAATACCAGTGCGTGACTACAAGTTGTCAAATAGTCTCCCTTTTGTGTAATTTGGTAGCAAACCATTTATAGGAACATAGAAAAATAATTGTTGGTTTGTTTATGCTGTCTAATTAAGGTCTGTTCGTGTATCTGTATCGTGTATATGTATGTATGTGCATGCGTGCGTGCGTTTGTTTCTATTCAATTTCAATTTGTTTGAACGATTGTACCTCGGCGTGTTGTGAACTTAACATTTCATATTTATCTTAATGAAAAGAAACGCTATACAACGTGCCATTAATGAACTACATGTATATATTAAGAGTGTTCAATGGCACTACCGGATTATGTTTTAGAGAAGTGACATGTTTACTAACACTACTGGAGTAAATAATATAATTTATCGTCAGCACAACCAGTCCATCATAAGTTGAACCTTGCAATACCAGGCGCGGATTTAGAGGGGGCGGAACCGGGGTACGCCCTCTAAAATTGCCAAAAAAATGTTAGTAATATTTTAGATCTATATACAGTAAAACCTCTCTATAACGACCACTAAATTGTGTTAATTAGTTGGTATTTAGAGCAGGTGGCTGCTTTAAAGCACCTTGCTTTAAGCAGCCACCTGCCTTTAACACAGCTTTTTTTCAAAATGTATTATAAACACACTATTTATTTATGTCATCAAACATAAAAATCTACGAACCCACTCCAAAAAAGCTTCACCCCCCCCCACCCCCAATCTGAAATCCTGGACCCGCACCTGAATACGAAAACTAACTTGTATGCTTTGCAGTGTGGCGGTTGATCTGACTTTACATTGTGTCTAATTCCTACAGGTTAGTTTTCGTTTAGCATGGCTCAAATTGGGGGCTTATTTGTCATCTAACAATATACCATGACATTTGTCTTAAGTCCGTCTTATCCGAATTTGCGTACAGTAAAACCTCGCTGATTCGATACTTAGTAATGTTTGAAGCAGGTGGCTGCTTTATGTAGAGTGGGAGTCGTACATAAAGCTCCCAATAGGGCTTTCTACATTGCCACAGTTGACACACAAAGAGGTTTCTGCAAAACAACATTGATTTATTCAGATTTTTATTTAGACCACTTTTTGACAAGACCTATTTACACTGTCAAAAAGTTTGGACCCGGGCGAGACGTCGACTTACCCGTCGTCTTACCAGGATCCAAATTGTTCGCGAAGGCATCACCTTAATCGTCCCCAAACACGCCAAAGGTTTAACAAGTTTCTATAATTGCCCAGTTGTTCTCTTTACACCTGCTGTCATGATTAGTTAGGGACTGCGCAGGAGTGCCTGAATAATTGATTTCTTGGAGCCAGCAACTTAATCTTACAACGAATGGAAATACCACCAGTATGTAAATATTCTTACAGTAGAAATGTCTCTGACACATCATGGGAATGAGTGCCATAACTCTAGTGACAGAACTTCCATTAGTAAACAGTATGCATGTTGATCACTATCTATAGAAAAGAAATAACAGCCCATCAGTGTTTAAATGTTGTATTCAGCATGAAATACTTAACTTGCATAACAAGCAGTGCAGACTCCTATATGAACATTCTGATCTGGATCCACACTTTCTAAATGTCTGATCTGGATCCACACTGTTTCTAAATGCCTCATGCGTTTCCCGTATTCAAAGGATAACTGCGAAATTTTCATCATCAAGACCTGTAGCTTGTTACTCTTTGCATTTATAACTAAACTTAAACTGGTAAACCTTTAGAGGAAAAAAATGATTTGTGGGTGAACAGCTGAACAGTGACAATGACAGTTGTACGTGTAGTAGTAATTGGAGTTAGAAGTCAAGATAAGATGCGTAAATTAAAACATTTTCAAGAACAACTCCTTTATTTCTCAACCAAACCCTAAATTGTGACCAAAGAGACGATTCTAAAAAGTGGTCACAACATAGGGTTTGGTGGAGAAATGACGATTTTAGTATTTACGTATATGCACCTTTATCCGTTGCTCTGACTGGAGTAGCAGCAACATTAGTAGTAACAGCAGCAGTATTAACCCTTCGCTTGATATTCGCGTCAATATACCTACCTGTAAATAGTGAAGACCCAGATGAGACAGCTCCTGCAGGAGCTGTCTCATCAGGGTCTGCACTATTTACAAGTTGATTGTGCAACCAGTGCACTCCACAGCAGTGATTGCACAGCGAAATACTTGTACACAGTGAAGATATATGTAATTATACAACAGGGCATGGGTAAAGAAGGAGAAATGTATTTTAAAATTCAGCAAGCGAAGGGTTAATAGAAGTAGTACAGTTGTGGTCATTTTAGTAGAGGTAGTAGCAACAGCGGCAGTAGAAGTAACGCTGACAGTAGTCGTACTCTCACACTGTTATGGAAGCACCCACACTCCATGAAAAACAAATTTACACATGCACAGGAATATGCGACTCCGTGTCGTTGTTGTAGTTATCTTTGTTTGTTTCTCCTTTTGGTTCTGAATTCAAATATTTGCTGACAGATAAATAATTCTTCCTCACTGTATTTTCTGGTTCAACAAATACATGTACCCCATATATGGGATCTTGGGAGCAAATGGGTTAAGGTTCGTCCCGATATCAGCGACGTGACTCGCATTGGTAAACAGCGTTGATCCAGATGATACATCGAGTGACTCGGGCGTCTCATCGGGATCCAAGCTGTTTGACATTCAATAAATAGTTTCCCATAAGCTTGATTGTATCGGACATAGACAACATTGTACGAGATCAAGCCTTTAATAGACAACCTTTTTTCCCCAGCGTGGTAGGCTAAGCGAAAATAAATGTCAGAGGGTGTTCCAGAAATGTCAACAAGCTAGTAATTGTCTTAGACAAAAACTAAATCCAATTTTCAAGGTGCATGTGTTTCCAAGAAATACAGTAAATCCCCCTCTAAACCGGACGTTAGATTTAGTATACATATCGGTCTTAGAGACAGGTGGCAGCTTTATGCAGGGTGAAAATCATGCAAAAAGCTCCTAGAGGAGCTTTCAGCGTGACTTTCGCCCTTCATTAAACAATCGCCTGCCTAAAAGTATCGAAATTCTTCTCTACTGTAATTCTGGTTCAGAGGGGTTTAACTGCACCTTAATGAGATACTCTAAGACCTCTTAAATGATTAATCCAGGGGCTTTAACCCTTTCCCGCTTTAAAAAAGCATGTCTGCTTTATTTTGTATCTGGTGCAGTTTTGATTGTTTACGTTCCAATCAAACTTTTGTGAAACTGTCGAGTGTGTGTCCAACAGCTTGTGTCCTAGTGAGACACCAAATTACTCGACGTCTCATCTGGATCCATGCTGTTTGCAAATGCGAGACAGGTCGCGGAAGGCGGGATAAGGGTAAGTTGGATAGCAGCTTGATGAAGGTCGAACTCTGTACAGAAACATTTTGCATTACTTTGGTTCTTCTGAAGCAACAACCTGCTTTTAATTATCTACTCCATATATATATGAATTTTAATACCGTAGCAAACAGAGTAGACTAAGACAAGATGGATCATGTAGGGGTCATCAGATCAGGGTCTACATTGTTGGCTTATGGAGTATATAGATGTAATTTTACAGTTTTACTAGTGTCAACAATTTTCTTGTTCATATGACATTATGGATAATATCTCTTTACTCCATATATACGTCTTTCTATACGCCTAGAAGCCTTCTGATCAGTACCTGCTCTGCTTCCCTATTATGGAATAAAATAAATATGATTCTACAGTTTCTGACATGGCCAAAATATTGTGTCTATGTCCTGTCATAAACATTGGTATAATTAATATTAATGACTTCATAATTCCTTACATGAATATTCATGGAGTAGGCCTACAGGGTTAAACTAATTACTATTCAGACATTATTTCTATTTCAGTAGCGGGTTAAAGACATCGAAATTTTACCTATGCTAAATAATTGTCTGCAACATTTTTGTGCTATGGTTTAACCCATTACCCCATTGGCTAATTTATATCCACCCTCTTTTAATTAATCTACCGAAAAGGGGCATTGATTATAGAAAAGGAGAACTTTTAGAATTGAGTAGTTTTTAAACCATTGTGATAAATAGAGCATTTGCTCCTATGGAGCAAATGCTCTATTTATCACAATTGTTTCAATAAGTGGCTTTTACAGAGGCGTCAATATGAGGGAATGGTTTAAGTAAATTTGCCATCGGTTTATTTGTGAGAAGCGATGATTTACACTGTCAACCAGTATGCATTCTCATGAGACAACGAATGTCATAATGAATCCGCACACACCATAATCCTCATCAGGGTCGATTCTGAGCATTCGTTATAATTATAAAACATCTGAGGTTTATCCTGAGCTCATCCTCAAGCATCTGATGGTAGGATATCAAAATCTGACCAATCAGATGCTTTTGAATGAATTGTGACTCAAGCAGGAAATTTTATAACCTCGGGGCAAGATGAATAGGAAATGCAAATCACTTGATCCATCCTTTGAATGTTGAGTATTCCAAGTTAAATGACCGGTCAGTGTTTAACCATGTCCCTCATATAAACGTTGTTTTCATATTACTGCAATCAGAGTAGACCCAGATCATGTTGGGGCCGTCTGGTCAATGTATACGTAGTTTGCTTAGGAAACTATACAGATCTAATTCTACAGGTTTGCTAAACCAAAACTTCCCTCGAAACAAATTACTTGAATTAAGTTAATGAATATTCATGGAGTGATCAATTCATGCATAAATTAGGGAATGGTTAAACACAGAGTCTATGTGTCGTGAAATGTTCTGATTTGCTTTGGGATTTTGAATAACAAACAGTGCAGACCCTGATCAGATGACTCCTGCAGATAAAAGTTATTCATAAGCTCTAATTCTTTCCGCTCCTGTTCAGTATCTAAGCTGTTTCACACTCGGTCAATAGTTACTTAAAAGCCAATCAAAATTGCACCAGATCATCTAAATTGAAGCAGACATTTGTTTTACAGCGAGGTAAGGGTTAAGCCATTTTTATGCTAATAGTATCATCGCACTCTGTCAGTTAAGGTTTCGCAGACATAGGCGAATGCATGATAAACTTTGTCAACACTTTGGATCTAGATGAGACGTTGAGTAATTCGGCGTCTCATCTGGATAATAACTACTAGTAATTTACACTATTGAGCATGTTTTGTAGAATTGAAGAATTCATGTTTGTAAAGAAATTGAAGAACCCATTTTGAATCCTGAAGCAGACGGTAAAGATATCTTAGTGGACGAACATGATTTAGCGGATAAAATCTTAACAGTTGACCGTGATCATGTTTATTTTGTTTATTACACAATGAAGTTAAATGAAATTAAGGACGTGTATTATAGCATAGAAACTCATGATAGTTTGGCTATTGCATAAAACGTAGAACCAAATCTATATATACATCCCAAAAGCAACAAAGCAGATCCTGATAAGACGGCTCCTACAGGAGTCATGTGATCTGGGTCTATTCTGTTTGCCAATTGCGTTAAAAGATGTTCTTATCGGGGTCTTCACTATATACTACTATATCAGTCTGCTATTAAAGGTATCAAAATTGTGTCAAATTTGAATGTTTCATCTTTCCAAACCGACTGACGTGGATATTAGGTGTGTTGACGTGGATATTGGGTGTCCGAATATCTAGGGTAATTATGGGGAATGTCTAAAAATGAAAATGACGACAATTCTAGCAGCCGATAATTTGTTCAGCACGTTGAACGGCAAAAGCAATAAACAAAACATGTATATTGGTGTCTTTGAACAAGTTGCCACGGAAACAACTTACGTTTCTTGAAATCGTTGCGTGAGTTGAATCTGTTTTCGTGACTAAACCTATGAATCAGATTTTGCAAATTTCCAGAACCTGAAAATTAATTCCTTCAATATATGTTGACA
>OY755243.1:36771742-36841742 GCA_963576725.1 Azorinus chamasolen
AATTCTTTTAGGCTATGTGTATTTTAACCGTTTCCATGGCACCCCCCCCCCAGTTTTCGTAATGATGACCCATACCTACAAATTCGCCCATATCACAGCCAGTTTTTGTCCTAAAACTATAAAACTGGTACCAAATGGAAGATAAGACATTGTGCTTTTATTTCTAACTTGTTTTTTTTAAATTACCTTATTTGCATACTCATGAATATTAATGAGAACATTAAAAATAGTAAAAAAGGTATAGAAATAACGTAAACCTTTCATTTTTTTATCCTACAAATATCAGAAAATAACTTCAAATGCAGTTTAACATGATCACGAAACCCCCAGGAAACAAAATATCCAATTTGAGGACCATAGCATTAATTTTAAGCACCATTTTTACCGTTTCCATGGCAACACCCTAGTTTTCGTAATGATGGTCCATACCTGCAAAATCGTCCATATCACAGCCACTTTTTGTCCAAAACCTATAAAACTGGTACCAAATTGGAGATAGGACATTGTGCTTTTATTTCCAGTTTTTTTAAATTACCTTATTTGCATACTCATGAATATTAATGAGAACATTAAAAATAGTAAAAACAATTTAGAAATAACGTAAATAATGTAAACTATTCACTTTTTATCCTACAAATATCAGAAAACAATTTCAAATGCAGTTTAAGCTGATGACAAAATCCTCAGAAAACAAAATATCAAATTTGAGGACCAAAAATTTAACTCTAAGTAACTTTTTAACTGTTTCCATAGTAACCATTCATTTCACTCTGTTCACACAGTTTTGTTAGTTGACACCTACCTGTAAAAATATTCCATATCAATGGAAGTATTTGTGCTAACTGTATAAAACTGGTACCGAATTAAAGCTAAGACAGTGTGCTTTGGTTTAAAAGCTATAATTAGGAATTACCTTATTTGCATACACATGATTATTAATGAAAATAATTAAAAAATAGCAAAAACTACAGAAATAACGTAAACCTCTCAATTTTTATCCTACCAATATCAGAAAACAACTTCAAATGTAGTTTAAAATGATGACAAAATACTCAGAAAGCTAATCATCTTAATTGATACCCAAACAATGAACTGTAAGTAAGATTGTAACGGTTTCCATGGTAACCGATCCTTTCACAAATTTTTGAAATTTGACATCCAACTGTAATACTCCGCTAGATCTCGGTTATTTTTTATGAATCATGAAATCAATTGTTACAAACATAGATATGAGGCATTGCTTTAATAGTAAATATTACTTTTCTGATATAAACTAATTTGCATATGTATGACTATTTATGAGAACAGTAATAGATGTTGAAATTTTCGACGGACACCAGTCTTTCTCTTATAAAGCAAACACATATGGAAAATGGTTAGCTAAAGTTTACTATGATCACTGAATATCACCAAAATTATTAGATAAATAAATTTGGGACACATTATATAGCACTGATGGTGATATATCTGTTTCCTAGGTAACCATTCTAACCTCATTGTTCATATTACAGAGTGTTTACATACCTGCAACATACAAAGATATTGCTGCCTTCTTGGGCGATAATTATAAATGATATAAACATATACCTGGTAGTTGATGTATGAATCTTAATGTTAGGTTCACTTTATGCAAATTACCTTATTTGCATCCTCATGAATATTAATTAGTGATAAGAAAACAAAGAGAAACAATATTGAAAATAACATGTTTCGCAGTATGCCGAGCACAACATTACACCATGCTCCAAGTATAGCTTGCAATAATAAATGTACCTTTTGATGATGAATAAATAAATTTTATGTCTAAAACTGTTACCAAAATGACCATGCACTGCTTCCATGGTAACTTATGATACCCCAAACAATCTTCTGTTATTGTTTTTAAAGTGTCAGTGATTTTAAAGCCCATAAAGCCTGTGTTGAATTCAGGGTTTCAAGACTGTTTCGACTTTTGATATACCATCATCTGTCGAGAACTGGTAATCCTGTGATGTATTTTAAGACCCTTTGATTTGTCTGTCTTGCTAAGCCATCATCAGCCGTACCAATACCGAAGGGAAATGGTGTCAGCAGATTCTGCATCAGCTCACCTATATCAATTGGCATATTGGGTCTTTGTGAACCACTAGTAATTGCTACAATTCCTTGATTCCTTACGATTAGAAGCTGCAAGGCAGAAATGTTTTTTCACATCTATGACGGTGAGCCTAACCAGTTCTCGCCAGATCATGGTATATCAACAGTGAGAAACAGTTTTGATGCCCTGAATTCAACACAGGAAGAAACTGAAACAAGGATCGTTATTTACACCAAGCATGCAAAAGAACAAGGCTACAAAACTGTTCATCTTCGAACTCCAGACAGTGATATATTCTTCATTCTTCTGTATTACCTTAACTGGTTTGAATGTGTTACTGTCTTGTTTGATACTGGCTCAGGCAATCATCAAAAAATAATAAACATGTCAGAAGTTGCCCAAGCATACACAGAAGATTACCGATCAGCACTTCTGGGTCTCCATTTGTACTGTTGCTGTGATTCTACAAGTGCATTCAATGGCTGAGAACATTTGACACCCACTAAGACCATTGAAAAGAAGCCAATGTTTATAAAAACCATTAGCAGGTTTGGGCAACTCTTGGGATGTGTCTGGAGATCTTGTGCAAGACTTGGATGAATTTACGTGTGCAATGTATGGCAACCTAAGATTTCACACTGTGAATGAATTGATATTGTTTAAGATTAAGGAGAAGTGTGAAGATAGGCCAACAGATGCACTTCGCAATGCTGATATGGGAACATTACCCCCTTGTAGGGCTTGCTTAACACAGCACATCTGAAGAGTTATTTACCAGTTGATACTGTGGAAGATATCTCTTTCCCGACCCAGATATTCCCCTTGTTTTAGAGAAGAATGGTTGTCAACATGTAACTCTGACAGTCAATCAACAGATATGATTACATTATGGCCTATAATAAGGGTATGTTCCACAGACATTCAACAGCAATGTTATCATCTTGACCTAGCTCTTATCAGAGTATTACCTGAGAAGATCCAATATAAACTGTTCCATTTTAGCCTCTAATTAAGGTATGCTCTGAGAGTCAGACCTTGAATTTATAAATTAGCTGATAAATACCCATGATGTCATTATTTCTAACATGAATATTCAGCTGGTAAAGGGTTAAGTGAGATATCATTCATCTATTTTTGTTGAGTCGGCATACTCAAAGAAGCTTTCTGTAAAGGTGTTTTAAAGCAGAGAGTGGGATTAACCCTTTACTAGATGTATATTCATGTTAGAAATAATGACATCATGGGTATTTATCAGCTAATTTATAAATTCAAGGTCTGACTCTCAGAGCATACCTTAATTAGAGGCTAAAATGGAACAGTTTATATGCCCTTTAACATCTTTTAGACAGTTTTAGAATTGAAATTCATGTATTTATCACCTAAAGGTACATTTATCATTGCAAGCTATATTTGGAGAATGGTGTAATGTTGTGCTCGGCATACTGCGAAAAATGTTATTTTCAATATTATTTCTCTTTGTTTTCTTATCACTAATTAATATTCATGAGGATGCAAATAAGGTAATTTGCATAAAGTGAACCTAACATTAAAATTCATACATCAACTACCGGGTATATGTTTATATCATTTATAATTATCGCCCAAGAAGGCAGCAATATCTTTGTATGTTGCAGGTATGTAAACACTCTGTAATATGAACAATGAGGTTAGAATGGTTACCTAGGAAACAGATATATCACCATCAGTGCTATATAATGTGTCCCAAATTTATTTATCTAATAATTTTGGTGATATTCAGTGATCATAGTAAACTTTAGCTAACCATTTTCCATATTTGTTTGCTTTATAAGAGAAAGACTGGTGTCCGTCGAAAATTTCAACATCTATTACTGTTCTCATAAATATTCATACATATGCAAATTAGTTTATATCAGAAAAGTAATATTTACTATTAAAGCAATGCCTCATATCTATGTTTGTAACAATTGATTTCATGATTCATAAAAGATAACCGAGATCTAGCGGAGTATTACAGTTGGATGTCAAATTTCAAAAATTTGTGAAAGGATCGGTTACCATGGAAACCGTTACAATCTTACTTACAGTTCATTGTTTGGGTATCAATTTAGATACTTAGCTTTCTGAGTATTTTGTCATCAATTTAAATTACATTTGAAGTTGTTTTCTGATATTGGTAGGATAAAAATTGAGAGGTTTACGTTATTTCTGTATTTTTTTGCTATTTTTTAATTATTCTCATTAATATTCATGTGTATGCAAATAAGGTAATTCCTAATTATAGATTTTAAACCAAAGCACACTGTCTTAGCTTTAATTCGGTACCAGTTTTATACAGTTAGCACAAAGACTTCCATTGATATGGAAGAGTTTTGCAGGTAGGTGTCGACTAACAAAAATGTGTGAACAGAGTGAAATGAATGGTTACTATGGAAACAGTTAAAAGGTTACTTAGAGTTAAATTTTTGGTCCTCAAATTTGATATTTTGTTTTCTGAGGATTTTGTCGTCAGCTTAAACTGCATTTGAAATTGTTTTCTGATATTTGTAGGATAGAAAGTGAATAGTTTACACTATTTACGTTATTTCTATATTGTTTTTACTATTTTTAATGTTCTCATTAATATTCATGAGTATGCAAATAAGGTAATTTAAAAAAAAACTGGAAATAAAAGCACAATGTCCTATCTCCAATTTGGTACCAGTTTTATAGGTTTTGGACAAAAAGTAGCTGTGATATGGACGATTTTGCAGGTATGGACCATCATTACGAAAACTAGGGTGTTGCCATGGAAACGGTGAAAATGGTGCTTAAAATTAATGCTATGGTCCTCAAATTGGATATATTGTTTCCTGGGGGTTTCGTGATCATGTTAAACTGCATTTGAAGTTATTTTCTGATATTTGTAGGATAAAACAAGATGTGTTTGTGAAACACTATGCCCCCTCGATATGATATTTGACCCTAAAGGACGACCTTGATCTTGACATGTCACCCCTCAAACTGTGCAGCTTCATGGGGTGCACATGCATACCACATATCAAGTCTGTATCTCTACTGGTTCAAAAGTTATGGCCAATGTTAAAGTTGGTGACCTTTAACCATGAAGGATGACCTTGACCTTGACATGTTACCCCTCAAACTGTGCAGCCAAATGAGAAACACATGTATACCAACTATTAAGTCTGTATCTCTACTGGTTCAAAAGTTATGACCAATGTTAAAGTCGGTGACCTTTGACCCTGAAAGATGACCTTGAACTTGAGATATCACCCCCAAACTGTGCAGCTTCATGAGATACACATGCATACCAAATGTCAAGTCTGCATCTACAGGTTCAAAAGTTATGGCCAATGTTAAAGTCGGTGACCTTTGACCCTAAAAGATGACCTTTACCTTGACATGTTGCCCCTCAAACTGTGCAGCTTCATGAGATACACATGCATACCAAATATCAAGACTCTATCTCTATTGGTTCAAACGTTATGGCCAATTTCAAGTTGGTGACCTTTGACCCTGAAGGATGACCTTGATAGTTCACCCCTCAAACTGTGCAGCTTCATGAGATACACAAGCATGCCACATATCAAGTCTCTATCTGTACTGGTTCAAAAGTTATGGCCAATGTTAAAGTCAGTGATTTGACCTATATGTTTGACCTCTGACCTTTAAGGATGACCTTGACCTTGACATGTCACCCCTCAATATGTGCGGCTTTATGAGATACATATGCATGCCAAATATCAAGTCTCTATCTGTACCTGCTCAAAAGTTATGACCAATGTTAAAGTCGGTGATTTGACCCATGTGTTTGACCTCTGACCTTTAAAGATGACCTTTAACATGTCACCCCTCAAAATGTGCGGCTTTATGAGATACATATGCATGCCAAATATCAAGTCACTAGCTGTACTGGCTCAAAAGTTATGACCAATGTTAAAGTTACAGACAAAGAAACAGACAATTTGACCTTTGACCCTGAAGGATGACCTTGACCTTGACAGTTTACCCCTCAAAATGTGCAGCCTCATGAGATACACACGCATGCCAAATATCAAGTCTCTATCTCTACTGGTCCAAAAGTTATGGCCAATGTTAAAGTCGGTGATTTGACCCACATATTTGACCTCTGACATTGAAGGATGACCTTGACCGTGACATGTTACTCTTCAAAATGTGCGGCTTTATGAGATACATATGCATGCTAAATATCAAGTCTCTATCTGTACTGGCTCAAAAGTTATGACCAATGTTAAAGTTGCGTTAAGGTTACAGACAAAAATACAGACAATTTGACCTTTGACCCTGAAGGATGACCTTGACCTTGACATGTCACCCCTCAAAATGTGTGGCTTTATGAGATACACAAGCATGCCAAATATCAAGTCTCTATCTCTACTGGTCCAAAAGTTATAGCCAATGTTAAAGTCGGTGATTTGACCCATATATTTTACCTCTGACCTTGAAGGATGACCTTGACCTTGACATGTCACCCCTCAAAATGTGCGACTTTATGAGATACATATGCATACCAAATATCAAATCTCTATCTGTACTGGCTCAAAAGCTATGACCAATGTTAAAGTTGCTGACAAACAAACAGACAAACGGACAAACAGACAAACAGACAGACAGACAGGGCAAAAACAATATGCCCCCCAGATCTGATCTGGGGGGCATAAAACGGTAGGCACTACTGGCTCCCTGAGTAAAGGTACCTGAAGAATTCTATGGGGGTGTAAAGCTGTAAAGCACGAATTAAGGTAAAAAATGAGGTCAAGGGTGAACGGGTGCAGTTTTTGTTACATCAACGCTTTGATTCAACTTTAATATGCAGTAAAACATAAACGTTTTGGTTAGGAATCAGTTAACAAATGTTTGCAAATGCTAATTATGATCAAATAAAGGACACTGTGTAACCGATAACCCTTTTCAAGGGCAATAACTCTTTAAATAGACAATTGTTTGGTTCTTGTTTATTTACTACTTTTTGTAAATAAAGTAAAAACAAAATTGTATTGTTTTACATTAAAAATTCTGAAGGGAACACCAATTACGTACAGCGTCAATTCATTTTCATTACCGAAATATACCGATTATACATATATACAGTCACACACTCCGTTATAAGTCCAATTGCTATATTCAGTAAAAATATAAACGTAGCTGAGCAAAATCCAAATAGCTACTGGATCTGTAACTCATTATAATAAAGATATATACATGTACCAAAGAAGTCTGGAAAACCTAACATTTACTGATATGTATTAAGTCCAAGTCCAACTGATGTAATAATGATGCAAACTTGATCTGTTACTCATTACATGTATAATGAAGCAACTTCAATATATATAAGGGTTTAGAAAAACAGTGGTGGAAACCCGAAGTGTGACACACTTGCAGACTAACAGGCTGGCTGACGGACGGAGTGCAAATCTATAGTCCCTTCGGCATTGCCGGTAGGGGACTAATAATAACTGAATATTAATTAACTGAAAACCTAACAAGGGAAGTGTGACCGTAACAGAAAGTGTAGAATAATATGTGTAGTACTTTAAATGCAAACAGAGCGGGCACTAGTCAGACAGCTCCTAAAGTTATCGACTGATCTGGATCTACTCTGTTTTCAACTACATAAAAATGCGTATCTATCAGACATATGGTTAGATGAAAAACTCTCAAGGGATTGCTGTTGCGCGTGCTACAAACCATTAATACCATATATAATATCCCTCTAAACCGAGTAGAATTTAGATTATTTGGGGCATGTGACTGCTTAATGCATAGTGAAAGGCATGCAGAAAGCTCCTATAGGAGCTTTCTGCATGACTTTCACCCTGCATTAAGCTGCCACCAGTCTCCAAGACCGATATCTATACTAAATTGAGCGTCCTGTTTAGAGAGGTTTTACTGTGTCACATGTGTATGTGCTACACAATCAGCCAACACTACGTCTTTGCATAGCAATCATTGTCTCTAAAATCTTTAATGCGTCTCGCAAGTGCTATAAACCTTTGCAATCAATTCTCGCGGTGTCCTCAATCAATCAAATGTCAGGGGGAAATTACGTTCTAGAGAAAACAGTTAACCCTCTCTAAAGCGACCAGCTATTTATCGTCTGTTTTTTAATTCTTTACCCGGTGAAAATTCGTGTGAAAAAAAGACTGAATATTATGTTTTCAACTGATTTGTTTTATAATTGCATGTGAACAAAGGTTTTCTTTAACATGGCTCAAACTGTAGAATCAGAGGCCTGTTCAGGAGTGTGGGCGCTCGATGTCACTTCGAGCGCTTGGACTCTGAACGAGGGCGCCCGCCTAGTGCCAGCTAGTGCAAGCTAGCCTACTCGCGAGGTGTATCGCTTTGACATTCGCTTGTGTTTCCAAGATGGCTACCAACAATGTAACAGAAGCAACCGACTGGAAGAAAACAATCGTAATTAACAAACTGATTCTCTAGAACCCGACCGCAGAACAAAAATGTACTTGATTTTTAGAAAGGACGCTCGATCGCGTTTAGCAGTGATACTTTTGCTCGGGCAAGCGCTCATCAAGCGTCCGCGCTCCTGAACAGTCCTCAGATATACACTTGAGAAATCTGAATAAAAAAGAACACAAAAACCCAGAGGCCTGTTCAGGAGCGCGGGCGCTTGATGAGCGCTTGACCGAGCAAAAGTATCACTGCTAAACGCGATCGAGGGCCCTTTCTAAAAATCAAGTACAATTTTGTTCTGCGGTCGGGTTCTAGAGCGTCAGTTTGTTAATTACGATTGTTTTCTTCCAGTCGGTTGCTTCTGTTACCTTGTTTGTAGCCATCTTGGAAACACAAGCGAATGTCAAAGCGATTCACCTCGCGAGTAGGCTAGCTTGCGCTAGCTGGCACTAGGCGGGCGCCCTCGTTCAGAGTCCAAGCGCTCGAAGTGACATCGAGCGCCCACACTCCTGAACAGGCCTCAGGTTTTATATGTGCATCGACTTTAACCGGCTTTATAATTAGATAACCATTTAACATGTTTGTCTCATGCACAGGACCAATCATTATCAATAATCCAAACTGTGTAGTGCGAGACAGAAGCGTTCGCCCTTAAGCACGTGCCTCGCGGGCTTTGTGCTGCCTCTGAACATGGAAAGCATGTCATTTAATACAAAACATCATTAGAAAGTTAATTAGCATTTCGTTGTCGGAAAAACTTCAGAATTAATTCATCTTGCAAAGATGTCTCGCTTAATCGAATTCGAAATTTAAGCTTGCTCGGTGTAAGAGCTTCTCATACGAATGCAGTGAGATGTGTTCCATTTACCTGATATAAGCGTCTTTTGACGCCTTATGAAAACATCTAGCAGACCCAGATCAGACGTATCATGTTGGAACCGTCTGGTTAGAGTTTGCTCTGTGTCGTTTATTGGACAGAACAAATCTGATTATACAGTTTCTGCAATGAATGTGATCACGGTGAAATTATAAAAATGCAGCCGGTTGATATTTATGATGTCATTGTTTCTTAAATGATAATTTCCCTTCATCTGGCTTGTGGTAGGTCGGTGATTCTATATATCCAGCTGTTCTGTACATGGAACAGTGCAATTTAAGGGTCTTCATCCACCTGTAATTGGCTGGACGTCACGATATGACTGAAATACTGTTAAAGTGACGTAAAACCTCGATATAAACAAACAAACAAACAAACAGGCAAACATGAATATTCATGAGGTAAAGGGTTAATGTTGCTCGATCAACAAATCGAGGGCTTGGTGCAAAACTATTGTAACTCCTTCACAAAGTGAAGGAGTTACAATAGTTTTGCACCAAGCCCTCGAAATGCACTACCAGTTCGTCGCATACGAACTGTTAGGTGCGCTTCTGCCAATCAATAAACAGGCCATCTCCCAGTTACGCCCGACGCCAAGATGTTTGCTTACGTCAACGTGATTTGAGAGAATCGCTGTTTAACCCTTTCACCGCCATAAGCGAATACATGACTTTGGTTTATATCCTGAGCAGACGCCGAGAACTGGGCGTCTCCCCAGGATCAAAGCTGCTTGACACTGATTATAATTTTGTAAAGAAATTAAAGAAAACGCCACTTTTTAAATCCGAAGCAGGCTACAATTGTTTGGCGCCGAAACGGTTCAATCTACAGCGTCAATGATCACTCGGATGGAAGTACTCAGACGCCTCTATGGGTCCTGTTAGAGCTGTCGTCGACCACACGGTAGTTCTGTACTGACTAGACGCTATCACAGGTTACTTCGTCAGATCTTAACCCCGTCGCATATTTATGGAATGGATTAGACCGGCTGTTGCGCAGACGTCATCGTCCTCCAATGAACCATTGACAGTTGACGAATGCAACCAGGAAGAGTGAAGAAGCATTTCGACACATTTGCCAGTCTATGTCATGTAGAGTGCAAGAGTATATAAGACAGCGACGGGGACATGCTCACTATTGAAAACCCTCGACATATACAGGAGCCTCTGATCAGGTCTGCTCTGTTTGTTTGGAAACTATGTGTGTTTCTTTAGTTTCTAAAACGGCTCCAATGTTCCATTTCCAAATTTCATTATATAGTTATAATGAAATATGGAAGGTGGAACATTGTAGCCATTTTAGAAAGTAAATAAACAGATCTGTCAAATTCAACTAGCAAACAGAGCAGACTCTGATCAGACGACTTCTATAGGAGCCGTCTGATCTGGGTCTGCTCTGTTTGCAAATGCGTGAAAATGCGTTTATATGAAGGAAAGGGTTAATGCTTAGGTGTTTTGTAAATGTAAACTACATACTAAAGTTTGCAACATTAAATCCCGACATGTGCCTTAAAATGGTAACCAGGACCGTGTTGATAAAGCCACGTGAGACAGGTTCTACGGTATCCGTGTCGGTGTTTTAGCCCATTCCCTCCTAGACTATGTTTAGACCCAATCTCTTTGAATTAATCTACCGAAAAGGAGCATTAACTTCAGAAAAGGCTAAATTTAGAATTGCGTTGTTTTGAAATCATTGTGATAAATAGAGCATTTGCTCCTATGGAGCAAATGATCTATTTATCACAATGATTTCAAAATGTGATTTTTACAGAGGCACCAACAATGCGTCACTAGGAGAAAATGTGTTAAATCATCTAGAATTACTGTCATACAGTAGTGCAATATACCTGTATGTGACTGGTTCTTTTTCCAAACAATTACATGTATAAGGAAAGTCATGTTCGGACGGTTAAGCTTTCTCATGCTGAAATAAATGAATTCTACTAAAACTCGTGATCTGTTACAAGTTTACCTGCATTCGATTCGTTTTAAAAAATAATGACGTCAGGGATATTTAATAGATTAAAGATAAGAAATGTTCATGTTTGATTTGCAGTTCACAAACATTGTAAAAAAATAGTAAAATATATAATCAAATCAAATATTATTGATTTTATGCGTGAATTCAGAGGTCGTGTCGTTTGGTCTAAACCCATCTGGGATATAGTGCAATTACGATTATCAAAGGAAATAAGTTCAGTGTCAAGAATACATCGTAGCTAAATAAATATCAGACAGGGTTAATATCATTTCAAAGAAATTTATGATGAAATGTTGTTTTGTCACGTTTAACATCATTTTTCTTTTGTGTCACGTGGTAGTATAGTTCCGGGTGTAAGGGCCTTTTACGCGAGCTACGCTTTTCGACTCGATTCGATTACACCCGAGTAACAAGCGCCCAAATACACCCTTGATTTTACGTGTGGGGAAAATGAACAACGATCGAAATTGCCGCGCGTGCTGTTCATTATCACGGATTAAAGCACGTTTCTCTGTATTCTTTGTTTATATAAAATTTGTTATAATAGCAAAGGGACAGGTAGATTTTTGACCATGGCAGAAACTGTTGAATAATATCTATATTACCAAAAGCAAACAGAACAGACCCTGACCAGACAGCTCCTATTGAAGACATCTAGTCTGCGTCTACTCTGTTTACAAATGCGTGAAAATGTGTTTATATGAAGGAAATGGTTCAACATTTTTATACTGAGTGGACTCTATATTTAAACACCGAGGGGCTATTCCACACTGAAAAAATCAGCGTGGAAAGGGTTTCGTTAAAAGCGCATCAATAACTGCCAGCCATGTGTGTGTTCGACCAAGGTCGTCAACACTCGTTTCACGCAAACGGATATGGTGGAATAAGTGGGTGATGACTTGAAATTAGCCATAAAAGATTTCTCTGATTGCCGTGCTATTTTGATCCAGAACATTACACAACATCCCTTATAAAATGTTCACTCGCTATCGGCTCATTTAAAACAGGAATTGTAAAGCGCGGACCCTTATAAACCCACCAAGCGCGACTTGGTCACATTTGCAAACCGCTTGGATCCAGATGAGACGCGGTGTTTCATTAGGATTCAAACTATTTGTCACTTAAACAATCACTTCCTAAATGTATTGAGGAATCGGAGACAAGTGAAAAATGTAGCATATTATATACGAGCAGACAGTATTTTTTCAGCAGGATAAGGGTTAATATATTCAAGTAGATTTGTTTAAACCACTAGCACGCAACATGTGGATTGTGATGACCTACGTAAATAGATTGGTTCTAGATTAGACGAGTAACTCGTCCTCACATCAGGCTCCAAACTGTTTAGCATTCAGTTGTATTTTTTTTAGAAAAATACCATCATTTGTTTTAATCCTTTATTCCGTGAATATTAATGAAATGAATAATGGCATCGTGGATATTCATTGGCTGATTTGTTATAATGGTACATGAACACATGATTCGTTAACCTTAGCAGATACTGAGGAATCACATCTATATAAGCTCAGCAAAGTTTCTAATTGGTCATATGATATTTTGACCAAAATATGAAAGCCAGACGATTGCATGCAAATGCAATATGCCTAAAAGGAAGAACAATTCATTGCAAAAGAGTAATCATCGAAAGGTTATGTGTATGTCAGCCTGTATGCAGGGTTTAAGAAAAATATTTAAGATCAACGGATGACCAATTCGCAAACTTATTCAGTACAAATCCGTAAGCAAAACAGAGCAGGCCCTGATCAGACAGATTCTATAGGAGCGGTCTGATCTAGATCATCTCTATTTGCAAAGGCGTAGAAAGGCGTATTTATGGAGTAAATGGTTAAATACGAAGAAGGACAAGAAAATGTACAAAGCATGTTCAATGTAAAATCAAAAACTCACGGCTCCATTTGGAGCATCTGTACAGTAAAACCACACTAAACCGGAATTTTAGTAAAGAACAATGTTGATCTTTTTAGGCAGGTGGCTGCTTAATGCAGGATGAAAATAATGCAGAAATGTCGTTTTAGGAGCTTCTGCATTACTTTAAACATGTATTAAGCTATCATATTTCCTACAGACCGGTAATTTGAACGTCGGGTTTAATAGGCTTTTAATACATGTATAATAGTCGTGTCCTGCAATAACCTACCATCTATCTATCAAACCCAACAATTTGACATCTTTGAGAATTCGCCCTAGGGACATTTCCCTGTGGCCTTTTTCCACAAATTAACTGATAGAGACACCTTTCAATGCCTTTGCAAGCAGAAAAGGCCAAAGTCAGGCGCATTCTAACACGACTCTGAACATACAGCATATGAACAAAGAATACCAAGAACGTGCTTTTATCCGTGATAATGAACTGCACCCGCTGCATTTCTATCGGCTGTTCCATTTTGCCCAAACGCGGAATTTATGAATAAAATTCCTTAAATCACATGATGTACACAGTCAAATGTAATTTCACATTGCTAAATATGTAAACACCATGGCTCTGGCATAGAGGTGTGCAGACATGGTGTAAATGGTATAGTTGTTCGCATCAATGTGAAGGATGAAGCATTTTTAACTTGGAGTTGTTGTTTTCTGTTGAGATTTGGCCCTTTACTCGTACATCATGGGTGAAAGTCATGGTGAGTAAATGTAACAGCAAACATGGCGTAACCACTAACAACGCTTCCGGTTTTGGTGCATTATCTGCATAAAGGCATCGTGATCTAATGACTCCACATCTCAACGACTGTGGTCTAATGCGCGATAATGCACAGCTGCAAATTTGTTATTTCAATTCTAACACGAGCTTTTTAATAAACAAGTAAAAAATGCGGAAACCGCATTAAAGCCGGCTTTTTGTGTTAACAATTTACCTAATGATTTTTTTTATTTATATGTGTGTACGTTGCTTCATCACAGTTTCAGTTAATTCACGACGCCAAACTAATTACAGGTGGGGGAATCTTTCTGCATACCAAATATAAATTGTCTAGCATATGTAGTTCAGAAGTTATAATGTTTTTAATGACAGCCAAGTTTTAAAAATAGTGACATTGACCTTGACCTGATTTCAGGTATCTTTATGTCATCTGTAAGGTCCTTACCAAAGCTATCTGATTACCAAAGATAAATTGCCTAGCGTTCGTGGATCATACGTTATAGCAAAATGTTAAAGTTTGTTAAAACAGCTAAGTTTTCAAAATAGTGACCTTGACCTTGACCAAATTTCATGTATTCTTGTATCAACTGAAAGGCCTTTACCAAAAGCTTTCTCCAGACCATATATGAATTGTCTAGCATATATGGTTCAGAAATGAAGACAAAATGTTGAAGTTTTTCAATGAATGCCAACTTGTCAAAATAGTGACCTTGACCTAATTTTGAATATATTTATATCAACTGGAAGACATTTACCAAAGCCATCTGTACACCAAAGATGAATTGCCTAGTATTTGTAGTTCCGAAGTTATAGCAATGTTTAAGTTCCGAAGTTATAGCAATGTTTAAGTTTGTTCAAAACGGCAAAGTTTTCGAAATAGTGACTTTGATCTCATTTCATGTATCCTTGTATCAAGTGAAAGGCCTTCATCCAAGCCCGCCCGGTTTTCGCCAAACTATAAGCCGAGATTTTTCTCGGAAAATCTGGCTAAACATTCATTTCCCCCGGAGAATACGGCAAAACCGAAAAAAAAGACATAAACAGTCAAACAACTGTAATTCCGTGAAAAATCAATGTAGCGTGAAAAACTTCAAACTAGAACTGTAACTCGTTATAATAGAGCCACATACCAAATACCACTTCAGTATCTGTAAGGGTTTAGAGAAAACAACTCCGGAAAACCGAAGTGTGACACACTGACAGACAGGCGGACTGACGGACGGAGGGAAAACGTTGCCGGTAAGGGGCTAAAAAGGTGCGGCTATTGCCATAACTGAACTTCATCAACACATTTTAGACTCAACACGTTTCTAAAATAGAAAGGTAAGGTAGAAGCTCGGAAACAAGCAAACGTCTTTGAAAATCTTCTCGAGTCCCGAACCAGGTGTATTTGTGCATTTGGGTTGTAGATCATGTCGCATATGAAATCCTGTAAGACATGTGTTATGGGGAGAGTACCTATTACTGTTTTACCATAGTGTAGATCCAGATAAGATCCAGTAACCAAGCCGGCTGCTGATTGTTGACAACAGTTTGCCAATGTCGGATTTTCATAGTGAATAAGGATGGGATATTAAACCTAAATTACTCCATAGATACGCATTTGCAATCAAATTAACCCAGATCAGACAGCTCCTGTAGGACCAGGTTTGCTGTTTGCTTATGAAATATATACAGTTTCGGGCATGGTAAAAATTCCTTGTTCATGGCGCCATCATCAAAATTCAGCTGATAAATATTCTTATTTCTGACATGAATATTAATGAGGTAAAGGTTTAAAAGCACGCGACAGGTGAAATCTGTTTCTGAGGGCTCTCTGCATAGCTTTCCTTCTGCATTTTGCAAATTTGCTTCAGACACATACAGTAAAACCTCTCTACAACGGCCACTAAATTACATTATTTTGTGTTAAAGGCAGGTGGTTGCTTAAAGCAAGGTGAAAGTAAAACAGAACGCTCCTATAGGAGCATTCTGTTTTACTTTCACCTTGCTTTAAGCAGTCACCTGCCATAAATACCAATCAATTACCACAATTTAATGGCCGTTATAGAGAGGTTTTACTGTAATTCAACTTGTTCAGTAAAGACGTGCAGTTAGACGTCATTTGAGTGATTGTTGCAGACGATTTACTGTATAGAGTTACCAATGATCTGAATAGACAGACTAATAAAACTGCACAGTATCGACCCTTGATGTGCAAAACCGAGCACACAAGACCTTTGCAAACAGTGTAGACCCAGATCAAAGGGCACATGCAGAGAGCTCCCGTGGGGGCCCTTTGACCAGGGTCTCCGCTGTTTATCAGAAACATCATTTTCGCCAGTGATAAAGTTTGATACAACTTTTTGTTTAATCAATATTCAGAAAGGGAGGGTGTCCTTTAAATCATTCAGCAGATTAAGGTTTAATAAATGATGCATTCAATTCTGCGGCAAAAAGTATCAGCTAAAATGAAAACTATGACAATCATATACAAACTAAAGAAATGTATTTTGTTATACATTTATTCATCAAATATATCAATTTGCATCATTATTATGCAAAAACGCTCGATTCTTTCTCACTCCCTATCACTTCCTTCCACAGTAACAATAACCACGAATAATACCACAAAATTGTATCACAGACAAACAAATCTACACCAATATAACATGGTGGTCTTTTATGTAACAAGAATATATGAAATCCTCTTTTAAAACATTGTGAAATTTAAAAAGTTGAATTTAAACTGAAAATTTGTGTATAAACTAAATACACGTAACATGTACTTAAATTACCCTAAGTAGGCTGAAACCCAATCATCTCTCCTCTCCATGGGTTTGTAAAGCTGATTAAGTCAGATTGGTGTTCTGAACCCAATCTCTCCTCTCCATGAGTTTGTAAAGCTGATTAAGTCAGCTTGGTGGTGTTTTGATAACCTGGAATTAGACTGAAAAAGAATCAAATGATGCACAACCTAATCAAATAGCTCCTTCTGGAGCAGTTTGACCTTGGTCTGCACTATTTGCTGAAGTGTGTCTGTCCAAATACTTAGGGTAATTAGGGTATGAAAATGGTGTGCAAAACTTACAACAACGTGTAGTTTATAGAATGTAGCAATGATATTTATACAAAATATAATGTAAATGCTTTAAAAACACAAACTATCACATAAATGTTTGACATTTGTAAATGTGTAAACTCTTCCCCTGTTAACCCTTTCCCTCCTGTTCTATGTTTATTCAAAATTTCAATACCTACTGAATATTCATGGACAAAATAGTTATAATTTAATGTGAAAGGTATAATTTAATGTGAAAGGTGATACATTGTAGCCATTTAAGAAAGTAAAGAAACAGGAATATCAAATTCTATTAGCAAACAGAGCAGACCCTGATCAGACGGCTCCTATAGGAGCCGTCTGATCTAGGATTGCTCCGTTTGCAAATGCGTGAAAAAAAATGTTTATATGAGGCAAAGAATTAACTCTTTCCCTGTTAAATATAGAAGAAATTATGACATGAATATTTATAAGGTGAAACTTTATAATAGCATGGATGTACACAGGAGTTTTAGTATGGCTAGAAACTGTCCATTTAGATCTAACAAAAACACAAACTGAGCAGACCCTGATCAGACAGCTAGTTGCAACTGCAGGGGCCATTTGATCTGGGTCTATTCTTACCCCTATTCCAGGTCAATCCTGGGTCTAATAGTGAAAAAAGCTATTGTATGAAGTAAAGGTTTAAGCGTGACCTGACTAGCATTTGTTAACAGCTTGGATCCAAATGAGATCTGAGTAACCTGGCATCTCTTCAGGTTCAAAGCTGCTTGACAGTTGGTCAAAAGTTTCTTAACCCTTTCCTCCATAAATACGCCTTTCTACGCCTCCGTAATAACCACTTCTTGAAACCATTGTGATAAATAGAGCATTTGCTCCTATAGAAGCAAATGCTCTATTTATCACAATGGTTTCACATTACATAATTCTAAAGTTTTACTTTTCTCTAGCAAATGCTCCTTTTGGGTAGATTCATTCAAAGAGGTTGGGTCTAAAAATAGCCTATGGAGGAAAGGGTTAAAAGTTTTAACGAATCAAAAGTAAATAAAAATTATAGCAGATCATAGTTTGAGTAGATATTTTTTCAGCAGGCTAAGGGTTAAGCTATGCAACAGGTGAACATACTGAGCACATAATTGTAAATAAAAAACAACAGCAACGTTCCATTTAAAACAGCATCAACAAATTTTATTTTTTAAAACCAAGATCTTAAAAGTGAGAAAAATGATCTATTCAAATTTTAGATTTTCTAAATCAAACAGACAAGAATGTTGTATTTTTTTAATTACGAAATATGATCTATAATGGCAAAAACAAGATTTATTTATATTTCTTATATCCACTTTGAAGCTGCATTGTATATAAAAGACTGTCTTCCCATGTTGACTGGACGGTAGTGAGCTAAAACGTAAACAAAAATAAAAAAGAGTGAGCAAGTGAATAATGAGCAATCAGTGAGTCAGTTATGAGTCTGTGGGTGAATCTGTGGGTAGAGGATGAAATAAAGTTGTGCAGTTTAACCTTAAACCAGCCAATCACAACTTAGTTACATTTGCAAACAGCTTAGATCCAGATGAAAAGCAAAAGTAACTTGGGTCTCATCAGGATCCAAGCTGTTTTTCACTCAGCCAATCACTTCCTAAATGGATTAAGTAATCAGATATAAGTGAAAAATAAAGCATATCACAGTTTCAGCAGAAAGTGTGGGGTTTTTTTTCCGACAGGATAAGGGTTAAAACAAAATATGCAAACAAAAAATACAAATATAAGCTCTGAAATTCGATTGAGAAATGAAATTATACTGGCAGTTTTCAAAATTCAATACTATTTATTTCTACTTCATGTTACAAAAATTGAGCCATTTTCTCAGAATAGGGCTCTTACTGATGAGGTATCTTACTATCTAATCATGATTTTTACTGTATGGAAAGAAATAAAACAAATCACTACATATTCCGATGAGTAACAAAAGTGCAGATTCTGACTGGATGCAGTGTCAGAAATGTCTAGACTGGTTTGGATCTACACTGTTTGCAATGCAATAAGACTAGTGTTACTTGAGAGCATCTCAACTTATATAAAAAATAAACACAACAATGGCATGTTGTATTGCTATGCAAGACATGAGTCCCCCACCGGACTGAAAAAACCCTCCACTCTGCCCACCCCACCCACCCATGGTGTGGTTGACCATGGTATATAAATGACCACCTGAATGGTATTAGTACCTACTTTCATACATTGAATCAGTAAATAAAAAGTTATTGTCCCGACAAGAAAATGTGAAAAAGGGGAGTAACTCCAAAAATATTGATGCTAGAGTTATTGCCCTTGTGCATGACACTACATCTCATCATGCTTGTTCCATATGAGAAGTTTCAAATCAATTGAACCAGTACATAAAGAGTTATTAACTGGACAAGAAAATATGAAAAGGGGAATAACTCCAACAATATAGATGCTAGAGTTATGGCCCTTGTTCATGGCACTACCCCTCATCATGTGTGTTCCATATGTGAAGTTTCAAATCAATTGAACCAGTAGATAAAGAGTTATTGTCCGGACAAAAAAAATATGAAAAGGGGAATAACTCCAAAAATATTGATGCTAGAATTATGGCCCTTGTGCATGACACTACTCCTGATCATGCTTCTTCAATGTGTGAAGTTATAATGAATTTGGCCTAACTTTGTAGGAGATATTGCCCGGACACGAAGCGTGACAGAAAATATGTAAAAGGGGAATAACTCCAAAAATATTGATGCTAGAGTTATGACACTTGTGCATGACACTAGCCCTCATCATGCTTCTTCAATGTGTGAAGTTATAATGAATTTGGCATAACTTTGTAGGAGATATGGCCCGGACACGAAGCGTGACAGACGGACGGACGTACGTACGTACGGACGGACAGACGGACGGAATCAAGCAAACCTATAGTCCCCCAACCGGTAACCGGTGGGGGACTAATAAAATGTTATCACTAGATACTCCCAACAGAAATAGATAGGCAACAAGATGTGTTTGTGAAACACTATGCCCCCTCAATATGATATTTGACCCTAAAGGATGACCTTGATCTTGACATGTCACCCCTCAAACTGTGCAGCTTCATGGGGTACATATGCATACCACATATCAAGTCTACATCTCTACTGGTTCAAAAATTATGGATAATGTTAAAGTTGGTGACCTTTAACCATGAAGGATGACCTTGACATGTCACCCCTCAAACTGTGCAGCCAAATGAGAAACACATGTATACCAACTATCAAGTCTGTATCTCTACTGGTTCAAAAGTTATGGCCAATGTTAAAGTCGGTGACCTTTGACTCTGAAAGATGACCTTTACCTTGACATGTCGCCCCTCAAAATGTGCGGCTTCATGAGATGCACATGCATACCAACTATCAAGACTCTATCTCTATTGGTTCAAAAGTTATGGCCAATTTGAAGTTGGTGACCTTTGACCCTGAAGGATGACCTTGACATTTCACCCCTCAAACTGTGCAGCTTCATGAGATACACAAGCATGCCACATATCATGTCTCTGTCTGTACTGATTCAAAAGTTATGGCCAATGTTAAAGTCAGTGATTTGACTCATATGTTTTACCTCTGACCTTTTAGAATGACCTTGACCTGTCACCCCTCAAAATGTGCGGCTTTGTGAGATACATATGCATGCCAAATATCAAGTCACTAGCTGTACTGGGTCTAAAGTTATGACCAATGTTAAAAATACAGAGGAAGAAACAGACAATTTGACCGTTGACCCTGAAGGATGACCTTGACCTTGACATGTCACCCCTCAAAATGTACAGCTTCACGAGATACACACGCATGCCAAATATCAAGTCTCTATCTCTACAGGTCCAAAAGTTTTAGCCAATATTAATGTTGGTGATTTTATCCATATATTTGACCTCTGACCTTGAAGGATGACCTTGACCTTGACATATCACCCCTCAAAATGTGTGGCTTTAAGAGATACATATGCATGCCAAATATCAAGTCTCTATCTGTACTGGCTCAAAAGTTATGACCAATGTTAAAGTTGCGTTAAAGTTACAGACAAAAAAGACAATTTGACCTTTGACCCTGAATGATGACCTTGACCTTGAATTGTCACCCCTCAAAATGTGCGACTTCATGAGATACACAAGTATGCCAAATATCAAGTCTCTATCTCTACAGGTCCAAAAGTTATGGCCAATGTTAAAGTCGGTGATTTGACCCATATATTTGACCCCTGACCTTGAAGGATGACCTTGACCTTAACATGTCACCCCTCAAAATGTGTGGCTTTATGATATACATATGCATACCAAATATAAAGTCTCTATCTGTACTGGCTCAAAAGTTATGACCAATGTTAAAGTTGCTGACAAACAAACAGACAAACAGACAAACGGACATACAGACAGACAGACAGACAGGGCAAAAACAATATGCCCCCCAGATCTGATCTGGGGGGCATAAAAATGTCTTCTTGTGAAAATTCGCTTTATTGTATTAACCCTTTACTCCATAAATGGGTCCGCCTATACTTTTGTAGACCCAGACCAGATGGCTCCTGTAGGAGACGTCTAACAGGGTCTGCTCTGTTTGCTTTTGATATAGATATGATTCTACAATGTTTTCCATGTCCGAAAATTCCTGTGTCTACATGCTATTGTAACAATTAATCTAATTATTTTCATTATGCCTTACATGAATATTTATGGAGTAAAGGGTTAACTGGTCATGTAAGGATAAAGTTCAAATGATGATGAGCTGACCTCCAGGAAATGGGGTCTTATCGCATTGCAAACAGTGTCTACCCAGACCAACTGCCACATTTCTGACATGGTGTCTGATCTGGGTCTGCACTGTTTGTCACTCATCAGTATACATGTTTGCTGCTTTATGTCTTTCCATACAGTGCAAAACTTGATAAGACACCTCACCAGAGATAAGATGTATATGATCTGGGTCTACACTGTTTGAAATACAATAAGACTCCAATCCTTAGAGAGCTGCTAAACTAGACAGAATGACAGATATTTGATCATATTCAGAATATAATCCATTTCCAACTGCTTTGGTGTGTGGGTATAACCCTTTGCATACAAGTCAGAAATAATGACTGTTTTAAACAACAAGCTCTACTCACCTGGACCTGGTAACTCTGTGGTCTTTTGGTTGGGATTTTGCCATCTGCTGGTTGTTGAAACAAATGCTGCTCCAGACATGTAGTGTCGAGGTGGTCCCTCATAGTCCACCATCTCATAGCTTCCGGGGCCCGGGGAGGCAGGTGTGTCTGGGAGGGGCATTGCAGGAGCAGATATACACAGGTAATGTTTACGCCTGCAATTTAGAGACATTAAACATAAACAGAATCACGTTTTGAATATGTGCACAGTAAGGATGCAGATCAATAAATGTGTTTAATGATAATGAGGAATCTGATCTTGGTCTGCACTGTTTGTAGTGGACAGTGGTTACCTTGATCACAAGCTATAGTATCAAATCAAGATTTGGTAAGGGTCATTACGTAATAAGTTTGAATGACAATCTGTGCTGACACTGATCAGAGGGCCAAAACACTTGTTTTCGAGCATTCATTCAGTTAAGAAATATAGACATTTATAATACCACCTTCAATTCAATTAAATAGAAAGTATAAATAATTAGCCATCAGATCTTTAATTTTTTTTCTTCGCCCCGGGGTAACACTTTGATTGGAATCTGTACAATTGTGAAACGAAAGATTAGAAAGGTGTAAAAAACCTTAAATTGTTTCATATTCTATTACAATATGTATGTATCAAAATTTTCATTTCATGTACACTTAGCTTTTCTTGCTAGTTACACTTGGGAGCAACCAATAGACAATTTAATCATAAGTTTGCTATTCTATTGTTAGATTAAGATTATATTTTACATTCAGTATCAAATGATTTAGATCCTGGTTGATTTGAGGTAAAATATATAGAAATCACAATTTAACCCTCTTAACCTCTAAAGATACACATTTCCAGTGGGAGCTGTCTGTTTGTACATGAAATAATACAGATCTGATTCTACAGTTTCTGTCACAGCCAAAATTTCCAGTGTTCATTATAAAGAATCATCTAATTAATATTCATGATGTCATTATTTATTACATTTATAATTCATGACATAAAGGGTTAACAGCGATAAAATCAGTCTCAAGGTTAAACAACAGTACTGCATAATGGTGAACAGTCAAGCATCTAAATGTTTTATCAATTGAAAGGGGACATAACCCTGTCAATATGCAGATTATTATTCTTGTGATGGTAAGCAAATGTATGAGGCTAGTTCTAAGAAGTTATGGTAAAAACTTATGTTTCCAACAGTTTTGCAAGCCCCTGCCATGGAAAATTATGATGAGGACATCAAGACTACAGCCAGAGTGCATCTTTATTATCTAACACAGACAAGTTAATGAGCAACCAATAAATAGATACTTACGGGAATAGTTGTTTTTTAACTGGATCTATGGCTTCACCAGGGTGGTAGGTGCCAGGACCAGGAAACTGCAAAAATGACACTCAATATTTTTTTATACATTCTTAGAACCTCTCTGTAGAAAGTGTGCGAATTTCAAATTGTTATGCCTTTTGTAAAAGTGCTCCAGAAGACATGCCAAGAAAATTGTCCACTTATGCGACACTCTGACAATGTTCTTGAAAAGACAGCAAATATACACTAATTTGAGGACTAAAGCAGTGAACAGTTAATTGTTTTGCAAAAAAACTGTCTAGCATGCTATAGCCTAACACTTACGAGTGTAAGAACACAAAGGGAGAAAACTCTTGCAATAACAACATTTTCAGTTACTCAGTTAATGCACTTGCAATCATTCATTTTAGATTGTACTTCAAATAAAAAACCAAAAGAAAATGTGAACATGGGACATGCATGCCCCCGCAGCAAACAGGAAGTAGATGAATGACATACCTAAAAAGGGGAAACATGGTACAACTCATTATGATTATGCTTCAAACCAAATACCAAATAATTCATTGTCCTAGTGGCAAACAGCCTGCATGTTGATGAGTCACAGAGTTACTCAGGATCTCGTCTGGATTCAAGCTGTGTGCAAAATGCCCATCAAGTGATGCATATAAAGATACAGGGTAACATACTTAACCCTTTCCTCCATAGGCTATTTCAGACCCAACCTCTTTGAATGAATCAACCAAAAAAGGAGGATTTACTAGAGAAAAGTAAAATTTTAGGATTTTGTAGTTTGAAACCATTGTGATAAACAGAGCATTTGCTCCTATAGGAGCAAAGGCTCTATTTACCACAACAGTTTCAAGAACTGGTTATTACAGAGGTGTAGAAAGGCATATTTATGGAGGAAATGGTTAACCCTTCTCTTGCTGAATTTTTAAAATACATGTCTCCTCTTTACCCATGCTCTGTTGTATAATTACATATGTATTCACGGTGTACAAGTGTTTCGCTGTGCAATCACTACTGTGGAGTGCACTGATTGCACAATCAACTTGTAAATAGTGCATACCCTGATGAGACAGCTCCTGCAGGAGCTGTCTCATCTGGGTCTTCACTATTTACAGGTATGTATATTGACGTGAATAGCAAGCGAAGGGTTAATAGTGTTACCCCTTTGAATGCTCGAAATGAGTGTACAGGCATTTTCAGACAGTGTAGAGAAGCCCTCTGATCAGGGTTTGTACTGTTTGTCATTCAGATTCCTCTCTCAAAGAATGCCCTTTCTTCCTGAATGATGTAACAGTAAATAGATGACAGGCCTTTTTCTTATGCCTTTCTATGCCTTAACAAACAGAGGAGACCCAGATAGAACAGCTCTTGTAGGCGCTGTCTAATCAGGGTCTGCTCTGTTTGCTCATGAAATAATATAGATGAGATTCTACAGTTACAGCCATATCCAAAAAGTGCTGTGTTCATGTGCCATTATAAAAATCAGTCTAATAATATTAATGATGTCATTATCTATTACATGAATATTCATGGAGTAAAAGGTTAATGTATGTTTAGGTACTTACTTTGGGTGGTTCTGCAGCCATCTGTCTTTTAGTTTTTGACTTGAAACTTGATATTGGTATTTTAACAAAGTCGTACAACAGGTCATCTTTGACATCATACTGGCCTAAGAAGAAAATAGATAAAAAAAATGGTCACTCATAGAATACCAACAAGTTAATTCCAGATAATCTGTCAGTATGAGATAACAAGAGAGGGGAATCATCATTCAATGGTTGAATGTTTTCATGTAACATCTACGTTCTAAATGGACGTGTACAGCTATTGGACTGGAGTCACGGTAATTTCAACATAATGACTCATCTGGTTCTACACTATTTAGAAACACTCTAAGTTGGTTTTCTGGGCAAAAAAAACAACAGGCACGCAAAATATTCTGAGGAAGAAAAATAAACAGACATGCAAAATATTCATATTACACAAAAAATGCTAAATTCATGATCCTCAAACTTATCAGCCATCAATAATTTGAAATGAATTTAAAAAAAAAAAAAAAAAAAAAAAAAAAAAAAAATCTGTACTTGGCTCAAGCAAATTCTGAGTGGGTATGGCTCAAGTGAGAAGAAGACAGAAATAAGCACTTATAAGATCATAGTAGATTGGCTTACATGTCTACAGTAAAACCTCTCTATAATGGCCACTAAATTACATCAATTATTTTGTATTAAGGGCAAGTAAAAAAAAAGTTAAAGCAAGGTGAAAGTAATACAGAACGCTCCAAAAGAAGTGTTCTGTATTACTTTAACCTTTCTTTAAGCAACCACCTGCCCTAAATACCAACTAATTAACACAATTTAGGGGCCGTTATAGAGAGGTTTTACTGTACTACTCAGTTCAATCAACATTGATTGGTGTTCAGTTCATCACACACAAACATTGAAAAAAAAAAGAATAGATAGTTTACATCATGAATATTTATGTAAGATGTTAAAACTTCATAAATACCATTTAACCCTTTCAATAGGCTATTTTTAGACCCAACCTCTTTGAATGAATCTACCAAAAAGGAGCATCTACTAGAGAAAAGGAAAATGTTATAATTTTTTAGTATAGAAACAATTGTGATAAATAGAGCATTTGTCCTATGGAGCAAATGCTCTATTTATCACAATGGTTTCAAGAAGTGACTACATGTATAACAAAGGTGTAGAAAGGCGTATTTATTGAGGAAAGGATTAACTAGTCCTATAATGACACATGAAATAAGGGACTTATTGCTATGGCAGTCAAGTAAAACCAGATCTATATTACATGTATTATATCAGCAAACAGAGAAGACCTTGATCAGGCTCAAGAGCTGTCTGATTTGAGCCTACTTTCAGACAGAAGTATGAAGTTAACAGTTAAGCATTTACTCCAGAGTTACATCTTTTAATGCCTTTGCAAACAGAGTAGACCTAGATCAGATGGCTCCTGTAGATTAAAGACTGGTAATGATATTTTTTGGAGTGTCCAGATAAGGAGTTTTATTGTATTGTACGTCTTACCAGGTGCTGGTTTACTAGTAGCATCTTTCAGGTTAATAACCTCCCTCCGTGTCTGTGACTTGAAGGCTGCATCAGCTGTTACATTATTGGCTTTGCCATATTTACTCTTCTGCACCTGAAAATGAATATTTTTTAATTTCTTTATCCACTGAAATGATAACATATAAATATAAACTACTGCTTGGAAATAGTTTTTTCAATTGATGTTTAAACTGGAGAGATTAGTACAGAAGAACCTCCAACTGGTAACCACTAAACCCTTTCCTCCATAAATACACCTTTCTATACTTTGCAAACAGAGTAGACCCATGTAGCAGTCGTGTGACCAGGGACTGCTGTTTGTTTATGGAATAAAGTAGGTATGATCTTATAGTTTCTTCAAAAATTGTCTTGTTAATATGCTATTATCAAATATTAATATTCATATATACATTATTTTGTACTTGAATATTCATGGAATAAAGGGTTACAATAAAGGTACAGTGGTGTATTTAAAACCAGGGGGCTGCTCAATGACAGAAACTGGAGAATCAAATCTATATACATGTAATTTCATAAGCAAACAGAGCAGACCCTGATGAGTTGACTCCTACAAGAGTTATCGGACCTGGGTATATTTTGTGATTCTATTCTTTCAGGGCAAGGAGTTAAGAATTCCAGATAAGAATGGGGGCTAATCTATCAAAAGTTATTTTTCCTCCACCTAACCCTATTTTACTGATACTAATTAGAGCCGTCTCAGATAGGGAGTTACAACAAGATACGGGTTCTTTTTACAATGCAGGTCCAGGTAAGATGCGTACCAAAAAAGATTTTTAAGAATAACTCCTTTATTTCTCCACCAAACCCTATTTTGTGACCACTCTTTAGAATCGTCTCGACGAGAGGATTCTAAAGAGTGGTTACGACATAGGGTTTAGTGGAGAAATGACGATTTTAGTATTTGAGTATGCACATTTTTTCTTGCTTCTCAGCCGTGCCAGATAAGCTGAGTTACTAAAAATAGCCGTACTAGAAATCCTTATCTGGAACACCACTTGTCTGGTGTATTCATACGCGCAATTAGGTAAAATAAGAAACAAATACCATGAAGTAAAAATTCGTGCAAATACATACATGTTTATGTCTCTAGTAAAATCAATACAAGGAAAGGAACTCTTACAGAATTATACCAACATTTCAATAGTCAACCAGTTTATAAATTAAAATTGATACACTGTCTTGTAGTCCCACAGTCATTTATTTTTAACGCCAAAACGTAACGTTTACGGTAATGTCATACCGGTAACAAATGACGTCATTTAATGAAACCTGCAGCTTGTTGCTATTAGATACGGAAGTTTTATTACGCAATGGAAAGTACTACTTCACAAAATCCATTAATTTACTCGTTTTAAGGGTGTATTTAAGCGAGAAAAATAATCAAGCATGGGTGTTGTTAAAGCCGGGGGGCTCTATACCCTCGGTTGGTCTGTTCCTGTCGGAAACTCGCTAAAGCTCGTTTCAGACTGGGAACAGACCAACCTTGGGTATAGAAACCCCGGTCTTTAACAAAACCCATGCTTGATTCTATTAATCTTTTGCTCTGTTACACATTTTCGAAAATGCCTCTTATCTGGGGCTGTGATGGTGTCTGACCAGCACCTACATAGAGTATCAAAAATACAGCAGATACTACTGTGTGCTAAACAATTTAGACCTTGATGACCAGTGAGTGAGTTGGGTTTTACGTCCGACCAACAGTATTTCAGTTATTTGCAGACGGCACCCGCATGAGACAAGTTATAGTGCTGCCTCACTGGAATACTCCTGCCGCAGGTACATGGCAAGGGCACCCCACCCAGTCACATTATTCTGACACCGGGCTGACCAGTCCTAGAACTACACCTTTATTGTCGAGCGTAGACAAGGGAGCTACTAGTACCAACTTTTAACGACTTTTGGTCTGTCGCGGCCGGGGATTGAACCCACGACCTTCCGTACCGCAGGCGGACGCTCTACCACTGAGCCACGCGGCTGGTGATGACCAGAGACAACTAGTCTGTGTATTACAATTGTAATATTAGGACATCAAATATTTCCCCTCAGCCAGTTTTCACCATTCAACATGTCAATCCTGCACAGTTTTAATAACTTTTAATGAAACCTATGGATAAGAATTTAGTGTAGACCCTAATCAAAGTGTTTTTGAAAACAGTTTGATCTGGGTCTACACTGTTTGCCTAAGTTGATCTGGCCAAATTTATAGAATTATTATGGTACTTTGTTTTGCAAAGCCTCAAAGTTTGTTGTGAAGAGACAATCATTCCATTTAACTAAATTCTCTATTGAAAAGGTATGTCACAGGCTAAACAATTTACTCCCTAAACACACCTTTTAAAGCCTTTCCCTGTTCTATGTTTATTCCAAATTTCAATACCTACTGAATATTCATGGGTGAAATAGATATAATGAAATATGGAAGGGGGGAAATTGTAGCCATTTTAGAAACTAAAGAAACAGATATATCAAATTCCATTAACAAACAGAGCAGACCCTGATCAGACGGCTCCTATAGGAGCCGTCTGATCTGGGTCTACTCTGTTTGTAAATGCGTGAAAACAGGTTTATATGAGGGAATGGCTTAAAGCCTTTGCAGAAAAAGCAGACCCAGATCAGACGGCTCAAGAATGAGCGGACTGAACAGGCACTGCTCTGTTTGCTTATGGAATAATACTGATTTGATTCTACAGTTTCTGCCACTGTAAAAAGGTCCCATTTTCACAGGCCATTATAAATAATTAAATATTAATCTGATGTATTCAATATGTTATTATTCAAAAATCTTACATTAATATTCATGGAGTATATGACTAAAATACTTACATCATATGCATTTGGTGCTGGCTTTTCCAGTTTTGGGTCATTTTCCAGCTTCACCGCTATGGGTCTGTGGAAGTTCCCAGTTGTTCCACTTTTGTTGAAATCTTTTTGTGTTGTTAGCAAACTTGGTAAGGCATAAATACCAGGTCCAGGTGCATTTGACATTAAATATCTAGTTTGTCTCTTGCTCTAAAAATAAAAATAATTACTTGAGCATCATACCTAGTAAAACAGACATGAAAATCTTTAAAGATTAATATGACATTACCAAAAAAGACCTGAACTACTTTCAAATGAAAAACAAATATTAACTAGAACTTGTTTTTAAACAAGAGGGCCAGAATGGCCCTGAAGCGCTCACCAGACTATCAGAGGAGAAGATTTTCAAAGTTTTCACTATATGTTTCTATAGAAAACTAGCCGGCCCTGGGGCGGGCCAATTTTGACCCCAGGGGCATAATTTATATAACTTTTGTAGAGGACTTAGACATGATGCTATGAGCCAAATATGAAAGCTGAGCACCTTTCAGTTTCATAAGATTTTCAAAGTTTGCTCTATATGTTTCTATAGAAAACTACCCACCCCTGGGGCGGGGCCAATTTTGACCCCAGGGCCATAATTAATATAACTTTTGTAAAGGACCTGAAGATGATGATACATGAGTTCATATTATTATTCATATCTTAACTTATTTTTAACCCTTCCACTGTTCTATGTTTATTCAAAATTTCAATACCTACTGAATGTTCATGGACAAAATAGTTATAATGAAAAATAGAAAGTGTAGCCATTTAAGAAAGTAATGAAAAACATCTTTCAAATTCCATTAACAAACAGAGTAGACCCTATTTAGACAGCTGCTAAAGGAGCCGCCTGATCTGGGTCTGCTCTGTTTGCAAATGCATGAAAAGGCATTTATATGAGGGAATGGGTTAAGTAAACATATTATAAGTACATTGTATATTGTACACAAAAATGGAAATAATTTAATGCAATTTGCACTATATAATATCATAAGTAAACAGAGCAGATTGATCATATGGCTACTAAATGAGCCATCTAATCTGGGTCTACTCTGTTTGCAATGGTGCAGAAATGCATAATTTTGGAGTAAAGGGTTGTCTGTGCAATAGGCCAGATCTAAAAATATCAGCTGTCTACCCAGAAGGGAGGCATCCCAGTTGTTATCAAAAGTGCAAAGGGAGACCTAGCACAGTTTGGATTCTGATCTGACGCATATGTAACTTCAAATTACATATGTGTCAGATCAGAATCCAATATTGTACTTCATAATTGTTTTGTACAAGAGAGTTAATTGTAAGATTGACATGTATTAAAAAACAATGTGAACAATCTTAGACAAGCAGACAACAATTCTGAAACAACTATAATACTGATAAAGAATGCTACAGCATAGAACACTTGACTTGTATTCAGCTAAACTTCACAAAAGATATACTGATAAGACTCTATATTGATATCTGAGAGCTTAATGCAGGACATAGATATGCAAAGAGCATTTTGAGAATTATCCACTTAGTTTTCTCCATCTAAAATGAGTGTTTGTTATTTATTTGGCTAAACACAATTTCTACTCTACTGATTAGACTAAGGGTAAAACCACTGGAACTAGGTCAGTCTCAGTGGACTGGGTTGGAGGAGAAACCTTTAGCCGCAGTTTGTGAAGTGAAAAAGCCTATTTTAAAGTATAACCCAAAGGGCAGGACCAATTTTAACCTCAGAACTATGATATTAACAAAATTCTTAAAGGTAAACTAAATAGATCCATACACCAAATATCTAAGCTCTGGGACATGTAGTTTTTGCCAGGAAGATACTAGTGTTTAAACAGCAGTCAGCTTCGGAAAACTTGCCACCACTAGGGCGGGGCCAATTTTGACCCCAGGGACATGATTTATATAACTTTTGTAGAGGACCTATAGATGATGCTATGTGCCAAATATCAAAGCTGAGAACCTTCCAGTTTCAGAGAAGAAGATTTTCAAAGTTTCACTATATGTTTCTATTGAAAACTTGACACCCCCAGGGTGGGGCCAATTTTGACTCCAGGGACATAATTTATATAACTTTTGTAAAGGACCTATAGGTGAAGCTATGTGCCAAAGATGAAAGCTGAGCACCCTATAGATTCAGAGGAGAAGATTTTTAAAGGTTCAAATTGTTGACGACGGACGACGAACGACGAACGACGAACGACGGACGACGCACGACGCACGACGACGGACGACGGACATCAGGTGATCACAAAAGCTCACCCTGAGCACTTTGTGCTCTGGTGAGCTAAAAAACGTATGTCCCCCCCCACTTCCATCCCACACACAAACACACAACAAAATTCATAAGTGATGGGATAAACGACATGTGCACTTTCAAGTTGTTAAAATATTGATGAAACATTATCATATAATGGTAACTGTAGGAATTTTGTTGGAGAGACGTGACTATCTGGGTATATATTTGCCTAGCAATCGGTAAAACACAGAATTGTCACATCAACCTTAATCGTTTACTTGATATACACATATTTACCTATATCTACCCATTATAAATGGGGGAGACATAAAAAGTCAAAAGTTTTGAAAGAAATAGGGATTCATCTGGATTCAAACTGATTGAAATGCAATCAATGATTCATCTATAGCAAAATATGAGTAAACATTTCAGTGCAATATACAAGTGACTAATGTCCTTTTGAGGAAATATTTAATAGGTTCCTATGGCTTTGGCCCCACCCCATTTGAGCTTGAATTGTGACCTTGACCTTTGACCCACGTGTCTGAATCTAAAGTTCTGCACATCGTATTGTTGAGTCAAACATTTGTGCCCAAGCATTCTTAAATCCTTCCTATAGGAGCTTTCTGAATTACTTTTGACCAACATTAAGCTATTTTTTAAACAGCCCGATATTAGATATCGTTTTGATGGCCAGTTAAGACAGGGTTCTGTTATATATATGAACTGCACAATATCAACAATACATTGAGACTTTGTTACACATTTATGACATATATTTGGTGGAACTAACCAATAAAAGTCATTGTTCCAAACCCCTAACTTCATGAATGCTCTAAATAAATTAATTAATATTTACCTACATGAATATTCCATTAAGAAATAATGACATCATGAATTTTAATCAGGTGATTTTTTTATAATGGCACATGAACACCAGATTTTTTGGCCATGGTGACAACTGTAGAATCAGATTTATTTTACTCCATTAGCAAACATAGCAGCCCCTAATAAGACAGCTCCTATTTCGTTTGCAAATGCATCAAAAATGTGTCTATTTGAAGTAAAGGGTTAATAAAGTGTTAAATATGGCACTTCAAGAAAAAAGGTTTAGATCTAATCTGTGTAACCATTTACTCCATAAATACGCCTTTCTACAGCTTTGCAAACAGAGTAGACCCAGATCAGATGACTCCTGCAGGAGTCATCTGATCAGGGTCTGCTCTGTTTGCTTATGATATAATAAAGATACAGTTTCGGTCAGGGTCAAAAACTTATGTGTCCATGTGCTATTAAAAAGTAATCTAATTAATAATCTAGATGTCATTATTTCTTACATGAGTTGAGGGATAACTAAATGTAATCAAGGAGGAGTTATATTGAGATTATACTCAGTCAAATACAAATTTAAAGTAACTGATGGTTTTGAACAGACAACCCAATCCTTCATTCATTTCAATATTTAAAAATCAAAATGATATTGTATTGATTGTCGGGTATTTATGATGTACAGTAACCTCCTTCTGATCTGAAATAATGATTAAGAACAACTAATGTCCTTTTATGCAGGTGGCTTGAAGGATGAAACTCATTATGAATATTCATGGGAGTAATGGGTTAACTTCCCTATCTGAAGCCCTATACGTTTATTTCTTTAATATATGCCTTTATATACCTTTGCAGACAAAGCATACCCAGATCAAGCAGCTCCTGTAAGAGCTGTCTAATCAGAGTCTGCTCTGTTTGCTTATGAAATAATATAGATACAGTAAAACCTCTCTATAACAACCACTAAATTATGTTAATTATTTGGAATTCGGGCAGGTGGTTGCTTAAAGCAATGTGAAAGTGAAACAGAACGCTCCTATAGGAGCGTTCTGTTTTACTTTCACCTTGCTTTAAGCATCCACCTGCCTTCAACACAAAATACTTGATGTAATATAGTGGCCGTTATAGAGAGGTTTTACGGTATGATTCTCCAGTTTCTGTTTGGAAAAAAATCATGTATTTATATGCCATTATAAAAATTGATCTAATTGATATTCATGTTGTCATAATTTCTTTCATGCATATTCATTGAGTAAAGGGTTAACAGAATGTACCTTTGATGCAAATCCTCCAGTTCCTTTCTTCGAGAAGGAGGTACTGTTGTTGTCCACTTTGACATGGCCAATGTAGCTGCCTGGACCTGGGGCAGTAGTCTGCAATAAATCAAATAGACACAAGTGGTTCACCCTGTAAGTCCATAAATATGCCATTTAATAGCATTGCAAACGGAAGAACCAAATCAGGTGGCCCCTGCAGGACTGGAGTTGTCTGATCAGTCTGCTATGTCTGCCTACGAAATAATATAGATCTGATTATGCATTTTCTGCAATGGCATATGTGCCATTGTACAAAATTGCACAAAATTATTATTGATGATGTCGTTATTTCTTACATGAGTATTCATGGAAGAAAAGGTTAATGCAATCTTCTAAAGCAATTCTTAAAAATAAAACAAGTGAACAGTATACTGATGCCAATGCTCCTCTGTAACTAATAATAAATGCTTTAATGGGCTGTAACTCTTTCAATATATGCAAGCAAGAGTAATGGTCCTACACCAGACTGAAGCCCTTGTAGTGGTAAGAAAATGTGTTAACTTCGATAACTGAACTTATGTCGAAACTGAAAAAATATATCAATTTTTTTGCGCAACGATGAAGATGAGACTCACAGTGATGTTGATGATGACATTGAGGCCATGGCTATACCACCACTATTTTTCTTTGAAAAACAAAAGCTAATAAGATAAGAACAATCTTCAAAGACTTTTTACATGTCCAGTAAATCCCCTCTAAACCAGAAATTAAATTTAGTATGTGGCAGCTTAATGCAGGGTGAAAAGTCATGCAGAAAGCTCCTCTAGGAAAGCTCCTCACCCTGCATTAAGCAGTCACCTGTCTAAAAGTATCTAAATTCTTCTCTACTAGAATTTCAGTTTAGAGGGGGTTTATTGTATTCAAAATGCATCAACCCTTTACTCCATAAATATGCCTTTCTACACCTTTGCAAACAGAGTAGACCCAGAACAAATGTCTTCTAGAGGAGCCATCTGATCAGGGTCTGCTCTGTTTGCTTATAAAATAATATAGATCTGATTCTACAGTTTCTGCCATGGCCAAAATATCATGTGTTAAGTAGCCGTTATAAAAATGAATCTAACTGATATTCATGACATCATTATTTCTTGCATAAATATTCACGGAGTAAGAGTTAAGATACAATGTATCTTACTGACAGACACAGTGTACTCTTGTGTGGTTGCTTAAAGACATTTAACAGTATTTCAAAATAAAATCTAATAAAGCAACATGTCAAGAGGCAAGGTACTTTTGAGGAATAGCAAACAGAAAACACTCAGACTAGCTGCCACCTCACTGATTCTGTATATTTTATTCTGATCTGGGTCTATGCTGTTTGTCAAGGCTGAAAACTATATTTCAGACACTGATTTACTATTTGCATACTAAGTAAATGTCATCTGCAAAAAAAAAAAGTGATCTTGAAGTAGCTTTTTCTTCCTTTCAAAAATGGCCAGAAAGTCAAACAGTTCAGATTCTGAATAACTCATCTGCATCCAAACTTTTTGCATAGGTTATGACAATACATTTGTTGCTAGGTCGTAAAGAATTAATGTCAAACACAGTAGACCCTGATCAAATTGGGGCCAACCTACACCAGAAAAAGGGTCTACTATTGGGTGACATTTCTGTCATATTTCATGCATAACAAAGTTGCAGAGCGTAAGGTAACTTGCTTACAGAACTCAGAAAAGGGAAGCTAATTCAGTAACAGGCCATGCCAGTTATGATTCTTGTATGTTATATACTGTCTACTATTTGGTATCATTTTTGTCAAATAATTTCAAAATCACTTGATGCATAACAAAGTTACACATCAAAGGAATTTGTTCAGATGGACGGAAGGAGAGAGAGACAGAGTGACTGACAGACAGTTCTATGTCCCATGCTGTTACATAACATGTCCCTTTGTGCGTAAAATATTTAGATAAATTTTATTCATAGTCATCATTTCTGACATGAATATTCATCAGGTAAACGGTTCAATTTTTTTTACACAGATGCAGGAACAGTAGACTTTTCCTCTTTTTCTTTATAGAAACATCATCAGTGATTCAACTGTCAGAGTCCTGGTCAGAAACTGATGTTATAATGATACATTAGGATCAAATTTTACCTCATGAATATTTATGTTAGAAATAATGACATCATGAATATTCATTAGCTGACTTTTTATAATGGAATATGAACACAGGATTTTTGGCCATGGTAGAAGTTTGGGCCATTTCTGAAACTGTAGAATTAGACCTATTCTAATCCATAAACATACAGAACAGACCCAGTTGGCAGAATCTGATCTGGGTCTACTCTATTTGCACTTAGACATGAAAATGTGCCTCTTACCAGGTAAAGGGTTTAATGCAGTTACATAAAGAGTTAACCCCTTAACCAAACCAAGTAAAGATCTAGTTTATATGCAATAAGTATTGCATCAAATGACCACTAGTTTAATTGGGCAACAATATCTGACATAATAATAATATATCCTGCTTTAAATATGATTTATACATAGTGCAATAACATCTTTACAGAAACTAGATCTTAGAAGAAAAGTCTCTTCCATAAGTTCAAAAACATGGTTGTAGCTTAAGGGTAAATAAGCCACAATCCAACCTATTAACTGAAGAATGGTTGATAACATAGACTGCCTGGGGTAATTAGTTATCACTTACATAAACCCCTTTGTTAGGAAGCTATCAGTCAAGTGTTGAGTGGGCCACAAAAGAAAGAGATGTCTAACTTATGTAACATGCAAATTTCTGGACTTACATAACGTAAAAAAATAATTTTATGTAACTTTTTTTTTCTTTTGAGAATTTGATATAACTATATTATAAGAAGTTTGAAAATAAGACTTAAAAGAATTTATTTAATATCAGTATGTACAAAATTTCAATGAAGTGTAAACTAATTTTTGAAAGTAAAAGATGACCCCTTCCTTCATACAAAGGCTTTTCATGCATTTGAAAACAGAGTAGATCCAGATCAGATCTGCTCTGTTTGCATGAAATTGCATGAACATAGCATTAACACTACAAAATAACCCTTTAATCCATAAATATGCCTTTCTATGCCTTTACAAACAGAGTAGACCAAGATCAGATGGCCATCTGATCAGGGTCAGCTCTGTTTGCTTATGGAATAATATAGATATGATTCTAGTTTCTGCCATGGCCAAACATTCCTCTGTTCACATGCCATTACAAAAAAAAATCATATTTATGATGTCATTATTTTTTACATGAATATTCATGGAGTAAAGTGATAATAATCCTAGCACAAAATGACAATTTATACAAACAGCACAAGTTTATGGTCACATAACTGTCTGTTTGTGTAAAGGAACTCTCTAATATTCCTTATGCCTAGTTCTAAATATGAAAACCCATTTTCATCAATCATTACAATCACAAAGTAAATACAGATTCTGTATTTACTTCGTGTTACAATTGAAATACATTTAACAAGTAGATTTTTTTCTTCTTACAAAAAAGGTATTCTCATAGTACTGTTTAAAAGTCTGTATGGCTAGTAAACCCAAAAAGCTGTAAACACATTTCCAGATCACATCTAACCCTCATACAGACACTTTTTAACATCTTTGCAAACAGAGCAGACCCAGATCAGACAGCTCATGTAGGAGTCCGATCAGGGTCTGCCCTGTTTACTTAAGAAATTATAATAGTTCTGATTAGTTTCTACCAACCTGTCTTAAAAAATCCTGTGTTATAAAAATAGAGTGTAGGACAACAATAATTATTGCCTCTTGGTAAAGTTGGTACAATTGCCCTATTATATAAAATACGCTCAGTATATTATAGTAATAGTAATATAATAATTATGTTTTGTAAATAAAGGGACAGAAATGTGTGTAAACCAATCTTGTATTTATTCTAAATGTTAGGGCATGTAAACCTATATATACAAATAGCACAGTGCTCCCTCAGAATCTACACACTTTAACCCTTTCCTTCATATAAACAGATTTTCATGCATCTGCAAGCAGACAAAAGCCAGATCAGAGGGCTCCTATAGGAGCTGTCTGATCAGGATCTGCTCTGTTTGCTAATGGAATCTGATAGATTTGTTTCTTTAATTTCTAAAACGCCTAAAATATTCCACCTTCCACATTTCATTATAACCATTTTGTCCATGAATATTAAGTAGGTATTGGAATTTGGAATAAACATAGAACAGGCAAAGGGTTAATTAAAAATTCCACAATAGTATCACTGAATAATAATGAGTACACCCAGATCATGCAGATTCTAAAACAAAGCTTTATGATCTGGATCTACTCTGCTTGTTAAATGACAATCTGAATCAATGATTACTTATTAGGTAAAGTTAAGGCACTATTAGCTAATATAGTATAAAAAAATAAGCAAATACTGTTTTACCACAAGGCGATAGTATTCCTATATCATGTTTCCAAATAAAGTAGATCCAGATTTATCGTACAGATTATAAAACAAAGCTATCTGATCTGGATCTATCCTGTTTGCTGAATGACAATTGATAAATATTCATTTGGTTATGTTAGGGTAATATTAGTACATATCATTATATAAAAAATAAGCAGAAAGTGTATTACCACAAGAGTAGAATATTCCTTGTATCTTTTTCCACAAAAGAGTGGACCCAGTTCATACAGATTCTAAAACATTTAGCAATCTTATCTGGATATACCAAACTTGCTCATAGACAATTAAGGAATATTTATTAGGTAAGACTAAGATAATAATATTACATGTACTTATTTTCATATACAAAGTAAGCAAAAATTGTATTAACACTCCACACTGCAAATTGGCAAAGGACGTGTGCATTTGATGTACATATTGGCAAAGAATGACATTTATATGTTTTATAAATGCATTTGACAGTTTAAGTTCATGTCAGGTGAACAATGCATGCAAAAAGGTATTTTTTATATATTTTTCTGAAATCTACTGTCCATGTTGTCCTAATTCACAGGCTAGTTGTATATATATTACAGTCTGGGCAACCATATCTGAGCATTTGCTTTGTCCTTGGACAACCAAACACTCACCTGAATATTATACAGGGGAAGGGTTAAAAAACTAGCAGATTAACTGAAAAAAAGATAATTTTCAAAGAGAAAACTGATAATGTAAGCTCAACATACAAAGTCATTTTCAGGCTGAAATCTCTTGGCTTGTGCACTGAAACCTTTCCTGTCCGAGTTGTCTGTTACTATTGTCTGGTATTTACTGGGTATAGATGATGTGGCTGCCACAATGCCATGACCTGTAAAAGAAGAATTAAATCTGGATTTATCGTATCAGTCAAGTCGGTCCATGCCTTTTCAATTGTGAAATTTGCCAGACTCATGGTTTATAATTATTATAATAACAACTACTGTATATATTTACCAAGGTATTTATGTGAGCTGAATCTTCTAATGGGACTTCAACAGAATACATTTTACATAAGATAAAATAGAAAGAAAGTGCCATCTGTATGTGAATATTCACATTGTACAGAAGTCACTAATTTAAAAATTTAAATTACTCCATGAGAAGGAAATAAAAAATAATGACACCATGTCTATTAATTAGATTAATTATCAGCAATGGTAAAAACTGTAGAGTATTTATATCATCTCATAAGCAAAACAGAGAAGACCCTGATAAGACAGTTCCTGCAGGGCAAACTGATCTGGGTCTTTCTCATTTGCAAAGGCGTACATACTGTAGTAACGTACCCGGGTTTTACTAAGTTACGAAATATTCTTAAGGAAAAGGAAAGTATTCAACATTGAAAATAATTGCTTCTCTAACGACCTTTATGCAAGTGGCCAGATGGATTTCTACTGTGAATACGTCGAACATATTCCTCATCGACCACTCTGATGCTGTCTGTGGCAGCCATGTTTAAACAACCGAATAACAAACTAAACAGGATATGACTTCTCAAGACATATAGTTCTCTCAAAACCCCATATTAACAACGAAACTGTGGCGGTGAAATAAATTTCAATAGCACATAACTCAAAAATAAATATTAATAGCAAATTGTATATGTTTCAGTAATTCTCAGTGAAAGTATAATCTAATTAATATTCTTGAGCGAGTCTTAGAAATAGTTCTTGTTGCCCAGGAACTGAAGTATACATCGTCATGTAAAAAGGGGGTGTGATTTTTCAGGATTTGAAGCCCGTTCAATAAGGCATTGAATGTTTATAAAATAATTAGGGGAAATTATATAATTTAAAATATACATAATTGATGTTATCGTATTCTTCACATTTTTTGTGGTTACATAAGCTTTTCGAAAATATTTTCCTTATGTAAGTTACAAATTTACCCTATTCAATGAATGGACAAGACCACAAAGACAGCATACTGGCCAATGAAATTAAAGCATAGATGTAACCTGTATTTTGATTGGACTATGCAGAAAACCCGCCAGAATATGAAGCGCTATCTAAACCCGCTGTATTGTCAGTTGGCTCTATAACTTCATACAGTTCAGAAATATTTTTGAGAACTTGTACTTGCATCTTTATTTCCGACGAACTTTTCCGCAGACAACATGCTTGCAACACAATATAGCACAAAGGAGAACGAAATTTCTTCCAACATCGGGAAAATGAAGATATTCGACGAAAATAAGGTAAGCAAAACTTTGTGTGTCATTGAAGTAGATCTACTAGTACTATGTCTAGAATATTTCATATTAGTATTTGTGTATATCAAAATAGAACTTTCCATACCTAACTTCATCAATTAATGATGCTGATTGAATAAAATTTCGGTACAATGCTCCAACAGACGGGCCAACTCGACCCGGGCCAACTCAGTTGAACGTCTACCTCTTTGTTTGCGGGACATTTTGGCGCTAAATTTCCTACTTATTGACGGCTTTTAACCCAAAGTCGGGACCGTCGAAAATGTTTGGGAACTTGACAAAAGCCCTCGACATTGGTCAGTTTCACCACATGGGCAAACATTTTGATGTGAAATTACATTTGCTTGTATTACCAGACAGTACCAAATGTGTGTCAACCCTGTAATCTGGACCTGTTTTGTTTGCATAAGTTTCTGCTATAATGTATGAGGGAAAGGGTTAAAGCTAGAGCTCCAGATAAGATGCGTAAATTTAAACATTTTCAACAATAGCTCCCTTATTTCTCCAACAAACCCTATACTGTGACCACTCTTTAGAATCGTCTCGAAGAGACGATTCTAAAAAGTGGTCATAGTATGCGGTTTGATGGAGACATGACGATTTTAGTATCTGGGTACGCATTGTTATCTGTAGCACTGAAGCTGCAAGTGTTATATCGCAATAGTAATAGCTTGATAGTTTTGAGTACATAGAACACTTCAAATCTGATCGATCATGTGAAAACATGTCTCTAATTTGAGTTGACTCCGTTTGCAAAATATATTTAACGACATGCATGTATTTAGGTCCATTATGTATTACAAAAATTATGACAGAAAGACCCAAATTTTGCGATGAAATGTGTCAGGGAAGTTTTAAATGATGTCAGGGAAATGTCAGGGAATTTTGAAACTGGGAATTGTACAGAAATCGGTGGAATCTTCGGCCAAGTTCTGAATAACTCCTGATTCCATTTCGGAACACTTTGAATTAGGTTATCGCATGTACAATGGCTGACACTGGTTGTTGGCCTATATACATCGAATGATTATTTCCGGTATGTAAATTTGAATCTTACGACAGATTCCAACCAATGGCGAACACTGTTGCGTTGGTTTCCATAGCAATCCATTTTCTATTTTTTCCCCGACGCGAACACCCGTTCACTAACTGTTCTGTTTAGACTTAAAGTGTTGGGTACATAGATTCGGATTCTGAAATCGGTTTGAAGCGCAAAATTTATGGAAATTTGCACAGCATACATCTTTAAAACAAAAATTGCTTGTAGGGGTGTGACTGCACTGTTTGTATATTTTACCATGCAATCATATATGAAATAGGATGTCTAAAATAGTTCTTGTATTTTCAGGTTCAAAAGAAAAAGGTCCTAGGAGAAATCACAGTAAGTAGATCATTATAAATTTAACTAAATGAACATGTGAATGTTCCTATTACTAAGGGTGAAACGATTAATCGCGATGTGAATTGAACTGCGATCTTTTGCCCTCGGTTCGGTTCAATAGATCTCATTTTCGATTCGATTTTTATTATAAAAGACTAGTTTCTTAATGATTGGTAGCGAAATGAAACTAACCTATGAAAATTCGCCGTGAAAAGTCGAAATACTTGTTTTCCCGCATTAGAGCTGTCAAAACAAACATACTCATTGAATTCTGATAGACCCAAATCGATTCGATGAAGGCCAACTGTTTTAGCCAATCAAATAACACGTTTCAATCGTTGCACTTAGTCTGATCGTCTGGTCGCTTTATTCAAGCGTCTCTGTGTTCTCTCAAAATGTCAGATGCTGAAGCTGTCAATCTACGTGCTACCCCGAAAAACTATCGCTCCAAAATGTGGAGATTTCAGATTTTGCGAGAGCAACAACATATATAAATAAACCAACATGTAAGATTATTTTACAAATATTCTCTGCAACACAGGAAATACGACAAATCTGTCAAATCGTATGGAACAGAAACACTGTATTGCAATTTACATTTCGTATTCTTCCAGTAAACTTGGTTGCAAATGTGTGTATGCTTAAAATTTATGAAGCTGTGTATTGATAACTGGCTAAAATATACTCGCAGCAATGTCTAGTGCTTTTTGCTCAGAGACAGGGAGATGTCATATCTCTCTTCAACTGATAGCTATCTCCTCCAAATCTTTTTTCAGAAAAACTTACATGTTCTACAGAGTTGGGCTGTTTAGTCAATTAGACAATTAGCCAAGACTGATTATGTTAGCGTTACCATTCTGCTTGGTTTTAGTGACCAGTTGTAAAAAAGAACTTCCAAAAACAAACTGCAGAAAGGTTTGGCTGTTTAAGTCAGATCTATCTGTGACTATTATGATTTTTTCCACCTGTATATGTCCAAGCAGTCTGTTTTCAAAGTTGTTAATACACAGGATTTATTCCACATAGTGCATTCTTTTTATTACAATCTTAAATCGAATCGAAAATAATCGAATCGTGTTGTAAAAAATCGAAATCGAATCGAATCAAATTTTTTTGAATCGTTTCACCCCTACCAATTACATACTTGCTTGTAACCTAAGCAAAATATCTGTTCAGATCTCTGGAAACTACTTTCGGATTCAAAATCTTTAGAATTGCTGCGTTTCATCTTGATGCATGCAGTTTAAAGATGCCAGTCCAGTTGAGCTTGATATCGTATAACTAATATGTACATTTGGACCCAAGTCTTTATTTTTTGCATCCATGTAAATAAGGTAATAATGAACACAATTCTGCATGTTTCTATTTTGGATACATTACGTCATATAATGTCTCATTATGGATTGTATTCGGTTTTTGACACTTATGCATATATTTTGCTTTTCAGAACATAAAAAATTCACCCGTAAAGACATCCAAGAAAGAAGAGGTATGCAAATTTTCCCAATTACAATATGGAAAAGCCGAAAGCATCATATAATTATTATAATTAAGTGATATTGTACAATTTTAAAATATTCCGACAAATTTTAGCTCGTCTGTTTCAAAGAAAAGTCGAGCTTACGGGGTTATGGCCCTTTATCGTTTTCATAATTTATTTATTTTTTAAAAAAAGCTGGACAAGTACCAAATTAGATGAGCATTGGCGCCAACTCTTGGCTCTTGTTGGGAAAATGAATTTTCATAAATGGAAATGTTTGCTCATACAACTTGATTTCTTAAGTATTTTTAGTCCCATGTTAAATAATGTTTAGCTCTTTTTTTAGCATTTTATAAAAGTTTCTATTCTGTATTGGGAATTTTATCCTAAAATTAGGAAAAAACGTCTTGTGCATTGTGAATGGGTCCTTTGATTAGACTCATGTAGACACATGAATTTTGTATTCTCGATTAATGAACCTAGATTTTTATGCCATCGGACATCCCTATGACTGTAATATCTCACATTTAAACTGGGTTATGTGAAGCAAAAACAATTTAACCCATTCCCTCATATTGACGCCTCTGTAAATATCACTTTCTGAAACCATTGTGATAGAGCATATGCTCTATTTATCAATGGTTTCAACACAACACATTTCTAAAAATGTCCTTTCCTTTAGTTAATGCTCCTTTTTGGTAGGGTCTACAATAGCCTATGAGGGAAAGGGTTAACTGAAATTATTGTTTTACAGAAATTGAAAAAGGAAACTGAAGCTGAGCCACTCCTTAGAGACAACCCCAACCGCTTTGTAATCCTACCGATACAGTACCATGATATCTGGAAAATGTACAAAAAGGCAGAAGCTTCATTTTGGACTGCCGAGGAAGTTGATCTGTCTAAAGATCTAATGCACTGGGAAGCCCTGAAGGATGAGGAACGACACTTTATTTCGCATGTACTGGCCTTCTTTGCTGCCAGTGACGGGATTGTAAATGAAAATTTGGTAAGCATAAATCTCCTGCATTTTCACCTTGCAGTCTAGAATACTGTACATAGCTTTCGGTGTGATTAGTCTGTTCTGTTTTGCCTATGGACTCAAACGGATCCGATTAGTTTCATGTACTGTGGTACCATTGCAAACGGACTGCAGATAAAATATTCTTATATCTTGCATGAATTTTCATTACGTACAAGAATGACTCGAGCAGGAGCTCTCAATCGGGGAAAAGTTTAGTGGGATTCAGATTTTGTACTCCCTATATGTTTATGTATTTAGAATTCTCCCTCATCTTGAAATTGGGAGAAGTTGGCAGGGTTAAGAATTTTTTTCTACCAAATCGCCCACTAGCTTGAGCCCTGTGCTTAGTTTAACGAAGAACTATGATAAATTATATACGATATCGGGCCCTAGATAAGGAGTGCATTCTTATGACAAGTCTTTTCCTTTTATATAAACCCATTTGCAAATATTATAGTTTCCACAAATATCTTTGATTTTGTCTCAAAATTGTGGAGGAGAATAAATGTTAACCCTTGCCCTCGCATATATCGCAAGGTAGCAGAAGTCGAGACCCAGATCAGATGGCTCCTTTAGGAGCTGTCTGATCAGAGTCAGCTGTTTACCAATATTGAATTCTAAAGGTCTGATTTTATGGTTTCCATCAGTTAAAAAAACTCCATTTCCATGTTCCAGTTTTTACTTTATGAATGTAAATGCAAGAAATGATATCTCATGGTTAGTCGAAACTTTATTTGGTAGAGAAATGACTTGAAAAGCTTGTCTGAAAGGTAGACCTGCATACATTTTGAGTTCTCCAGATTTGATTTATATGTCCTGTAGGCCTTTATTCCATTGCCTGTAGGCAGTGTCTATTCTAGGATTTGAAAATGAAGGATTTTTTTTACTAAAATTCCGATATGGCATGTAAAGTTTATTGCTGTTATCTATATTGAATTGCCTCCTTTCTTGAAAAATATGGGGCAAAATCCCCATCTCTAGAATAGACGCTGCAGCTGTAGGAACCTTTTGATAAGTCGAGTGTTGCAGATCTGGCTAATATTATCTTGTGACATTTCAGATATAAACATGATTAATATTCATGCATATATTTGAGCATTCATGTAGCTCAAGAGCTAAAAGTTGATAATCCATGATTTAAGATTAGTACAGATAAAGAATATACATGTATTTTTTATTTTATTTATAGGTTGAAAGATTCAGTAAAGAAGTACAAGTGACAGAGGCCCGTTGTTTTTATGGTTTCCAAATTGCCATGGAGAACATTCACTCGGAAATGTACAGCTTATTAATTGACACTTACATTAAAGACACTGCGCAAAGGTGAGTTTTCTTGAATCTTGCTACCAAGTTGCCTTGTTGGCTATTACAAAACCAAGTTGACAAATATTCATGACCCTTGCCCTTTATATAAGTATGTTTTACACATTTGCAGAGAAGACCCAGAACAGACAGCTCTGATAGGAGCCGTCTGTTCTGGATCTGCAGTTTGCTTTTGACTGATATAGATCTGAAGTTTTTGTGTCAGAGCAAAAAGTTTCCTTTAACAGACTACACACTTCATGACATTATCTGCATGAATATTGAACATGGAAAAGGTTAATATGGAGGAGAAGGGGGTTGCCTTGTATACTGCTATTCAGTATTGTATATGCTTGTGCATTTCAAATAAAACCTAATTTTGATGAGGTTGCACTGCACGTTGAGTTAGATATTTCCAAAATCTTGTTCGATCGACTGTAACTGAAATACTGTTGGTCGGACGTAAAACCCAACTCACTCACTCGATCGACTGTTTAACCCTCAACCTTTAGACTGGTATAAATGGTATATATATTAATGTTTATCAGATTATCAACCATGCTTCGATAATTAAAAAGCATTATTGAACAGTTATTTTTCATAGTCCTGTAGTTTAGATTTGTGTCTATTTTCAGAGAATACTTGTTTAATGCCATAGAGACTATGCCATGTGTAAAGAAAAAGGCTGACTGGGCTATTCGATGGATAAATGACTCCAACTCTAGTTACGCAGAACGAGTTGTGGCATTTGCTGCTGTTGAAGGCATCTTCTTCTCTGGTTCCTTTGCCTCCATATTCTGGCTGAAGAAAAGGGGAGTGATGCCTGGTCTGACCTTCAGTAATGAACTTATCAGCAGAGATGAGGTTAGTCCCATCTTAGTGGTATAGTGTTCTAATTATAATCTGTGCATAAAACATTTTACTGTTCACTGAAATATACTGCCCTCAACAAATCAAACAAACAAAATACTAGTTGCTGAAGAAAATATAGATTGATTTAGATGTGCCAATGACAATTTATTAACTCTGCATGCTAGCAGCAGATTCCGTCATTTATAATCATCCAAACAGTTTAGATCCAGATTAAGTCCCCCAAAAATATGGGGCCTGGTGCGAGGTCCAAACTGTCACCATGGCTCAACTTCTGCAGCATGCAAACAATGAGAAAGAAATTGCTTAACATGCAAAGAATTCATTTGGAGGTTTGATGGTACAGGAGTTTATGTATGTCAATGTTCATTGAAATTACTTACCCCTACAAATCGATATTTATGTAACTTTCATCTTGTATCAAGCAAAATATCTCATTGATATATATTAATTCCAACTTGCAATTGTCAGGACTTGAGGGAAATGGTTTGATATCAAAAATGGAATTTTATATTTTCCTAATTTTTTTCCCCAGGGTCTCCACTGCGATTTTGCTTGCCTTATGTTCAATCATCTTGTAAACAAGCCATCTCAAGAAAGGGTATACGAGATCATCGATGAGGCCGTAAAGATTGAGCAGGAATTCTTGACTGATGCACTACCCTGTAGACTGATTGGAATGAACTGTGACCTTATGAGACAGTACATTGAATTTGTAGCAGACAGGCTGCTACTTGAGCTTAAATGTGAAAAGGTATGTAAAATATTACTAATTTCACTTCCCTCATAAACGTGTTTTCATGCAATTGGAAACTGACTAGACCAAGATCAGGCGGCTGTCTGATCTGGGTCTGTTCTGTTTGCTAGTTGATTTTGAAAGATCTGTTTCTTTACAATAAAATAGCTAAAATGTTCCTCATTTCACTAACTATTTTGCCCAGTAGGTATTGAAATTTGGAATAAACATAGAACAATATATAGAATAATATGACGCCTTTGTTGATCATGATTGTGCATTTGACCATTGAAATTAGTAGTCACATTTCCCCCTTTAATGGAGACATTGTTTTTGCCAGTTACCTGTCCCCGTCAGTCACAAACTTGTGTCACGCGTATCTCTGAAACCGCTAGGGCTGGAGTCGCAGGAATGTTGACAGCATTAGTTGTGCATGTTTTGAATTGTCTCTTCTGATAACTTTGGAGTGGACATTACACTTGTGTATTGCAAAGAGGATGAATGAGGGAGATGTCCGTTTTTGTGACTAAAATGAACCTTATGTTTGTCTTCGATTTTTTTGAGAGATCGGTATTTGCCATCGTGTATATAGCAAATGTTTGTCATGAATTCGGCAACTTCATAACCGGGTATATGTTTTTGTAATTCAGAAATACAACCAGGAAAATCCATTTGATTTCATGGAGCACATCTCGTTGGAAGGCAAGACCAATTTCTTTGAGAAGCGAGTTGGCGAGTACCAAAAGATGGGCGTCATGGGAGGATCTGGAGCTAACACACACTCATTCACTCTTGATGCAGACTTCTAAATTGTGTTATTAACATTTCTAAGTGATCTCAAAATCCTGACTGGGCTAGCCAGGTCCAAGAAACACAACAGTGCATGACTGGTGTGGTGCAATAAATTTTAGGAGTTGCTTTGAAGGAGAATTAGGGCGAATGCCAATTTTACTTTTGATTCACTCTTTAAATTTGGTTTGCCATATTTTAAAACTTTTCAGTTTTAAGCCGAGAATCATTGCATTCATTTAATGTTCTTAATCATGATATTATATATCCCCATCTTTTATGTTCGCTAGATTCTTAGATCAGAGAGTAGATGTGTATTTAATTTATTTTACACATTATCAATTGATGCATAATGTACCTCATTTTATTTAACGTCTTTAACTATGAAATAAAACGTATTTACATGTAATATGCATTGTTTCATATTTGGTATCGCTGACCCGTTTGTCGGTCCTGGTACTGTAATGGATTGTCAGGGTGCTGTGCTAATCATAAACACATGCTTGTCTTGCCACTTTACACAAACATTTTGTCGAGGCTTGAAGCATTTTGAATATGGCAAGTAGATCTATAGGCCTTTAGATCTGACATGTCGTTTTATTTATAGATGAGCTGTAGATAATACCACTATTGTAACAGTATGCGTTGAGCTCAGCATTTTACCGACTATTTCAACTTATACCATTTAATTTAATCGCAACAATGTATAGGGAATCGGACTTCGAGTCTAACCAACTGCACGAGAAATTCGCTAGCTAATTTAAGCAAAACCCATTTCTATAGAATGAAATAGAAAAAAATCTTTAAATAAAAACGACAGGTCACTCCTACTTGCTTATAACTCCAGTTTGTCAAGCCTTTGTTCATGTCTCGAAATCTTTGGTGTCGTTTCTTTCATGAATATTGATAAGCTAATGTTTTAACGGGCTTGTTGGGTATTGGTCGGTTCTTTTATGTTTTAAGCAGACTCTGATAAGGCAGCTTCTAAATTAGCCATCTGATCTGGGTCTGTAGAAGGGAATGGGGGTTATCCATTATCCCTGACGCCTGTTAACCCATTCCCTCATATTGACGACTTTGTAGAAGTCAATTTGTGAAACCATTGTGATAAATAGAGCATTTCCTCCAATAGGAGCAAATGCTCCATCACAATGGTTTCAAACTACAACATTCTAAAAACTTTCTCAAGTTAATGCTCCTTTTCGGTAGAAGTGGTTGGATCCTTAAAAAAACCTATGAGGGTATGGTAACTTGACACCTAAGCCATGTTTTGAAACCATTGTGATGGAGCATTGATATTTGATCAATTGCAGCAAATGCTCAATCACAATTGTTTCAAAACCACACGATTCTAAAAAAAATGCTCATTTTTTCTGTACGTTTATATTCAGAGGTTGGGTCTAGGAGGGTAAAGGTTGACTAGAATGAAAAAAAAGCCTTTAAATTGGTAGTCTAAGAATAACTTTCATCCTTTATTAAGCTGTCTACAAACTCGTAAATATGGAGACTCTGGTATGCACGTCTGTTAAATTCACACTTGCTACTGAACTCTCACACTACTGTGCTCTATTTATCGCAATGGTTTCAAAAAGTGATTTAACAGGCGCATTATAGGCATTAAACCACATCTTGCTGTCAAACCTTTGTACATTTCAAACAGTTTGGGATCGTGTCAGGCTGTCAGAGTAACTCTTAAGCTGCTTGACAGTCGCAAATTTCTCCAAAACCAATATAGGAAGTAAACATTGAAAATCAGTTTTGAGCAGGTCTGTTTAACCCTTTCCCTGTTCTATGTTTATTACAAATTTCAATTAATACTGAATATTCATGGCGTTAACATGGAAGGTGGAACATTGTAGCCATTTCAGAAAGTAAACAAACGGATCTATCTAGCAAGCGGGTCTGATCTGGGTATACCGTTTGCAAGTGCGTGAAAATACGTTTATATGAGGGAAAGGGTTAAGTATAGATAGAGGGAAATCTACAGGTCATTAGCAAAATGTGCAAAGTAAGATCAGTTGAAAGGGGTTGAAGCTTCAGCAAGCCCGGACAGGCGATATACCAATGTAGCGTTTCATATTTGGAAAACTTTCAGAGAAATAAAACGTTTAAATGTTACAAAACTGTTTACAACGTGTCATTTGATGAGGTTCTGCATTGGTTTCCACATCGGCTTATTGTATGAAAAACTGCAAACTAAACGAAAGTGAAACTCATAAAACGTTCTAATTTATGGGTAAGTGGACAATTAGTCACACGAAGATCGTAATAATCGTGCAGAATTAGTATATACAATAAAACCCCGCTAATACGACCATCTAAAACAGTTATATAATTCTTGGTGCTAGATGCAGGCGGTGGCTTAATGCAGGACAAAAGTAATGCAGTAAGTTAAATGAGCTTTCTGCATTACTTTTGTCCTGTATTAAGCAACCACCTGCTTATAAGGACTCCCATGTTTATGAAGTTGCATGTTTTTATAAATGTCATCCTTCAGGGTCAAAGGTTAAATTGGGCGGGGGGAGGGTCATGGTGTTTCACAAACACATCTTGTTCTTGTTCAAGTTTCACCTGACATTCAAAATTTCCCCATGAAAAGGGAAGCTACTGGCCCACATGGAAATAATAAAGTTGTGGTATTTGTCTTGCTTGAATTCACAAATGGTTTTTTTTGCAAAGTATTGAATGGATTAGATATTAGTATTGAATGGATTAGATAATTGAACCTCAACGCAGAGCAGAGTTCTAAAATAGAAATATTTCTATTCCCAATGTCAGTCCTTAATGTATATTTTAACTATCGGTGTTGAAGTAATTGTTTAGGTAAGGATATTCACCTTTTGATTAATTAGTCTAGACCCTAACAAATGTTAATTAATTTACTTTAAATTCCAAGATATTTTTTACCCTTTTCATCAGCATCAGTGGTAATCTGGGCTTGTTCTGTAATGTGTGAAATTTTTTTTCTAAATATTTTGTTCTCTTATGACTGAAAAGCATTACGATGCACCGTCTTATCGGTGGGCACTAACATGTTAACATGTCACCTCCAGTGACCTTGATTAAATTAAATAGTATCTATTAAAACAGTCGGTAAAATGCTGAGCTCACCTAATACAATAGTGGTATAATCCCAGTCTAAGGGTCATCTGTAAATTAAACGACATGTCAGATCTATTCTAAGGCATATATAGGCCTTTAATCTGATATTTATTATGTCTCCCCCATTTATGGGGAGATATAGAGTTGTCTGTCTGTCGGTCACAAACTTGTGTCGCGCATATCTGTGAAACCAGTTGGGCTAGAGTCACCAAACTTCACAGGAATGTTCACCAGCATGAGTTGTTGTGCACCTATCGTTTTTGAATTGTCTCCCCTGATAATTCTTGAGTTATTGCCCCTGATATGAATACTTAAATTTATACAAACTTTGTGTCGCGCATATCTCTGAAACCAGTAGGGCTAGAGTCACCAAACTTCACAGGATTGTTCACAAACATGAGTTGTTTTGCTCTTGTTTTTTTAATTGTCTCCCCTGTTAACTTTGGAGTTACTGCCCCTGATAACTTAAAATGAGACAAACTACTTAGTGTTGTGCATATCTCTGAAACCACTAGGGATAGGGTCACCAAACTTCACAGGAATGTTGACCAGCATGAGTTGTTGTGCACCTGGGATTTTTGAATTGTCTCCCCTTGATAATTCTTGAGTTACTGCCCCTGATATGATAACTTTAAATTAGAGAAACTTTGTGTCATGCATATCTTTAAAACCACTAGGGCTAGAGTCACCAAACTTCACAGGAATGTTCACCAGCATGAGTTGTTGTGCACCTGGGTTTTTTAATTGTCTCCCCCTGACAATTCTTGAGTTACTGCCCCAGATATGTTAACTTAAAATTAGAGAAACTTTGTGCTGCACGTATCTCTGAAACCAGTAGGGCTAGAGTCACCAAACTTCACAGGAATGTTCACCAGCATGAGTTGTTGTGCATCTGGGTTTTTAATTGTCTCCCCCTGATAACTTTGGAGTTACCGCCCCTTATGGCTTAAAATAAGAGAAACTTTACTTTGTGTCACATGTATCTCTGAAACCACTTGTACTAGAGTCACCAAACTGCACAAGAATGTTGACTAGCATGTGTTTTTGTGTACTTGGGGCTTTTGCATTGTCTCCCCCTGACAATGTTGGAGTTAAAATTAGACCCTGATAAGTTAGACATTACACTTGTGTATTGGAAAGAGGATGGGAGGGGGAGACATCTGTTTTTGTGACAAAAACAAACCTCTAGTTTGTTTATAGGTGAGCTCAGCAGTTCACCGACTATTTGAACAGATACTATTTAATAAAGGTACGTTTAGTATCGGACTATTCAACTGGATTCACGAGAAATTATTCAAAAACTCCGGTCAAGTTCAGCTAAACCCTATTGTAAATAATAAATACAAACTGTTTGAACCCATTACCTGACAATTACATGTACATGTAAGAAATGAAGACATGAATGTGTAATTGCTGAGTGGTATATGGTCGCAGAATTGTTTGTAATGGTAGAATCTTTATAACCCTAAAGCAAAAAGACCAGACCCTGGCTTAAGTTAACTCATTACCTGCTAAACTATTTTTAGACCCAACCTCTGAATAAATCTATCGAAAAGGAGCATTAACTATAGAAAAGGAGAATTTTAGAATGTAGTTTTTAAACCATTGTGATAAATAGAGCATTTGCTCCTCTGGAATAAATACTCTGTTTATCACAATGTTTCAAAATGTGACTTTTACAGAGGCGACAAAATGCGTCACTAGGAGGGAATGTGTTAAGGAGCCGTTTGGTCTGGAACTACTCTTGGAAAAATGTGAAATGGCCTTTGTCAGGTTAAGAGTTAAAGTAAAAACACTTCTCATGGCGATAGTAACAAACCTATACAGACGCTGACACACTATTTACAGCCCTTTATGCTGGTCTGACATTCGGTGAAAATAATATACCAATCGCGTGCTACTGGGTCAGAGGTTATACATGTAAACGTTTTGAGACCTAGTCTGAGTTCAATTCTGAATTATCCGATTGGTCAGATTTTTAGCAAGCACAAAATCTGACCAATCGGCAGATTCAAGCAAAATAATTATATCCCCTGGGCCTGAACTCAACATACAAATTTTCCCAATACTAGCTTTCCACAAGATAGAACCCTTATCCAACTATCCACGACCTGAACCACATTTGCAAACAGACTGAATACGAATGAGACACCGAACAACTCGGCATCTGATCATGATCCAATCTATCTGGCACTCGGCCAATAGTTTCTCAAAATTAAATCTAATGCGACGTAGTGAAAACTGAACATATCCAAATTTGGACAGCCATTTTTCCCCAGTCTTGTAAGGGTTAACCCTTTCGCTGCCAATGCCGGATCTGTGATTACCTATGCAAACAGTTTGGATCCAGATGAGACGCCGAGTAACTCGGCGTCTCATCAGGATCCAAACTGTTTGTTACTGTTACTATGTTTTAGAAACAAAAATGAAGAAAATCAAAAGAATGAAAATTTGTAGCAGACGACAGAGTTTGGCAGCGAAAGGGTTCATGTACGGAATATATCTGAGCAATGATGTAGTGCTTAAACCATGATTTGCATTTTTATGATTTGCATTATTTTTATGATTTGCCTAAGTAACTTCATCTGCCAAATTCGCAAAAACTGGCAAATAGAGGAACTCATTTAGCTAGAAACCCTGGAAAGCTACGCCAGGTCATGTACTTACAGCCAGAAACGCGAACTTCCGATTACCCTTTAGTATACTGTGGGTGAATTCATGATCATCTTGGTAACCGTTTGGATCCACATGATACATCGGGTAACACTCGTTATGCTATTATTTTTAACCCTTTCGGCGCTAGATAAATATCGTCTGCTAAGGTTGTCGTCTGCTTTAGGTTTCAAAGTAGCAACTTATTTAATTTCTTTACAAAAAAATTAGTGTCAAACAGTTTGGATACGGCTGTGGCGGCGAAAGATTTGAACTACTTTTAAAATAAATCAGTATTAAACAAAATTAAACTTTCATTTCCAATTTCTAATTTGTGACCACCTTGGTCAAAAGTTTATATCCAGACGAGACACTGAGAAACACGGCGTTTCATCAAGATACAAATTGTTAGGTTGACATTCTAATCGTGTCTTTGAAATGAAAAAAGTGAAACACTGCTCTGAAGGTTGATGAAAAATGAAATCATTTGCCCAATACGTTATTTAAAGGTTGAATTAGCTGTATAGTGGCAACATATTTCCTCCGATGTACGTTTATTTAAAATTTCAATATCCACTATTTATTCGTGATAAATATATACATGTACCACGAAATATGGAAGATGGAACACTGTAGCCATTTTAGAAAGTAAAGAAACATATTTCAAATTCCATTAGCAAACAGAGCAGACCCTGATCAGACGGCTCCTATATATGAGCCGCCTGATCTGGGTCTACTCTGTTTGCAAATGCGTGAAAACACGTTTATATGAAGGAAAGGGTTAAGAAAAAAATGATAACCCTTAGGTTTCAAATTCATAAACTTGATGAATGTTGATATAAAATTTCATAATGCATTTAAGATTGACCTGTGAACAAAGACGTTTGGACACGACAGAAACTATATAATTTGATCTACATACATGCACTTCAATAAGCAAACAGAGCAGAGCCGAATATACGGCACCTACAAAGGGCCCTCTTGTCCGGGTCTACAGTGTTTTGCAAATGCATGACAAGGCATCTTTTATCAGGTGAAACTTTAAAAAGGTTAACGATCTCCTCGTGTCTGAATAGTGCACAAACATTGACAGAACAATTCCGAATTTAACAGGTTGAATAATGTATAATTTTCCAATGTATATATATTTCACCGAACCTGTCAAATATGTGATTACTCCTCGTCTGACAAATTATCATCAAATATGTCAACACTCTCTCCTAAGCTATTTCTAGACCCAACCTCTTTGAATGTATCTACCGAAAAGGAGCATTAACTAGAGGAAAGGAAAAAATAGAATTTTCTAGTTTGAAACCATCCTATAGGAGCAAATGCTCTATTTATCACAATGGTTTCATAAAGTGACTTTTATAGATGCGCAAAAATGCGTCACTAGAGGATAATGTGTTAATTCGGAATGATAAGCACATGCCTTTCTTTTTAACCCAGTACTCCATATAAGTACGCGGCTGTACGCCTTTCTACACCTTGGAAACAGAGTAGATCAAGAACAGACGGCTCCCTTAGGATCCGTCTGATCAGGGTCGGCTCTGTAAAAGTGCATATGATCCACGACGTCATTATTTCTTACATGAATATTGACAGAGTAAATGGTTAACAGGTTAGAGGTAGTGAGCAGGATACGAGACATATCATATGTCAGCCTTCTGCATGGACAGGCTACAAAGGAAAAGCAGATACACAGTAAAACCTCGCTATTCTCCTCAACACTCAAATCAATATCACTATGGGTCTTTAAGACTGGTGCAACCGTAATGCAGGATTAACCCTTTCTCTCATATAAAATATTTTCATGCATTTGCAAACAGAGAAGACACGGATGTGACGGCTCCTATAGGAGCCTTCTGAACAGGGTCTGCCCTGGTTGCTTATGAACTGATATAGATTTGATTCTATAGGTTTTGTCAAAGCAAACAATTTCCCTTGAAAAATTTACACTTAAAATCAACTAATAAATATTCATCATATAATTATTTTTCCTAATAATGTTCATCAAGTAAAGGGTTACCCCTTCGCTTGCTGAATTTTAAAATACATTTCTCCTTCTTTACCCATGCCCTGTTGTATAATTACATATATCTTCACTGTGTACAAGTATTTCGCTGTGCAATCACTGCTGTGGGGTGCACTGGTTGCACAATCAATTTGTAAATAGTGCAGACCCTGATGAGACAGCTCCTGCAGGAGCTGTCTCATCTGGGTCTTCACTATTTACAGGTACGTATATTGACGTGAATAGCAAGCGAAGGGTTAAAACAATACTGAAAGTTCCTCTGGGAGCTTTCTGCATTAATTCCATCCTGCACTAAGCAGCCAGCCATTCCTCTTTACTAAACGTTCGAATGATCGAGTTCTTTCTTTAGTTGTTTGGTCTTACTTATTTGATCTACATTATTGTACATCTATGCTACACAAGACGAGTCTGTCACAACCAGAAGGGCATGGAAAGTGTCTGGGTAATGTGATTAATATACATATTTAAAAAAAAGTTGTCCTTTTACGATTTCTTTACCTTCCAGACTCGTCAACCTTAAAAGGCAGCATACTGGTCAATTTGGAAAGGTTTTATTGTATAAGTTGTTTTTTTGAAGATGTTTCAGATAAGATTTTTTTCAGAATGAAGAGTATTGTATTTGTATTATACAGTAAAACATCGTTAAACCGAACAATTAATAAATCAGCATTACTGAGAACTTGTTTTAGGTAGATGCATGCTGCTTAGTGCAGACTGAAAGTCATCCAGAAATCTCATTGAGGAGCTTTATTGCATTACTTTCACTCTGCATTAAACTACCACCTGTCTTAAAGACATATTACGGTACTTACAGTAGAACCTGTCTAAAGCAACCATCAGAAAGAGGTCTAATTATGGGTCGGTAAAGCAGGTGGTTGCTTAATGCAGGTCAAAAGTAATACAGAAAGCTTCTATATGAGCTTTCTGCATTGCTTTTGACCTGCATTAAGCAACCACACGCCGTTTAAAATTTCTATGTCAAATCAATATGTACTTGAAAGTTCCAATTTGCGATAGTTTACTGTATAATTAACTCATTTTCTCCTAGGCTATTTTTAGACCCAACCTATTTAAATATATCTACCGAAAAGGAGCATTAACTAGAAGAAAGGGACACTTTAGAATTTTGTAGTTTGAAACCATTGTGATAAATAGAGCATTTGCTCCTATAGGAGCAAATGCTCTATTTATCACAATGGTTTCATAAAGTGACTTTTATAGATGCGCAAAAATGCTTCACTAGGGGATACTGTGTTAACAGTTGATCTATTTAGTCTGTTCAGTTCCACAGGCTGTAGCAGCGCCAGCTTTCAAAATGCGGTAAAACCTATTTTAATTGATCCAGAGAAAACCTAAGTAGCTTAATGCAAGACAAGAGTAATACAGATAACTCCTTAATATAGCTTCATTTATACTTTCGCCCGGCATTAAGCAAACACACGCATTTTAGTACCAATGTTTAATCAGTATATTTGCGCTTAAAACAGGGTTTACTGAAGAGATTCAATCCACTATGAGAAACCCATGTTGTTTGGCGCAGTCATGTTAAACCACGGAGGGGACTCGATTACACTAACCCATCCCACTTACAGACGTATTAATTTTGACGTATTTGCAAACAGAGCAGAGCCAGCTCAGACAGCTGTTATCAGGATCTGCTCTGTTTGCTAATGGTATTTGATGGATATGTTTCTATACTTACTTCCTGCGTTGGCCAACATAATTGATAAAGACTCTCCTGAAATCTGAATAATGTTCAAGTAGGAATGGTTTAACTAAGCAATTCGGTAAAGTAATTTATACCTCGACAATAACCACGTGAAATTATATTTTTCAATAAAGTCAGTATAATACGTGTGTCTAATTCCTCTTTTGTATAATATTTCCTCATTTATTTTATAACACCATTCTAGAAATGGTTTTTGGAGGTATTTTCTATTTGTTCTTAACATATTTTTATTTGATTAGATCTAGGCACACCCAATGAGTATTTTCTTTTTGTGAGATGAACGTTTCAGCGGCCATGTTTAATACAACATGTCATATCAAACTGTTTTAATACCATAACAATCGGGATTAAGATTGTGTGTATAATCAAAATCATGATTTAGGAAATAAAACACACCCCAGGACAACAATAATGATATGTGAAAGACAAAAGCACTATAGAGAGTTAACATTGTAAAATATGCCATTTGCGATCAAATCGAGGGCACAGCTGAGGTCAAACTGGAACGATTTTGCCCATTATCGAATTGGGCCAATACACATTTCTAAATATGAAAAGGATCGGTTAAAAAATTTACTCAATGCACAATACATATATGGCAAGTCAAGGTTACGTATCTAGACTTGCTTCTCCGAGTCCCTCCTACTGACGCTTTGGACTCATCTGAAAAAATACTAGGAGATGCTAGGACTAAAAACTAACTAAGTGTGGACGGGCGACGGACATTCAACGATCCAAATAGCTCACAATGAGCGCTCAATTCTCAGGTGACATGAAACAGCAAACATTCTATGAATAACGAAGCACGTTAACACCGTTTGGTACAGACATAGTCCCAATGCAATGCAAAGGTCACTTCTCAGACACAACTTTTATGTACTCGAATAGGACGTCCTATAATAATGCCCTTTCATGGGGTTCAGATTTGTAAATTAGTGGACGCTTTTATTTTTGTGTATGGGAGACAATCGACGTACGTAACTAGAACACTAATATAACCATATAATTTGCTGGCAATTTACTATTATTTATCCACGTGTTAAAATATGACTTCCTTACCAGTAGTCATACTGTTTACCCCACGGCTACTACTACTACTACTACTGCTGCTACTGCTGCTACTGCTTTTGCTACTGACGATGCTGCTACTACTACTTAGGTCACCACTTTCTCCCAAACTATTGTACTTCTACTACTGCTGCTACCACTACTACAGCTACTACTACTACTTCCACTGCTGCTGCTACTACTACTGCTACTTCGACTACTTTTAGTACTACTTCTACTACTACTACTATTACTACTATTACTACTACTACTACTACTACTATTACTACTACTACTACATGTAATATGGTCATCACTATTTCGCCAAAACTATTGTAGTTACGTAGTTTTAACATGTAATAAAGCATAAGTGTCTAAGGCACAATCAAAATGAAACCAATCGAGGGTATATAATCATGCTGCGAAATCGCAGTCTTGAAAATAGTACCTTAGGGTGAACAAATGGCAAAAGACGATGATTGCTCCACTAAAATACGCATTTCTTTTAAAGACGTTAGCTTAAATCTATATGAACTCGATGGTAACTGCTTGTAAGAACAGAACAAGGGGACATTAAAGAATTGATTAACCCTACTCGTACTGAAAACTTAATGTCTGCTCAATTTCTGACTTGCTGAAAATGTCATCGACTTCCGATTCTTTCAGTCATTTATGAAACGATTCATTGATTAAGTATCAAACAACTTGGTTACTCGGCGTCTCATCTTCATGTAAGTTGTTTGCAATGCAGCCACGACGATGTTAGCATGAGAAGACTTAAATATTTGAGTAGCGACGCTGTTTAGCTATAGTTTTATTTCTCGAACATGTTTTACCCTTATGCTAATACACCCAATGCGGAACTACTTGCTACATGTATGTGCTCTACATAATCTAGCCTCCAGTTGATTTAACCCTTTACTCCATAGATACACCTTTTTTTAAAAGAAAAAAAACCTTTGCAAACAGAGCACACTAAGATTAAACGACCCCTACAGTGTCTTCTCTGATGTCATTATTTCTTATACCAATATTCATGAAGCAAAGGGTTTACTATTTCAGTGAATAATCTATGAAACATTTGCAGTTAAATATAGATTAGACGCCGAGTAACCCGGTATCTCTTCAGGATGTTATCTGGCACTTTGTATTTTTGAAACGAAATGTGAGCAAAATTACTGTGGATTGAAACAGACGTCACCGTTTGCAGACGACAATGATGTCGGGGTTTGCAGACAACAATGACGTAACGCCAGTGAAATAATGTTGCAATTTATGGTGCCATCACTACCATAGGGGTCTGTATCGATTCATGGGAGTCTATATATACTACATAATAAACAATGGTTCTAACTGACAGAACGGACACCCGTGTACTTGAAGTACAAACAAGTCTGTAACTCTTACAATTTATATGATAATTTCTTAATTAAGTTCTTAAATAAAGTTATTTCACTACCAAGTCAGTATACCGTAATCTTCTGACGGTATCGTATGTATTATTATAAATCCATCAACGATTTTCTCAAAATGTTACGTCTTTTCTGAGTCCCCAGCATCAAAAGGATGATGTAAATGAATGAATGAATGAATGAAAGACTTTATTTAACGAGGGTAGCTCAATTAGTCATACTGACTAATCTACCTTGAGGCCCTCAAAACAAGCATTTCATACAAAATACAAAACAGTAAAACACATATCTATATAGATCTACACAAGAAATCAATGTTCAGATATTCAGTAATGTTGCGTCTGGATAATTAATAAATGTTGTCTGCTTCAATTTGTAGATTTATTCTTTATGGACACGCATTTGGATCCTGATAAAACTCCGAGTTACATGGCGTCTAATCTGGATCCAATCTGTTATCATAGTCTTTAGATTTGATTTGCCACTAGCATCCAAATAGTTAATATAAAGCTATAATATATAAAGTGTTGCACATAAAAAAAATGAAATGCATAAATGACATCTGACCCCGATTCAGGTGGATGAATGCACGCGCTATTAAAATCACATATTTGTGACGTCATTTACCCACGCTGTCATTATTATAAATACGAGAAAATATTTTTGCTCAGTACTAGTTCAAACTAAAATGACCTCTGCTTCAAATTTTGAAAAAATCAGTTATGTGTAAACTAATTGAACCTGATGAGACTTTGAGTTATTCAACGTCTCGTCTGGATCGAAACTGTATGCAGAAAGTTTATGACGGATTGAATGAATGAATGAAGGGCTTTCAGAGTAACTCAATTAATCTAAATGAATAAATGAATAAAATACCTTAATTAATAAGGGTAGCTCGGTTAGCCAAATGGCTAATCTACCCCGAGGCCCTCTGAATCGGTACATTTCATACATTTATGAGCAAAAATATCAATCACGGAACATATTATTAAACAATGTGTCAAGTACAGTAGTTACGCTATTAAACCATTTCAATAATGCAAAATGAAATCAGCATAATTATACAAACTACAGCAACAAATAGAATTGAACCAAGCCAGAAACCTCATTGGAAAGTTTCCTAATTGGATGCGTTCCATTTGCGCCCTGTGTCTTTATACATGTACATTTATACTTTTGTTTTGATGATGTAATTATCATTAATAGTAATCAAAGGTTGTGCTATTAACATGTTAACTTTGAAAAAAAAGTGAGTTTCATTGATGCAAAAGATTAAAAATATCACACCATGTACCCTATGTAACCTTTACAAAGAAATTGTATATTTATTCAGGCATAGAATTAGGCAGAGAAATAAATTTAGTAAATAATCTAATGTGATTATTGTGTGACATACGTCCCCTAGATTTAGACAAGAAACTTGAACAGCGTCTACTATGAATGAACAATGAATGAAATGAACAACATTATTTAACAAGGGTAACTAATCTTCATTAAGTCCCTCAATTAAAACAATCTCATACAAAGTACCAAACATTAAACAAAGTAACAATTCAGTTACAATGTGCGAAAGCATTCTTCTGCCCCAGACAAATAACTCGGGCAATGAGGATTATGTTTACAATAAAGGGCCAGATCAGACACTAAAACCCTTAGTGTCTGATCCAGTCCCACACTGCAAATATATGGGTGAAAGAAAAACGCTTCCGTTATTGCATACAAAATATTTATGAAACGATTTTAAAATAAATACACTTGGCATAAGAAAACCCTGTGAATTTCAGCTTGCAGAGAATTTGTCTTGTGCTTATTTTTGTCGGCTGCCAAAGTTTAGTAAAGTTACGAAAAGAGATTCTTAGTACAATACCAGTGTCACACAATTAGGATCCTAATTATATATTATCTATTATTTCCGATATTGCAGACATTATAACTTTTTTTTATATTATTATACCACATTTATATAGCGCTCTTTTCACACAGGATATGTTTGTTCAAAAGCACTTCACATGGATGAAATCAATAATCGGAACGAACCACATTATTATCTATCAGACAATGAAAGATCTACAATAGATATAAAATCACTAGCCGGAAGGAACCGCATGATTGTCCATCCGGTCAATGAAGGATATACAAAATATATGCAATAGATATGAAATCATAAACCGGAAGCAACCGCATGATCGTCCATCCAGTCAATGAAAGATATGCGATAGATATACAATAAATATAAAATCACTAACCGGTATAGGAACCACATGATTATCTACCCTGTCAATGAATGGTATGCAATAGATAATAGATATACATTAAATATAGAATGATTAACCGGTAGGAACCACATGATTATCCACCTGGTCAATGAAATATATGCAATAGATATACAATAAATATAAAATCACTAACCGGTAGGAACCACATGATTATCTACCCTGTCAATGAAAGATATGCAATAGATATAAATAAATAAGCGTGGATCTAAGATCAGACACGCGCAAACGTTCAACCTGGTCTGAATCCAAACTGTTTACATATGTTTTCAATGGCAAGAAAGTTAAGCTAGAAACAGGCGAAGAGTTAAAAAACAAGAAAAGTATGAACAGTAATAACTTATATACAATGGATTAATACCTATAGTACAGAGACAATATTCCAAGTCGTACAAAGACAATATTCATTTGCAGAATAATTCATCTGCTAGATTGAATCTGATTCAAGTTCGAAGAAACATGCGTGTCAGATAGTTTGAACTCAAGTCAGACGCAAACGTAACCATGCATCTTAACTGGGTTTAAACCGGATATATAACCCTTACAGCGATGACTTTTCAAACGGACTATTCCAAAATGCAAACAGGTTAAGCTTATGGTTAATATTAAGGGGTTTCTGGAAAGCAGGAGCATAATTAAAGAAGGAGCATCATAAACTGAAACTAGATCAACTGACACTAAATGAGACACACAAGGCTGTCCCGAGCCGCAATCCGGGTGGTTTCAATGAGATTGGGCTATCCCTACCATCAAGATCCACCACCCAGCACATATTTAAATCGTAAAAATATTGTATAGTACTGTTCCACACGATAAATGATAGAATGATAGCAATTATTTTATTACAATGTTTGCTGTCTATGTTGTAATTATATAACTAAATACATTTGAGGTTTACAAACATTCAATCTAACATCTTTAAAATTATTTGACATGATATCTTTGTGTTGAATATTACTGAGATTTTATCCATCTTGTAAAGTGTGTCGTAAAACTAACAATAGTGTTCATACATCGTATTGAGTTTGGTATTCTATTCCATATGGAAGGTCCTGAATAAGATATGCTTTCTTTAAATTGTTCTAATTTTGGTCGTGGAGTCTTGTAATTGACATGGCACGATGATCTTAAACTAGTGTATCGTTTATTCTCTCTGTTAAACATTTCAGAAATGTAACCTGGTACCAAGCCTGTTGATATTTTATACATAAATTTGGCTTTATGTAAGATAATTCTTTCATGCAGGTTAAGACAATGCATTTCTTCCATTGCATTTGAAACAGTTGTATATTCCTGACCAAATATTATTTTACAAGCTCTTTTTTGTAGAATACATAGTTTATTGATAAAAACTAGCGAGTTTTGTCAGTTAGTTTCAAATCGCCGATGAAGAAGCCATGGTACGTAGCGTCACGGGTTTCCCCAAGTTTTTCTTCGCCCATCCAATGAAATGACTCCATTCATATTTGTTGCAAAACGATAGACGGAAAGGCAGCTATTGCTAGTTGCTTACTTATTTAGAGGACAAATGAAATGGAGATTGGTGATAGAATTGGGTTGTTTATTGAACCACGTCATCTTTGAACTGCAAACCGCCAGGTTATTGCTGTGTGACCGGGGTGAACGAACGCTTGTCAATGACTCAGAAAACACTTGAACTTTTGTTTGAGAATGATAATGATGCATAAGTTACCGTCAGAGGATTATATTTATTTGATAATAAAATGTATTGGCTTTCAATAGCCGAAAGAATTACAAAATTATCATTTAAATTGTAAGAGTTACATTCATATTTGTACTTGTGTTACACGGATGTCCGGCCTGCCAGTTGGAACCCTTGTTATAATGTTGTATATATTAACCCCAATGAAGCGGTACAGACCCCTATAACCAATGCTGTAAAATTTAGAAACGTGACTTGAAATTACCAACCAATTCCAAGACATGAGATTATTTAAAGAATGATTCAAACATGTTTGATTGGTTCGTAGCTTCTATCATTCGGGGGTGGGGGGGGGGGGGTTAAAAGCTGGGGTTCCAAACAATAATGTTTGAGAATACTCATGGATTTTTAAGGCAAATAATGTATATGTATATCTGTGAATCGGGACCCCTGTTCGTGACATAGACGTTGAAACCACTCTTTTGTGCAAGGTTTAATTGCTCCATGGTCAATGTTTAGGTTGACAACCTATGTAAGGGTAGGACATTTTACATCTTCATATCATTAACTCTTAAAAATTACGTCTCGATACATTTGGATCTGGTGCAGTTTAGACTAGTGTTGATTAGATCAAGCTTAGGAGGAACCTATTGACCGAGTGCCAAGTAGCGTGGATCCTTATGAGTCGCGGTGTTACCCTTATGATTATCTTTTGCATTTACAAAATGTTTGGAGCCTGATGAGATGCCGAGTTACTCGGCGTCCCATCTGAATCAATATTGTTTGCAAATGCGAATTAGGTCGCAAATACATGGAAAAGAGTTATTAAACGTTTTTACACGAGTAATATTTATTTAAGAAACAATGACTTTATGAATTAGCCGATATTTTGGCAACGGCATGTGGAATAAGGGGCTTTCTAACGATGACATAAACTTTATAATCAGTTCTATATTATTTTATAATCGATCAGAGCAGACCCCAATCAGACGTCTCCTCCATGAACTTCTGACCTGGTTTTACTTTACAGTAAAACCTCTCTGTAACGACCACTAAATTACACCAAGTATTTTGTGTTAAATGCAGGTGGCTGCTTAAAGCAAGGTGAAATTTTTACTTCCACCTTGCTTTAAGCAACCACCTGCCCTAAATACCAACTAATTAACACAATTTAGTGCCTGTTATACAGACGTTTTACTGTATTTGCAAAGACGTTAAAATACGTACTTATGTATAGGCACTATTACCAGTCAGAGTAAATCCTTGGAATTTGATTGGTCAGTTTGCCAAAAACTGCCGGGGTGTACAGAACCGTATTCGGCGGCTTCCACGGAGAATACAGAATTAAAATTTGACGCGTGACGTCATTCGAAATTTCATATCGTCCTCACTCCATTAATTCTGGACGGATTACGACCAAATAATCGATAATAAACGTAAAAAACTGTTCCGCGTATGCTCCTCAATTTGACACTATCAACTTCTCAGTACAACGTGTAACCGTTTAAACTCAAATGTTTACAAGTGAAGTTTGAATTCCTCTTTCGAAATTGCTCTGAGGCGACGTCACATTTGCTCTGTGATGACGTCATGTTTTCCTTGTCATGTCGTAACATAATTAGAGATCTAATGTCAGCAAAAATAAGAGTTGTTCGTTTCTTAATTAGGTAAATCAGATCTCTGACTGGTAATAAATTCGTTACACGGTAATTTGGCAGGGTGTACGGGCTGGTATGACCGGGTTAGACCACGTATTTCCTTCGGCTAACGCCTCAGGAAATACGGGATCTAACCCGGTCATACCAGCCCGTACACCCTGCCAAATAACCGTGTAACTAATAGTATCAGGTAAAGAGTTAGATACAGTTTACAGGAAGGTCGATATTCTATGGTATTGTACATGTGCCATATAGTGTCTCACTCTACTGACAGGAAGGGTCGATATTCTATGGTATTGTACATGTGCCATATAGTGTCTCACTCTGCTGACAGGAAGGGTCGGTATTTTATGGTATTGTACATGTGCCATATAGTGTCTCACTCTGCTGACAATGGATTTCTGTATAACCCTTAACCTGCTGTAAACTTTTCTTAGACCTGTTGCAAAGTTTACTTACAACTCTAGATTGAGTTTCAAACAATTTAGATCTTGTTGAGGCACCTGGTTACTTGGTGTCTTATCTGGGTTCTGGCTACTGACCCACTTAGAAATAATTATTTAGTGGTATGTGTCTTGACATAGTATCGAATGGGTTAGATATTTGAACCTCAAAGCAGAGCAGAGTTCTATAATTGAAATATTTCTAATTCCAATGTCAGTCCACTGTTTTTGTTTGTCGATGGTTTCGTTTTTAGCGATGGTAAGGGGTTCCATACCCAAGGCAGTGGTTTCCGTAACCACTTGGATAACATATGTTCCGAAGATGGATGCGCGGTCTTAATTCTGTGAGCAGCTTCAGTGAATCCTCTATGGTTCTTGTATTTAAGCATGAGAATCAAGACTGAACATTGGGGAAATCGTGTCAAAAGTCGTTTAAAATGGCAGAAGAAGCGCGAACATAAGCAGCCAAGCAAACTCTAAATTACCATAAACAGCACATACAAACCCAACAGTGCAGTTAAAATAATTATTTTCTAAATCGCTTTGCTCAAGCGGAAATAGTGCATTAATACTCTTGAGAATAATTCAGGGATTACAAAAATAATATTATAGAATTGCATTACGATATATATTTTTTATCTCAACAATACAATAGAAATAATTATTTATTATCTCCGGATGATCAACATCACTGATGTTAGTTTGTAATACAACGTAATAGTAATAGTAGAAAACACATTAATTTAACTTCTTTTGAATTTGAAGTAACGATTTAGTCATTTATTCCATAGATATGCCTAAACTGATTTGCAAACAGTGTAGACCCCTGTCAAATAGTCCCTCTTTGAGCTGTCTGACCAGGGTCTGCTTTGTGTGCTTATAAAAATTATATATATATTATTCTACAGTTCTGCCATGACAACAATACGAGTAGTCATACATTTGTATGTCATAATTAATATTCACGTCATTATATCTTACATGAATATTAACGGACTAAAGGGTTAATATACGCTGCAAGAGCATTACTAAGTCGAGAATCGCCTCACGACGGGTCGAGTGTTAATCCTTCCAAACGCGCATTGATTCGCATTTGCAAACATTTTGGATCCAGATAAAACGTCGGGTAAAAAAGTCTAAGCCAACTTGATAACTTTTAAGAATAATTTAAAGAATCCTATTTTGACGGCATGGGAAGGGTGAAACTAATGTATACTAGCATGTCAGTGTTACACTTATTGTTGTAGAGGTTAGAATATTCAGCTTTTGATGAATTAGTCTATCTAGACCAATAAAACGTTTCTAAATTAATTTACTTGAAATTCCAAGATTTTTTTTTATCCTTTTCATCACCATCACTGGTAATCTGGACTTGTTCTGTAACGTGTGAAAAAGGTGATTTTTTTTCTAAATACTTTCTACACTTATGACATTGAAAAACAATACGGTGCAACGTCTTATCAGTGGGAACATGTTACGATGTCTGTGCGTCATTATTCTGTATCATGTTCACAAGGTTTTATTTTCCAAACCTACCTCCAGTGACCTTGAGCTTTGGCTCATGACATTGAAAATCAATAGGATGCAGCATCTCATCTGTTAAACAGGCATGCAGTGTTTGCTCCTCTATATGGTGTTGACTGACGGACGGACGGACGCACGTCACTGGCGGTGTGTGGGGCGATAAAAACTGTTAGTTTACTTTGAATGGCCAGATTTTAACCCTTCTCTTGCTGAATTGTAAAATACAGTTCTCCTTCTTTACCCATGCCCTGTTGTATAATTACATATATCTTCACTGTGTACAAGTATTTCGCTTGCAATCACTGCTGTGGAGTGCACTGGTTGCCCAATCCTGCAGGAACTGTCTCATCTGGGTCTTCACTATTTACAGGTAGGTATATTGACGTGAATAGCAAGCGAAGGGTTAAGACAGTTTCCATTTTCTCCAAGCAGTTTGATTCTGGATAAACAATGGTACATAACTATCTATGGCCAAACTGTTTTTCTATTACACTAAAATCTCAGCCTCTGTAAAATTGCGTAATATATAATATTTTGACAAATTTATTATTTTTAGTTTAGAGGTTACTTTTAATAGATTGTCAAATGTCTGTAATGTCGGTCATGTATAGTTATACCTTTTTATATATTTATATCTTTTTTTCTGAATGTTTTTTTGCACGTCAGCAGGAAGTCAAATTCATTTTCCACCAAATTTGAATTGCAGTTATTGCAAGTTCTATTTTCTCTAGGTACATGAACATATTTTCCCTTTTCTATAGCAAGATCATGCGATGACGTCCTGAATCAAATTAAAGCTATATGAAACCTCGTTTCTTTCACAAAATCAAGATACTTTTCAAAATCAAAGGAGTGTTTAAATAGTGCATACGTTTCTAGGCGTCTTGATTTATTAATTTCAGAATACCAAGTTTTTTACAATAAATATCTAATATTCGTTGTTTCACCAAATTATAGTTTATAGGCATGTGAAACTGGTTCTGCCAAATATAAAACAGACCACAATCTTCTAGAGTGCACTTTATGTGGTAGACCCAATTTGCTTTTTTATAATTCGACCCGTTATCTGATTTAAGCATATTGTAAGTTTTAAACAGTAGATAATTATTTCTAATAGTTAAAATATTTATACAATATTTAATCATCACCAGCTTTCTGTATATAGACATAGGCGTTCTACCCAATTCACCATACAGTGCATTTAAGTTTGTGGACCTTTTTGCACCAAGCAAAACTTGGTATGTATAATTTCGATATCTGGACCTTTATGGTAGCCCCAGACTTCTGCTGCTTAATTCAGTGCTGGAGAAACAAGTGTATCAGACATTTGCATTTCTGAGAGACTGGCAATTCTATTTGATTGCAAACTACGAAAAGATTGTGAAGTGAAAATGAAGCACGCTGGGCAATCCTTTGTTGAGTACGACTCCAAATTTCTATTTTTGTAAAGAAATACACCAAGATATTTAAAAGAATCTTCAATTTCAATGTGCAAATTATATATAAAAAGTCAAATGTTGTATGTCGCACATTTTCAAATATCATACTTTTTATTTTAGCAATATTGATTTTTAAATTCCACATATTACAAAGTTCTCCAAATCATTTAATATACATTGTAAAGATACTGTGTCCTGTGTAAAGACAGCAGCATCATCTAAGGAATACATGCAAATCATCGACATTCATAAAATTATTTATATTACTATTCATACTATTTAAAATATCATTAAGAAAAAATGACATAACATACTACTGGCCGCACCCTCCCCCCCCCCCCACCCCCACCCCCACCCCAATCACTGCATGACCCCAATATATGACGTTATAGGGTGCGATTTTGTACGGTTATACTGTACAACTGCTTTAACTGCAGAGTACATAGATCTATAGTTCGATTTTGACCCATGAGCTGTGACCTTTAGGACCAGTCCACCCGTAGAAGTAAAACGCGTCACGAACCATGTATTTGTTCCGGAGTTATCTGTGGTTAAACAGACAAGTAATAAGCATATACATTAAAACCTCTCTATAACGGCCACTAAATTGTGTTAATTAGTTGGTATTTAGGGCAGGTGGCTGCTTAAAGCAAGGTGAAAGTAAAACAGAACGCTCCTATAGGAGCGTTCTGTTTTACTTTCACCTTGCTTTAAGCTTGCTTTAAGCAGCCACCTGCATTTAACACAAACTACTTGATGTAATTTAGTGGCCGTTATAGAGAGGTTTTACTGTATATACTAATACTGCACGATTACTACGATCTTGTGACAACCATTGTCCACTTACCCATAAATAAGACTGGTTGCAACTTCTATAAATAGAAACGTGCTGTCACGGCTCAGCACTCGAAATCAAACTATAATTGCATTAATAAACTTTGTATAGGTAAACAATGAGCAGTGAACCGTGAA